>CM035428.1:58697978-59200478 GCA_020310875.1 Ceratopteris richardii
GAAAAGGAAAATCATTGGAACTGAAGTAAAGCAAAGGAGAAGCTACAAATCAAAGGGGAGCTTCATAAAGTCAAGAAAGAGCACCACAACATATTGAGGTAAACTTCAAACTTGGAAGTTTTCAATGGCTGATTTAGGACAGAAAGTTGAGAAGTTAGATAAAGATAATTTTTCAATCTTGGAGGTATAGAATGACAAATTACCTTAAAGGTAAAGGTTTATGGAGCCTAGTTACTAAAGATGATCCACAACCAGTGGATCTTCAAGATCCCAACATTACTCCAACACAAATGAGACAATTTGCAGATTGGGAAGAGAGGAATCGAAGGGTGATGTTCCTCATTTCACAAGTTATTTCTAACACCATGATTGGTCATATGCAAAGCCTAGAGACAACCAATGAAGTTTGGGAAGCATTGGAGAAAGTGTATGCTACCTCAACAAAGTCTCGAAAATGCAACTCAAGAACTAGCTCAACAACATGAAGAAAAGCTCAAACCAAAGCATTAGTGAGTATACGTTGAAGATCAAGGAGCTTCGAGATCAGCTAGCATCAATTAGATGCAAGATAGAAGAGGAAGACACTATCCAAACAGCCCTCAATGGCTTGAGGAGTGAAGAGAAGTGGAAGCCTCTCATCACAAACATTTCTTTATAGAGACCCTCTACCAACATTCGATGAGGTTATACAGAATCTTGTGGTTGAAGAGGGTGCTCAACAAGGAGAAGGCAACAAAGGTAAGGACAGCCATACCCAAATGTTATATGCAGGTCAAGGTAGAGGAAGGAACTCAAGAGGCTTGAGAGGAAGAGGAAGAAGCTACAACAACACAAATTCCAGCAAACATAACTTGGAGGACAAGGAAAGCTCAAATGACAACACACATGGAAGAGGTCGAAGAAATAGAGGAAGAGGTCGAGGTTCATACAATCCTCATAAAGGTATAACATGCTACCATTGTGGTAAAATAGGACATTATGCAAATGATTGTTTGCAAAATTATGTAAGGCCGAATGGAGGCAACCAAAGGAGCCAAAATAACTACGCGAGTACATCAAGTGAAGGAGACAAGCAAACCATGCTTTCTATGAAGCATAAGTACAACAACGCGAGAAGTGATGGCCAAAAATGGTTTATAGATTCAAGTTGAAGCAATCATATGACATGCCAAGAAGATTTGTTCACAAATCTACAAGCTCCAAGTGGAAAAGGAAGTGTGGAGACCAATGATGAAACTCAACACACAATTGAGGATGTTGGAGAAATAAAGCTTGGAGACAAGAAGGTATTGACTGATGTTCTTCATGTTCCTACTATTGCAAAAAATTTTGATTTCAGTAGGACAAATGGTAGAGAAAGGATATCATGTTATCTTCAATGAAAAAGGTTGTTGTATAAAGAATCCAAAAGAAGGATTCAAGGTCGTTGCTCAAGGAAGGAAAGAAGGTAGGATGTTCACTTTGGACATTTAACAACCACATGGAAAGGTGATGTATATTCAATTTGGAAACAAGAAAATCGATGAAATCGATTTATGGCACAAAAGGTTTTGACATATCAAGATTCCCAAGCTAAAAAACATGAGCAGCCATGAAGTGGTAAGAGGTCTTCCAAGATTCAATGATGCTTGACTGCATGAGTTTTGTGAAGCATGCCAACTAGGAAAGCAAATTCGACAATCATTCAAGAAGAGAAACTATGTGGCAAGGAATGTCCTCGACCTATACACACAGATGTATGGCGACGATCACAACAACGATCGATGGTTGGTAATAGATATTTTGTCACTTTTATTGATGATTATTCAAGAAAAGTATGGACGTTCTCCATAAAACAAAAATCAGATGTGTTCTCTATGTTCAAGAGATTTAAAACATAGGTAAAAAAGGAAACAGGATGATACATAAAGACTTTGAAATCTGATAGAGGAGGAGAATATTTGTCCAAAGAATTTTAGAATTTTCTTTATGAAAATGGCATCAAACGACAATTTACATGTAGGCCCACGCCTAAGCAAAATGGAATTGCTAAAAGGAAAAATAGACATATCACAAAAGTTGCAAGATTCATGCTAACGAAATGAAGGTTCCACTAAACTATTGGGCTGACGAAGCTAGTACGGCTGTTTATTTGATGAACAAGTGCACATCAGCTCGAGTGCATAATTTAACTCCCAAGGAGGTTTATTCTGGTAAGAAACCTCATCTTCCACATCTCAAAGTTTTTGGAAGCGTGTATTATGTTCACATTCCTCAAGAACTAAGGACAAAGAAGATTTATTCTGGTAAGAAACCTCATCTTCCACATCTCAAAGTTTTTGGAAGCGTGTATTATGTTCACATTCCTCAAGAACTAAGGACAAAGAAGATTTATTCTAGTAAGAAACCTCATCTTCCACATCTCAAAGTTTTTGGAAGTGTGTATTATGTTCACATTCCTCAAGAACTAAGGACAAAGATGGAGCCAAAGTTGAGAAAATGTATTTTCATGGGATATTCATCGGAGCAATAAGGATATAGGTGCTACTATCTAGTGACAAAGGAGCTACAAGTCTCACGAGATGTGATATTTGATGAGCTAAGACCATGGTTTGAAGACAAACGGAAAGAGAAGATTCTTGAAGAAGATTATGAAGATGATGGAGGTGCTATCCAAGAAGAATTTCAGCAAATAAGCACTTTAATGCAATGTCCAGAAGCTTCTATATCACATGGAGAAAGCTCATTATGGAAGGGGACACTAAGGAGTCATTCCTAATCACAAACATCACATTATGAAAGATTTGAAGTTGAAAGTGCTCCCCAAAATAGTGATTCAAATGCAAGTGAAGAAGAGTATGAAGAGACGATTACACCAAAGGAAAAAGTTGAACTAGTTGAAGAAGCAATATTCAAAAGGAAATGAAAGTAGGTCTTCAAGAGCAAGGTATCCAATTCAAAGGCTGAGCTATGATAGTTTTATTGCAAAGCATTTTGCATATATGATACAGGTGGTCAAATACAAAGAACTGAATGCATATGAAAAAGCATGTACACAAAAAGAATGGTCGCAAGCTATGCAAGAAGAGAAAAAAGCTCTCAAGGACAATCACATATTGGAGCTAGTTCCAAAGGCTGAAGGTATAAAGATTGTTCCAAATAAATGGGTGTTTAAAATAAAGAGAAATGTTAATGGTTCTCTAGCTAGGCATAAAGCTAGACTAGTAGCAAAAGGAGTCAAGAAGACTCATGGCATTGACTATGAAGAGACTTTCAGCTCGGTTGCAAAGATGGGATCAATTAGAATCTTCATTGCAGTGAGTGAAGCAAGGAGATGGTCATTGTACTAACTTGACATAAAAAATGCTTTTCTCAATGGAGAAGTTCAAGAAGAGGTATACATGAGTTAACCAATTGGATTTGAAAACAAAAAGCATCCAGATTTTGTTTGCAGATTGAAAAAAACTTTGTATGGGTTGAAGCAAGAACCACATGCTTGGAACCAAAGATTGGTTGAGTACCTCACAAGGTGTGGGTATAGTCCAAGTAGTACAAATCCTTCTCTCTACATGAGGAAAGAAGAAGGCAAGCAAGTATACATTTGCATATATGTTGATGATCTCATCATAACTGGAAGTAATGTTCAAGGAATAAAAGAGATCAAAAGAAAACTCGGTCAGGAGTTTCAAACTTCAGATATTGGTGAACTAAAATATTTTTTAGGCATTGAGGTGTTCTATGGGAAAGATGGCATCTACTTGATGCAAAGAAAGTACCTGTTGGATGTTTTTTTCAGATTTGGAATGAGTGAATGCAAACCACTCACTCAACCTATGGATACAAATGCGAAGTTATGCTCAAATGATGGAGAGTAGTTACATGATGTAACTACATATAGGAGTATTATAGGTTCATTGATCTATGCTACGATCACAAGACCAGATTTGTGTTATATCGTTGGAGTACTTTCTCAATTTATGCAAACTCCAACAAGTGAACATTTAAATTCAGCCAAACAAGTGCTAAGATATGTGAAGCACACCGTCACTCATGCCTTGTTTTATAGATATGATCAAGAATTGCAAGTAAAGGGCTTAAGTGATGCTGATTGGGCTGGTTCGAAGGAAGACAGAAGATCCACTTCAGGTTATGTGTTCATGATAGGTAGCAAATATAACACATGGAGCTCGAAGAAGCAACCCATTGTTGCACTATCATCTACAGAAGCTGAATATAAAAGATTAGCATTTGCAACTATCAAAAGGGAATATCAAAAGAGAATCAATCCAAAAAGTTAACCGAACAAGAAGAGTGGCTTCTCAAAGTAGTGGAGGAGTTATAGAGAAGAACTCACGAAGTCATCATGAGAGCTCATGATCACTTTGCTACAAAAGAGGCAAGGGAGGACACTAAAGTACAGAGGACGAAGGCGTTGAAGTCCCCTTGTAGGTACTTCATTTGGTTTTAGTCATTTCCTTTCCTACAATCTCACAGACTATGTCAAGCCGCTCACCATTTCTAGGTAGCCTGACTACGAGAGTCATACCTCTCAATATGTGTATCCATTTTTAGAGTTTAAATATTCGTTGGAAAGCTTATGTTGTGTACTTCCTCTATCTAAAACAGTTTTATCAAATTCATCATGCTCTTTGAATTATTAAGTTTTTAGTGAAGACCAATTTTCAACATAGCTGAGTGGACAGGCAGCCAATTTTGAGGCAAAGAGTTGCAAAACCAAAAATACTCCAAATTGAGTGTTTGATAGCTCATTTGAAAGCTACTAGTGTCTAGTTTGAGTGACCAAAGCCTCAAGTTCATTGTATTCTTCAGTTGATACCAGTTTTCATTCTAAGGTTCAGCTCTAGGTAAAAGTCTTGATCCTAAGAAGGTTTTCTACACTCTCCGCTGTGCATAGGAGAGGAATTCTCCAACAATGATTTGCCTTGAGGAACTGAGTTTTGTGCACTACTAGGTGTCACTAGGTACTCTAATCCCTCTTCTTGTTTCTCATGCTTCAACCCATTCCAAAAGCTCTTCTTTCATATTCTTTGGCATTGTCTTAGAGCAAGGACCAACATCTACACCTCCAAACCCTGCTAGATGGGCTTTTATTCTATCTCCTTCTCTCGTCCCTTTGTACCCAAAACTTATATATCCATCTCCCACCACCTCCTTGCCAAATTTTCCTTGGCTTGGGACATATTGCCAACACTTTTGTTTAGCTCTAGGCATGATGGATCATGAAAAACTTGCAAGTTCTTAGTTACCTTAAGAGTTTAAGGGCCAAGGACCAAGATTAAGGAGCTTAAACCTAGAGGTAGCAAGCTGAGGGAAAGGCTAAAGTTACACCTCTCTCTCTCTCTCTCTCTCTCTCTCTCTCTCTCTCTCTCTCTCTCTCTCTCTCTCTCTCTCTCTCTCTCTCTCTCTCTCTCTCTCTCTCTCTCTCTCTCTCTCTCTCTCTCTCTCTCTCTCTCTCTCTCTCTCTCTCTCTGGTTTGATAGTCATGGACTTGATATGGACAGATTGCCGCCTTTTCAGTATGACCCAGACTCACCTCACATCCACCTCTCGTCGTGAGAGGAATGTTGTGCTAAGACAAGATCTCTGGCAGCTCTACATTAGTCAGACATGGCACACACCACACATGGGATCGAGACTATCGCACTATCGAGACCAGTTCATAGACATACTAGCTAACGGTTTCATCCAGCGACCACGCTACATGGATACTCACATGCCTCATAGCTTGAGGGTAGCGATTGGCCAGCTGAGAGTCTCATCACACCGACTCGAGATTGAGACGGGCAGAGCCGCAGACATTCCCAGAGAGGAGCGGATATGCAGAGTATGCAGAGTAGAGATGGAGGATGAGGAGCACTTTGTATGCAGATGTAGCGCATATGATGGCATCAGAGGCAGATACGAGACTCTGTTTGCAAGGCAGCCCACCCTCCGAGAGATCATGGACTCTAGAGACCAGCGACAGCTCGGGCGATTCTTACTAGAGATACAGAGTCACAGAGATTCCCTACTCCAGCCTACTGTAGCACTCCATACAGGAGGGAGACAGAGTCAGCTCACTGACTTCTTTATTCCACGACGTGCTGCAGCCCTCCCCCCCTCAGCCCACATACCGAGCGGGGTGACTCTTCAGCAGGCTCAGATATCTCGAGCTAGGAGACGACCCCGTGATATAGGATATCGGGCCCCGAGACTTCACCGACACCAGATTGCGGAGATCCAGGCTTGTGACCATCGCGCCATGGAGGAGAGACGATCCCAGATGATGGCCGATCCCGTTGCAGCCATCAGAGTGGCCTTGACTCCACCTCCACCTATGTATCACATATAACATCCCACCCACTAGCACAGGATGGAGCTAGTTAGTCGTTTTAGATGCATTCTCATGGTTGTTGTACTACCCTTTTGCATATAGACTATCATAGACATCGCACTCCATACACCCCCCACCACTTTCATGGGTATCCCCACATGCACACTACGGAGATCTATATCAGCTTAACCAGTTTCTTTTCAGCACTTTTATCTTTTCTGATTGACAGAAGATACACCCATGTACATCGATTTGTCTCATAGGCCGAGTTCGGCCTCCTAATAGACGTAAAAACACTTTCTTTCTTTCTTTCTTTTCTCTCTCTCTCTCTCTCTCTCTCTCTCTCTCTCTCTCTCTCTCTCTCTCTCTCTCTCTCTCTCTCTCTCTCTCTCTCTCTCTCTCTCTCTCTCTCTCTCTCTCTCTCTCTCACAGAGCACCCGGCCAGGCCGGCTTCCGCCGCACTTTCTCCACCATCGACCACATCTTCGTGCTTCGTTGCTTGATTGAGAGCGCGAAGGCGAGGAAGCAGAGACTATATTGTTGCTTTGTGGATTTCCGCAAAGCCTTCGACATGGTCCCTCGAGAGAGACTACTACGGAGGCTCCAGGAGTTACAGCTTCCATCAGACATGCTATGGGCCATCCACGCTTTGTATGCACGAGTCACAGGCAAGGTACGCTACCCCAGCGGTCTATCTGACAGCCTTGTTAGCACCATTGGTGTGAAACAAGGTTGCCCTCTCTCACCCACTCTCTTCGGTCTCTACATCGACGAGATCAGGGAGTATATACAGCGAGCAGGATGGCGAGGAGGAGACCTCGGAGGTACACCAGTACATATCCTATTATATGCTGATGACATTGTCCTGCTCTCAGAGTCACAGGAGGGGTTACAGTCACATTTACAGGCGCTCGATACCTTTTGCATGGAGAGAGGACTGACAGTGAACCTTGGCAAGACCAAGGTCATGATCTTCCATACCTCCAGGGCAGTACGCCATCGCGCCTCTTTCACAGAGGCTGGAGGACAGATTGAGGTAGTGGACTCCTACGTCTACCTAGGTATCACCTTCTCGGGCAGCACAGGGGTATTCTCCGTGGCACAGGCTGCGAGAGATAGATTGACGCGAGGTTATGCGGCACTTGCAGGATTGGAGAGACGCTGCTTTCAGACACATTTTCAGGAGCCCCGAACTAAGGGGTGGCTCTTTGACACTCTAGTGACACCCGCATTGATGTACGCAGCAGCAGTATGGGCACCAGGGATCACAGAGGCGATGTGGACACATATTGAGAGGCCCCAGATCACCATGATATCACGCTTGCTGCGCAGCAAGCCCTCCGTTCCACATGACATTATACGAGCTGAGCTTGGCACACCACCGATGCTAGTGGAGGCCCTCTTCCAGTTGGTGACCTTTATTCTGAGAGTCAGAGAGCTCCCCACTAGCCGACTCACGAGGCTTGCATTTGAGAGCTCTAGACATTTGGCAGAGACAGGGCATGAGAGAGTATGGTATGCACAGACTTACCGATGGTTAGAAGACCATGGCATGAGCATTACGGATCTCCCCCCTTTTCAGTATGACCTCTCTTCCCCCCACATTACCCTCTCTCGTTCGGAGAGGAATAGGATCATCCGTCACGACCTACTACAGATACACGTCAGGGAGACGTGGATAGCACCACGGGAGCCTCTTCCCACAAAGAGGCAACACTACAGAGAGCACTTCCTGACTGTGATAGCGGATGGTTTCATTCAGAGACCACGATACATGGATACATATATGGCACCAGCTGAGAGAGTGGCCATTGGGCAGCTCAGAGTATCATCACACCAGCTCGAGATTGAGATTGGGCGAGCCACACATACCCCTAGGGATGAGCGATTATGCAGGATATGTAGAGAGGAGGTGGAGGACGAGGAGCACTACACATGTAGATGCCAGGCATATGAGGACATCAGAGACCGCTACCCAAAGCTCTTCAGGGGGCCTAGAGAGATCAGGGCTTTATTGGGGACAAAGGACCAGCGCCCTCTAGGTCGTTTCCTAGTAGAGCTCCAGCACCGTCGCGCATCATTCCTCCGGCAGCAGATGGAGATACACCTGACCCCCCCCCTCAGACTTATATTACAGATTTTTTCAGACCCACATACACTCGAGGCCCCAGCTCCATGCGGGGTGTCACATTACACAGAGCAGAGGAGCTTAGACGACAGCGTCGACGACCGAGACCCCTTGTCCGGAGAGCTCGTCCACATCAGAGAGAGATTCAGGCGATTCACGCACGCCATGACATGGAGATACAGAGACGTCAGCAACGCACCCCTATCGATTTGGACGCCCAGAGCATTTTGAGGATCGCCATGATGCCTTACCCACCGACCGATGCATTATATCCTACACCCACTCCAGGCATTTAGGGGGTTGTGATACCATCGAGCCTCCCCTCCCTATGCATATCATATTTGTATCTCACCCATTGAGCATATAGAGTGCATACCCATAGCACCCCACACCCTTGATACCAGCTACTATCCCACCTTTTATACCCGTTTGCAGTACTCACACTTTATTTTCGTTTTGGATCACAGTGGATTGGATCATACTGATGTATATGTTTTGTCTCATAGGCCGATTTTGGCCTCTAATAGACGTTAAAAAGTCTTTCTTTCTTTCTCTCTCTCTCTCTCTCTCTCTCTCTCTCTCTCTCTCTCTCTCTCTCTCTCTCTCTCTCTCTCTCTCTCTCTCTCTCTCTCTCTCTCTCTCTCTCTCTCTCTCACACACACACACACACACACACACACACACACACACATATTTGTACTACTCTCTTGCATATAGGCTATCATAGAGATAGCGTTCCTATATACCCCCCATTCTCATGGAGTCTCCACACACACACTATAAAGACTTGGATCAGCCTTGTATCAGTCTTATCAGCTTCTTATTTTCAGCACGTTTGTCTTTTCGATTGACCGGAGACACACCCATGTACATTGATTTGTCTCATACGCCGAGTTCAGCCTTCTGATAGGCATAAAAAAACTTTCTTTCTTTCTTTCTTTCTTTCTTAATTTCTTTCTTTCTTTCTTATTTCAGCCCTCCCAACTCCATAAGCTGGATTTTTGCAAACTTTCACGAAAACGCCATGAACTGCTTTTGTTATATTATGAATTTCTAAATTTAGATTTACTTTTATTTTTGCCTCGCTTTTATATGATTTAATTATGGCAAATTATTTCAGCCATAGATTACACATGCTTTTTGAAGATTTAATCTTGACCATTAATATGAAAAGCACTTTTTAAGTGAAAAGCATGTGCACGTTCTGAAATTAGGGTTTGAGTTTTGGGGGCAGATATGATCTCTTATGGTTAAGTGTTATATATCATTAGATAGCTCTTGAAGATTCCTTTCCAATATTGCAATAATGATTTTTTACCATCTTTGACCATATTGATCATTTCCATTTCCTAAAAATGGTGAACTTTAAAACTTAGGGTTTGCTGGAAATTAGGGTTTAGAACCACATTTGACATTGTTTCCAACAAAACTTATGTAATGTACTATCTCCACTTGTTGGACTAGTCACTAGAGGGAGTGTCATTTCGCTAACTTTCATCAATTGCTTGAGCCTTCAAGATAAAAAAAACTTTCTAGACCGATGATTATGTCAGCATGGTTGTACATATGCAAGCCCACGAAGATTGGGGACTATGATTATTGGACTTGTATAAGCATACCATAGCTCATCGATGAGCATTTCTACTAAGAGTACGTGGATATGCCCCTTTATGGATTCATGTATTTTGGGTTCTAATGGATCACGTGGATGTTCATTACAAAGGCATATAGAATATGGATACATGGAAGTCTTTTTCCTATGCACCCTTTAAGTCCTCCAGTGATACGCTTAATATGTTAAATTCTAGTTTCAAAAGTATGGCTTCCCATTTCATCTTGAATGGCATATAGAATATTTTGGGTTCTAATGGGTCATGTGGATATTCATTACAAAGGCATATACAATATGGATACATGGAACAAGCTTTTTCCTATGCACCCTTTAAGTCCTCCAATGCTATGCTTAATATGTTAATTTCTAGTTTCAAACGTATGGCTTTCCATTTCACCTAGAATGGAAGCCAAAGAAACATCAACAATTCATTTACCATGTTGCAAAATTGCTATGATTCATTGTTAGAGCTCATGCCTTTTGACAAAATTAAAAGAAGATCTAAATTGGGACCAGTGCACACAGCTAAATGGCATTCTCTAGTGGATGAAGTTAAACATTATCAAATTCCCCTTTTGTGATGAGCATTCGAGATGGAAGGATTGGTTGGGGTACAAAGGTTAATATGTTTTTATCTTTGATTATGGTCTTTTGATTTAACTTACCGCATGAAGATTTTATAGTGGAGAATTTTTGTTGAAGCATTTTACATTGGCTGACTTTTTGGAAAGACATGGTATCACATCTGCCACATGTCCTACAATGTGCTTCTCCTAGGGAAACATCTGCCACATGTCCTACAATGTGCTTCTCCTAGGGAAACAATAAAGGCATGCTTTTTGGCATTGTTGTCCATATATACCTTCATAAGTTCAAAGTTATCCAAACTTAGAAACTCTAAATAAAGAACACCAACACAAACACATAAGGACAAACCAGCAATCAAAGCAAGAGACTACACAAAAAATACGATCAATATAAGCATACTGTTTGAATTGTCTATATGTGAAAAGCACATGGAATAGCTTCCTCCTAGTTTCGATCTGATTAGAGAAGCCTACATAAGTCAAAAGCACATTTTTGCTTTTGTTTCATGGATGCTCGTCCTTCCTGCCTTTGACATTGGAAGCTTAAGCCAAAATTTTGCTACATGTACGTTGTCTCGTAGGGGGTAGAAAAGAAAAAGTGCCACGCCTATTCATAGCACAACAACAGTCCTTACGTTCATAATGCACATAAAATTCTAAGTCTCTAACAAGTAAAACTTAATACCCAAATTTAAACCACACTACTTTCAAGTTTCAACCTTCGACATTCAACTACATTATCCATAATGATAATTGATTATACAGAACTTAGAAGTGACAATGCACATTAACTACAAGAGTCTAGACAAATGAATCAATGTCAATAGTGAACATACATGAAAGTGGACAGCGGAACTCTGGACATAATCAATTACCAGTAATTCAAGTCAACTGTCAATGAGTCATGACTGTACAACAATGTCAATGATCAATGATCATACAAAAATGTCAGGCCCGAAAAAAGTCCGCCAAAAAAACCTCAAAAAAATCGTATAAAATGTTTGATAGCAGCATGATAAGGAGGTTCTATAACCAATCTATCCTCTAAGATCACAAAATCATGCTCCCATGAAAAATCCCAAGAAAGATACTCACTCGTAAAGCCTTTTTCTTGAGTTTGTTCATAGCTGAGAATTGCTTCAACCTTGAACGAACCACATCCCCAAGTGGAATGTCTGGAGCCTTTTTTGTGTTTTGAAGCCAAGGGTGATCTGCATGAAGTAGTGATCAACTATTATGAACTATAGCAGTATGTAAATGAGATGATCAGTAGTAACAATATTCTATGGATCACATGATGTACCAAGAACTTGTTGTGCAGTTAATCTCTTTTTTGGATCTGGCTCCAACATTTGACGAACCAATGACTTAGCATTCTCTGATATTATTGGCCAAGGATCCCTTTTCAGATCTAGGGCACCCCGTAGAATGGCTTGAGCAACTGCCTGCTCCGTTTCTACACATGTTCATCAGCAATATTTCCAATTGAATGCTTTAGCCTCCCTCCTCTTTATAAGATTTGTCAGTAAAATGAGAAACCATGCAATATGATACATGCATGCATGAATTTGAACATGAAGCCTGCAATGGCCTCTAGGCTATGCTGTATTCACTGGATTATTTTTTTCATTTTCATCTCAGATGAAATCAGTAATCTCTAAAACAAGAAAGAAATCCAAAACAAGTGGAAGACCAACCTGCCCAGAAGGGTGGAACTCCACATAAAAGAATATAAAGAATGACTCCTGCACTCCACACATCCACTTCAGGACCATAATTACGCTTTAACACCTCTGGAGCCATATAATAAGGACTCCCCACTATCTCGGAAAATTTCTCTCCTGCATTTGCAAGACCAATCATGAGGTATTCTTTCATATTATACCACATACTAAAAATATTAAAAAAGCTCATTTTACCAGGTTTGAAGAAAACTGAAAGCCCAAAATCTATTGCTTTTAATGGAGAATTTTCCTTTTTATTTGCAAACAAAAAGTTTTCCGGCTTAAGATCCCTGTGTATGACCCCATGCTTGTGGCAAAGCTGGAACACAAATTAAAATTGCCAATGATTAAGTCCATTTACTTCGGTTCTTTGATAATTCAGCTCAGGAATTATAAAAATGGAATGTTCTGAATTCTTACAGACGACATGAACATACAGGGATAAGAAATGCAGTAAAACGGACACATGTATGCATTCATTCGATATTTCTTGCTACCAGAACATATACCTCTGCAGATCAAATTCAAACAAAACAAAAGGGATCTGGAAAATCGCAATGCAATGCCAGCGGTGCAGTCTGCTGTCAGCGTGCCAACAGTAGCGTGAACCATTTAAAAGCCACAGCAAGGAAAAATATAAATGCGTTTCTGCACATGCAAGACGAACCAAACGGAATCACAACAGCCCACGTATCACAAAGATTAAAGCGCTTTACATGCACCTCGTGAAGCAGAATTAGAAACGGGCTCACATATTAATGAATTATTTCTCTTGTTGGTGAACCATGCAAAATGCAAGGACATGTCGAATAAGCAGAGAACCGAATAACGATAATGAAATCGAGGAAACACGTTGCTATAGAGCTGAAATAGAAAAATACCTGGACTACCTCTACGATTGTGCGGGTGACAACTGCTGCTGCACGCTCACTGTAATGTCCCCTGGCAACAATGCGATCGAAGAGCTCACCTCCTTCACAGAGCTCCATGACCAGATGAACAGCATCATCATCCTCATAAACACCTTGAAGGGAAACAATGTTGGGATGATTGGGCAAATGCCGCATTATATCGACTTCCCGCCGCACATCTTCAAGGTCTATAGGGGTCTTGAGCTTGAATTTAGAAATAGACTTGCATGCAAGTGCATATTGGCTCTCTTTCTCTGTGCAAAGATAGGTTATACCAAATTCTCCTCGACCAAGCTCTCTACCTAGGTTATATTTGTCGCTTATGCCGTGCTCGCCTCTAGATGTGAGCTTTGTAAGTAAGATGACTCGTGGTACACCTGCATTTCCTTCGACATCTGCATTTTTGGTGAGTGCATTGGTGGGTTTTTTCTTCGCCTTCGTATCTGCTGCTGCGGGGTTGCTGCAGCAGTTACCCATCACACGTTGAAATCGAGCCTCAAATGGCTACTGCGTAGTTCCAGATCTGTGCATGAGGACGAAATCGAATACTGAATCAAAAATAAAAGCCCAAACGAGGCAGGACGAGTAAGGAGAGGGCCACAGAATCAGAGGCTGTTTTACAGAAAATTGGACGTCCGACCGGAAGCAAAGAGAGATCAAAGCTGGTGGATTGTCGTAGTTAGCTCCATGGAGTGTGTGCAAAAGCTATGTTATTCTGGAAGAAAGAGAAGCAAAAAGGAAGGTGAGGGGGTTGGGCTGAGGGGGGCAAAAATAGAGAGGTGTTGCATGTGAATGCACAAACGAGTATGAGAGAGACTCAAATGTACATTGCTTCGTTAGAGTCTAGACAGGTAGAGACTCGGCAGTAGAAGACGAGTGTGGGCCAACAGTCTAGTGAGTTTCAAACTCCAACAGCATTTGCATTTGCACATGCTCCGACACTGGTGGGCACGTGCTAACCTCTCTCTAACTCTCGGATCTTGAGAGACTGTTCCTGTATGCTTGCCATCAGCTTTTGCAGGAGGCCATGGCCGAATGCCGAGTTGCCAGCATGGTATTAGGCCCTGCCAATAGATTCAAATCGAGGTCAAGAATTTGAAGTTACAACATAGAAGCATTGAAAACCTCCCCTGTCGAAGTTGCAGAAATTGACATGGGGATAGTTTATGTCGGAGCACTAGAATCTTTTGTTGCCCTCATGTTCATGTGCTAAGGACAAAATGATTGCAAAAGGCCCTACAAGGAGATCCGCAAGGTGTGTAGTCTGTAGATCTTGATGCCATGTATAGATCTTTGGGCAAAATAAATACTGACTTTTTGGCATCTTGTGTGTGTTATAGGCTTCCTTTGAGAATCACAACTTCTAGTGAGTGTTATAGGCTTCCTTAGAGAATCACAACTTCTACATTCATGGACTTATATCATACATTTGAAAGCCTTTTGTTTTCCATACACTCTGAAATTCTATGTAACTATCTACATCTTGTAATAATTACAATAGCTTGAAAATTTTGAAATTACAATGAAGCTGTCTAACCCATGGGACCCCCGAATCCTACACAAAAAGGGGTAGAAATGAACAAAATCTCAAGGGCCGTTAAGGGTAAAAATTAGGAAAGGACGACCACGAGACCAAATGAGGAGATTGATTTGAGCTAATGTAAAAATACCACAACAAAATCTGGTCCTTGCCATCGATGATGCCATTCATCAAAATTGCCTGAAGATCAATGCATCCCTGAAGAGAACTGGTTTCATCTCATCATATAAATGAGGGTGTATCCTGCTAGTATCACCGATGGGTTTTAAACTCATGTGCCACACATGATAGGTGAAAGTTATAACCCCCCAAACTATGTTGTTGAACACATATAAGGTGTAAGATCAAGAGTACACTCTTGGTGTAAGATCAAGAGTTTACTTAAAGCTAAGTTCAATCTAGAAAAGAGCAGTACTCATACTAGACACTTGGTCACATGGTTCATAAGAAGCAATGCTAGGCTATTGTATTTCAAAAGTGTGAACATGAAAGAGCCTACGCACAAGGATACAACACACACTTTCAAATGTGAACCTACTCAAAAGGATGGAAACCCCAGCTTCCAAAGTTGAACCTACTCAAGTCTTGCTTCCAAATGTGAGCCTACTCAGCCTTGCTTGCAAATGTGAACCTAGCAAAGAGGTATGGCAACCGCCTTTCAAAAGAAATAATATTGACAAGTAATCAATGGTTCAAAGGGATTTCCAAAGTAACTCATATGTGCCTCTTGGTTGAACTTATCATAACATGGTTTCACATAAGGTGGTGGAACAAACTTCTCGAAAGGAGATGTTCCACATGAAAATTTGAAAACTTGGAACTATTTTTCCATCCATCAATTCACATAGAAGGATTTTTTTTGTAGAGAGTAAACTCATGGAAACAAAATGAAAAAAAGAGTGTATTCACAAAATAAAAGAGTGTGAGACTCAAAAGTGAATAGACTTCTTCTTGCCTTATCTGAAAATTAAACCATACAATAAAAATCATCAAGAAAATAAGCAACATAATGATATAAACCTCACATAAAGTATGCCTTTTATGCCTGGACTGATCTTCCTGCAACAGAACAGAAACTAACTCTTCAAATGTTAAGGCATTTGGATTGCCTTTCATCATCAAATGAAAAGTAGAAGCGAAACTCTAATATGAGTGGAGAATACCATTCAGAATAGTCTACACAAGTGAAGTGTCAAGAAAGACTTCATCAGTAGAAATCAATTGTTCCTTCAAATCCTTGATCTTTGTCAGAATATTGTCCATAGAATCACCTTCATTCATGTGCTCACTCGCCAACTATTTTTGGAGCTAAGCAACACGAGCCTCATTGCTATCCTGGTACAATATGGTAAGTGTATCACAATCATCCTTAGCTATTCAGTAAGAGCGAATGTGAGGAATAATGGCACGTTTGACAGACAAGGCTTTCAATGCATGTGCCTGAGCATCTATGTCATCTCAACCAATTTGCTCTACAGTAGGTGCAGCAAAAATCACAGCACGAACATGAATCTGAAAAATATCATCATCTTTGATGCTATCTGCATAAGCTTCAGTACTTATATTTGTAGTACCTGTATTTGTAGGTTTAATAGGACATCTTTCGACCCCATGCACATTCTTCCTTAGTCCTTTTGTGACCAATACATGATGCATCATATAGGCCCACAATGGTTAATTCATACCATTCAACTTATCCTCAACAGCCAACATACGAAGTACATCACTACTTTCAGCCATGGCCACTGACTAAAATACCTTGATGCAAAAAAATGACTATATCTAAAAAAGTTGAACAAGACCACCTTGACGGGTTCTGCTAAACCAATAGCAAACTTTGAGATGCTTATAGCTTATACTGGCGAACCAAAACTTGTATATATCTTTGGCACAAAAAGACAAAATAGCTTGCACAAGCACTATGATAGTGTGCTCAGAGGCCGAAATGAGCTTAGATCGTGATTTCGGCACCAGATAGTGAAGGTGTTTTGATCTTTGAAACACCTTGAGTATGCTCACCAAATTTTGTGTGATTCTGAGACTACGACCGGAAGGGTGTTGATGACACCCTAGATGAAGCAGCGACCTACTTTGATACTAATTGTTGGAGTTAGACATCTGCGGAAGCACGCGAACAACACAAGGAAGAAGAAGAAGCTTGGAGCTCAACACACAATACTGAATGTATTACCACTAGAATGTACAAAGATAAGTAACGTGTTAGGCCTATAGGCGTATATATGAGCCAGGGAAAAAAAACCTCCTAAAGAGGGAAAAAAGTGCTCCAACAGTCTAGTGCGTCCACACACATCATTACCTAAATATATCAACACCTACAACAAAACAATTGTGGGCCCTAGGCCAATATATTGCCTTCGGACAAATTTAAATCAATTGTCTTTGAGCAATTCTTTCCAAGTGTCACCTTTGACAATCTAACCTCTGCTTTGTGAGATATGTGACCTCCCATGTGTACTATGCCCCTTGAGGTATATATTTGTGTTTTGAATCAAATTCAATCTATAAGGGAGATTAGGCTTCGGCCAAACTTCCTCTTAAAAAACAATAAGATATGTAAATAACCACATTGTTTTGATAAGGTGTGAATCTTGCTTTCACCATGTACAAACGTCTTTCGATCATCATCCTTGTGCTCAACTGAATGAAGTTTCAATGGTAGTTCATATAAAATGCTTCATCCTCTCATGTATGTCCATGCAAGATATGCTCAATCTCCAACAAAACAATAGTTTCATAAGCTTATCCCTTGCACATTTTGACCCTAACTCACTTCTATTTAAACTCAACCATTCATTCACTAAATTAGCCCATCCTACACCATATTCCATTTTGAATAGTTTACATCCATTCTTTGTTGTACAAAATTAGAATGGAATCCTTTGTGAGTTAGCTACTCCACATGATTTTTGCCTAAGTGTAATAATAAGGGACTGGAAACCATTTAATGCACCCATAAAAAATGGGAGTCTTCTAACTTCCTCAAACTAATGATCTAAAATTATAAGCCAAGAACCTACAATCTTAGCTCATTAATTTGAGGGGGCAAAAATGTAAGTTTTTCTTTTCACAAACGCAAAGTATCACCAATACTAAAACACCATCCCCTATGCCAAACCTACTAAGTTTCAATGACAATTCTATTCTCCATGAGATCATCCTCAATAATTTTGGGATCTTCTTTTCCCTAAATCATGTTAGTTTTACCCAAAGATAGTACAAGGTTTTCTTGATCAAATTGACCCTCCGCTTGAGCATGTTTTTTTTTTATAAGAGCTCAAATGTAGTCTCAAAAAAAAAAATCGTGGATACTTTCAATGAAATGAAACATGTTTGCGCTATGAATTCATCTTTGAATGCATGTGATGTAAGTAGCAACTCATAAATTAACATAGCTCACAATCGTGCACAAATCATTGATATTTCCTTGGATAATGTCATTTTCCCATGTAATGAAAGAAAAACAAGTCATAGTAGCATGGACCGAAAATGCGTTAATAAATTCATTTATGCACACACTTTTAAGAACTTAAATAAACACATGCATACTTGAATGCATGTATGCATACGTACATTCACACAATCATGCATGCATACCATATGTATACATACACACATTCATATTTTTATACATATATGCACACATGCATACATGCATGTATACATGTGTACATACATGCATGCATATATACATACATATACACATTCATGCATGCATGCATATATGTTGGAGTTCCAGGTCCATGGAACTGCACCCAAACATCACAAGGAAGAAGAAGTTTGGAGCACTAGACAATATCAAATGTATTACCAAATGAATGTACAAAGGGTTATAGGCATATATACAAATCAAGGGAAAAAAACTTCCTAGAGAGGAAAATAAGTGCATCGAATGTCCTATGTGTTCATACACATCACTATCAAAATATATCAACAAAAATGGCCCTTGTGAATGATGTGGTGAACAATGACCAAGCAGTCATGTATAAGGAAGTGTGAAGCTATGTGGAAAGAGATCAATCCTCAAAAGTAAGTAAGCCCAAAGTTTTGTGAAAAGCTTCAAACTTCTCCCTAGGCAAAGCCTTTGTGAAAAGGTATGCAACATTATCATATGTGGACACATAAGCCAAATTGATCTCTCCACTAGAAAACCTCCCCCTGGCATAATGATGGTGCACCTAAATGTGCTTTGTGCAAGCATGGAACACAGTGTCCTCACAACCACCAATGTGCTTTGATGATCAGTGAAGATTGTGGCGGTAGAAGATTGACGAACACCCAAATGAGCCAAAAGGTGTCTGAGCCACACACACTCAATAGTCGTTGTGAAAGTTACCCTATACTAAGCTTCACAACTAGAAGTGGCCATAGTAGGCTGATTCTTGCTCAACCAAGATATGCATGGGCTACCAAGCATGAAACAAAAACTGTTGTCGGACATGCAAGTGTCATAGAATCTAGCCCACTCTAAGTAAAAAAAAAGAACATGTAAATCTACTGAAATAAAACAATCCAAGTATTTGGATACTGCTCAAGTAGTGAAAGATGTGCTCAATTGCCTACCAATGCTTGACACCTTGGCAATGCATAAAACTGCTCATCTGAAAGGCACCAGACTAAATATTAGGCCAAGTTATGCATAAGTAAATCAAGCATTCAACATCCTGCATATATAAAACAACATCAAATGCATTTCCAGCATAATGAAGACTCAACCATAAACCTATTTCCATGGGAGTGACAATAGGTTTTCAAATTTCAAGGCCAAAATTTCAATAATGTGTCAACATATTTTGTTTGACACAAAGTTATTCCCCCATCAACTTGCATAGACTAAATGCCCAAATAATGATGCAAATGCCCCAAATCTAACATTTCAAAAGAAGCATGCAAATCGGCCTTAATCCAGCAATATGCTTATCATTAGGACCAATGAGTAGCATATCATCAACATATATTACAATGATGATAAGTATATTATTTGCATGCTTAACATATAAGGTCACTACTAGAAATAGGGGGGAGGGGTGGTGGTTCGCAACGCCCCCCATTAAACAAAAGCGAGTCTCATCGCTTATGTGATGCTAACTCCACAAAGCGTTGCATAAGCGACGTGACTTTTTTTATTTAAAAAAAAGAAGGACCGTTGATTAAGCGATGCTATTGGGCACCATCACAAATAGCGTCGCTAATTAGCAATGCTACAAATGACATCCGCACACTGCTTGTGATGCTTGAGTGTCGCATAAGCGACACTCTGGAATGTTAAAAAAAAAAATCGATTTCTCTCAGCACATTTGTACCGGGATTGAGACGCGAGAGAGAGAGTGGGAGAGACAGAGAGAGAGAGAGAGAGAGAGCACGTGCACGCATGCATGCACATCCAACAGGACGGTCAGAGAGAGAGAGAGGCAAAGGTATGCGCACACACACACATACACACACAGATTTACACACACACACATACACATGCATACACACACATATATACACACATAGACACACATATACACACACATGCACACATACACACACATGCACACATACACACACATGCACATGCACAAACACACATAGATACATACTCACATACACACACATTTACACACACACATACACATGCATACACACACATATATACACACATAGACACACACACACATACACACATATACACACATACACACTCATACACACACATACACACAAATTTACACACACATACACATGCATATACACACATTTATACACACATATATACACATACACACATATATACACACATACACACACATACACACACATACACACATAGAAACACACATACACACATAGACACACACACATACACACATAGACACACACACACATACACACATAGACACATAAACACACATATACACATGGACACATAAACACACACATACACACACACATACACACATAGACACCCACATACACACATACACACACACACATACACACACATAGACACATATACACACATACATACACAAATTTACACACACACATACACATGCATAAACACACATATAGACATACATAGAAACACACATACACACATGGACACACACACATACACACACACACACGCATACACACACATACACACACATACACACACATACACACACATACACACACATACACACACATATACACACATACACACACATATACACACATACACACACATTTACACACACACATACACATGCATACACAAACATATATACACATACACACATAGACACACACATAGACACACACACACATACACACACACATACTCACATAGACACATACACACACATACACATAGATTTACACACACACATACACATGCATACATGCACATGTATACACATACACACATATATACACACATAGACACACACATACGTACATACACACACACATACACACACATACACACACACATACACACACATACACATGCATACACACACATATATACACACATACACACACACATATACACATAGACACACATAGACACACACACACACACACATACACACATTTACACACACACATTTTTACACACACATACACATGCATATACACATACACACGTATATACACACAAACACACACATACACACATAGATACACACAGATACACACATAGACACACACACACACACACACATACACACAAATTTACACACACATATACACATGCATACACACACATATATACGCATACACATGTATATAGAGACAGAGACACACATACACACATAGACACACACACACACACATACACACATAGACACACACACACATATCCATGCATACACATGCACATATATATACACATAGACACACACACACACATTTACAAACATACATACACATGCATACACACACATATATACACATACACATGTATATACACACATAGGCACACATAGACACACACATATACACACAGATTTACACACACACATATACACACAGATTTACACACACACATATATATACATACACACGTATATACACACATAGACACACACATACACACATAGACACACACACACACATAGACACATACACACACACACATACATGCAGATTTACACACACACATACACATGCACACACACATACACACACATAGACACACACATGTACACACATAGACACATACACACTTATACACACACATACACACATCCACACACATTTACACACACACATACACATGCATACACACACATATATACACATACACAGATATATACACACATAGACACACACATAAACACATAGATACACACACATAGACACACACACACATAGGCACAAACACACACATACACACAGATTTACACACATAGAACACATGCATACACATACATATATATACGTACACATGTATATACAAACATAGACACACACATACACACATAGACACACACACATAGACACACACACACACATAGAAACATACACACACATCCACACACATACACACAGATTTACACACACACATACACATGCATACACATGCACATATATACACACATAGACACACACACACACACATAGACACACACACATACACACATAGACACACACACATACACACACATAGACACATACACACACACATACACACATATTTACACACACACATACACACATATTTACACACACACATACACATCCATACAGACACATATATATACACACATGTATATACACACATACATACACACATACATACACACATACACACATAGACACACACACATACACACACATACACACATAGACACACACACACATACACACACATACACACACATACACACACATATACACATACACACATACACGCATACACACACATACACACATATCTACACATACATACACTTGCATAAAGACACATATATACACATACACATGTATATACACACATAGACACACACACATACACACACATACACACATACACACACATGTGCATACACACACACATAGAGACACACATACACACACATGCATACATAATGCATATGCATATGCATACATACATACTTACATGCATACACACACATGCATACATAATGCACATGCATATACATACATACATACTTACATGCATACACACACATACACATCAACATACACATATACACACATACACACCTTTGCATATACACCTACATACACATACACACACATATACGTACTTACATATACATACACACATATACATACACACATATGAAAATACGCATACACTAAACATAAATATGCATACACACACATACACACCCACATACACATATACACACATACACTGACTCACATATTGTAATAAAGTAAGTCTATGATCTGAGGGTCCGACCGATTAAGACAGATCTGAAATCAGACACTGTTTGGTCACTCATGTATATGGCCAAAGATCTCGAGACTAGACTTAAGTATAAGTCCATGTGCTCTCTTAAACAAGTAAACCACTTAGCCTAATGGTTAAGTCTCAAGGTTGTGAAGGAGGAGGTCTTGGGTTCAACTCCCATGGGGAGCATGGGGAGAGAGTTTTGCCTGTTAACATGAGTCAAGGGAGACTTAACTCAAGAGGTGAGTACAACAACCACTAGTGGACTCTAGTGGAAGGTACTAAAGCAGTGGTCAAGATCACTCCAGCCACTAGTAGACTCTAGTGAAAGATATGAAAGGAGTGGAGGAGATTGCACATGCACTTCTGAACTCTAGTTACATTTGTGGTCCTCGTTGATTCGAGCAGCTATATATACAGGCATAAGGTTGGGAGGAGAGTCATCTCTCTAGCACGTGGTGGTCATAATTCTTAGTTTGTTGCATTGGTATCAGAGCCAAGCTTTCATGATGATCTTGCTAAGCTCATCATCTTCTTCATTAGAATGTGCTTTCATTGTTTAACCATATTCTCATCGTTTTTTCTACCAAGAATGTTTTGCCTCTCTCCTCGGATTCTGATGCTATGCATCCTCTGTTTTCGAGTTTTCGGGAGCAAAATGGAGATTCTTTCTTTATGGTGCCTGCGAGGCTTGAACCCGACACCTTGGCATCATAGGGAATCCATTCATCCAATACGTCAACCAGTGCTCATATGCGACCCATGACTTTGTCATCATTTATTCATTCGGTGTGCTAAAGCTTGCAAATTACAAGCAAAGGTAAAGATCGAAGATGACTACGCAGGGTAGCAGCCCGAGATCGAGCCCGTGACACAAAGACGATATCCATCTCCCCAGGGGAATCACATGTAGGTTTGTTTTGTGGCAGGGATGTATTCTACCACTAGACCACCAGTGCAAAGTTTGGAAATTGCCAGCTTCTTTTCAATATCATATATTCATGCTTCCTCTGTGTTTGAAATTTAAATGTTTTTGTCGATTGTCGTCACGTGAATGTGTCCCGTTCGGAGCACTGCTCAGAGAAGCAATAGCATTCTATTTGATTCCGTCACCTCTTGATCGAGAGCAAGCAGCGAATCCCATCTTCTTCGGATTTCAAGAGCACACTTTCTCTTCCTTCGGATTGCATTAGCAACATGATGAGTTATAATAAGCTTGTTCTAACACATGCTAATGCAAGATTCAAACACTAAATCTCTATATGTGAGCTGTGTACTGTAACCATGCAGTCAATAGCTTAATATACTATTGTCATCAACGTCGAAAACTAAAACAAAGTTCTATGAATCGACTTCATCGGATCTCAGATTCTAGGCACAACACTCAAACTTGTCTGCTTGAGTGGCAAATACATTGCTACAACCAATATGGCCGATGGCTATTGGCGCTAAGACTTCGCGCAGCTTAAATTATGGTTCAAAAGATGAACACAAGAATCTTTTGCTGACATAGGGATTCGATCATGCATGTTCCTTATATGTCCTCTACTTCTATGACGATGATATCAGTCGCTTTTCCTATAGGAATTCGAGCATTATAATCTTATATTGTGGGTGCCTATCTTCAGACCGAAGCAAAACTACATATATTGATGCATCAATTCTTGTGCAGAATTGGGAATTTGAACGCAAGTAGATGTTCATCAAAGAATTGATGATATTCGTGGGCTATCCATGGATAACGAGCACACATGTAGTAAAGCTTTTGACATGTATAATCGAAACAATAATTATCCAAGGAATGGATATCGGGCATCGATCTCATCATCTGAAGCATGCAAAGTGGCCGCTCTACCTTGATGGAGCTGTTTACATGCTCATGCACATCATTCCCCATCAATTCTTTTGTATGGGATAAGATCCCACGAACTATTTGAGAGAAGAAGATTTCTCTCGATCTTAAAGAAGTGGATGTATCCTACTTGCTTCTTTGAATCGGAAAGCTCTATTTCAACTACAAAGACATCCAAGATTTCACAAAGATCATCCCTAAAGAGTTTATCATCAACCCAATCTTTATATGGACTATATTCCAATATGGGAATACCTTTCATGTGATGGCCAAGGGTTTAGTCCGATCTTTCAACTCGAAACCTCATTGGATTATTTGACTTCAAATCCTTGTAAAGAGTATAAAAGCAAGGATTGAACCACCGATGCATATGGAGGACGTTGAGTTTCTCTCCCATGGATGGCTGAAAGCTTAGCCAATGGCGATCTCAAGGATGGAGAATGGCTCCTCCCGAGGCTCAAGGGAAGGACATAGCTTAATTGGGAGATAAGTATTTTCCAAGTTAATGATTGGTTTCAATATTTGTTTTTTGTTCTCTACTATCATGTAGGATGCATTTTTATCATTGAAGTATGGTAGTAAACTTTATTCTTGATAATCTTGATGCAAATTATTGACCTACATGAAAGAGTATAAACATATTGAAACACTCATTAAGCACAAGCATGCGTATACGAAAGAATCTTTTCATGCACAATATACATTTTCTTCTTTCTTGCAAAAGGAATAGGATGCACTCAAGTCTGTGCACATGTATATTTATAACTTTTTGTAAGGTAGAAGATAGATTGTTTGTGCATGGATGATTGGATGCACATATGTCAAGCTCAAGAACTGCTTGATAAGTTTGGAGCAAAGTAACTAAAAAACCTATGAAACTTTTGTAAAGTTTTCGTTTGGTTTCATCCTAAGGAGTGATGGAAATCAAAGGTTGAACTTCAACATCAATTACTCTTTAGTTCGTAAGTAGTTCCCTACCAGTCCCAAACCACCAGAAGTGGTACTTAAAGTCCAAATGGTTGATATCACTTGCAAGTGTATCAAAGATTCTTAGCTTTAGAATCTGAAAGGCATTAGTACGTGCTTGGACATGAGTAGGGAAAAGATCTCTAAAAATCCTACAGGTAAGCCAAAAGCGTAGAAAAGCTCAAGAGATCTTAATGATAAAGACTAATTCTTTATTTTATCGGATGAACAACAAGACGTGATTAATTTGGGCCATGGTTGTCCAAGAATTGCAGTTGGAACTACTCTGAAATTTGCCCAAGTATTGACAGTCAAAATAGTAAGTTGTTCCAAGTTTGAACAGACTAGATATTCCAAGTATGTAGTCTGGAACCATGTCAATGGTAATTAAGTCTGTAGAAGGTGTAACATAAAAGTTTACCTATCCTTAAAAGGATTTCTTGAAGATGAAATCCAAAAGCATTAGCGGATGCTTAGAAGTGGGTTTTTTCTTTTGAAAACCCTAGTAAAGAAGAAGGGATATTCTAGCAAGAGGTTTTCCAGTTTCCAAGATAAAGGCATAAGATCGTGAAACGATCATGTGAAGGAATCAAAACCTAGAATATCAAGTTAGAGGTAATGCCTGAAACTTCAAAGAGTTGAAGAGGTACTCTATCAAGATATGTTTAGACTTTACGATAAATGTCATGCACACATTAATGTGAATATAAAATAGGGTGGTATGGGACGCCAAATTTTATATTCAGATTGATATAGGAAAGATGGTATGGGACATCGGACCATGCGATGATAATTATCTTTTAGTCTCAAAATGGGTCTTGAAGTTAGATTTGATCTTCAAGGAAATTAAAACTTCCAAGGATAAGTTTTAATTCAAGGAGGATAAAAGTATGATCTCAAGATACTTCAAGATCAAGTTCATAAGAAGATACGAAGTCAGTAACTTCCAAGATCTTCTTGAAACACTTCAAGCTAAAGTGTTAATGATTCAAAAATATTTGATAAATTTATGAAAGGCTGAGACTTTGGCTTTGAACTGAACCTTTCAATTAAGGAATAGATTGACTAAGTCAAGCTACAAGTTCCTAGTGTAACTTGGAAAATTTAATCCTTTGACTCAAAGCAATGCACAAGAATTGCATTCCTAGTAAGGAGCCATAAAGATTGAATATAGGTATGAACTTAGTCTCAAGTGAAGCATTGTTTGAGTAAAAACTCATCAATAGAACTTTAGTGGATCGATACAGTGATGTTAGATACCACACTAGCATCTTGTGGTTGAATGATGTTTTAGATTTACTCTATCAATCTTTTTGAGAATCGAGTTCCTTTCTCTTAAAGATAGAAGAAAAAATGCTTCAATACCTTATTGAAACAGATTGCTAAGAAGTTAAAGTCTTGAGTCATCAAGTACTTGACTCATTGTGAGTTTATATCTTAGAAGTTTGAATTAGTTATATAGATTTTTAATTATTTCCTTTCGCTTTCCAAATCTTTTGGAATTGACTCAGATACAGTATTTGATTCCTTTCGCAAAAGTCTAGGGTTAGCTGATTGGAACCAGATAACTAAATTAAACATCCTAGATAGATGTTCTGTATAAGTACTTATTCAATCTTCAAAAGATGATAAGTCCAAGATTGACTTATTCATTTGGGTTTGCTTCAAGTTACTAGCATACCTCTTATGACTTTCTAGAGTTCAGTACACTCTAGAACATTAAAGTTAGGAATTGCTCATCAGATTGACAATTCCCAAGAACTTGTAGCTAAAGTCTTTGAGAAAAGTGTCCTAAGATTGGATGATTTTTATTTTTAATTTGACTTGGTCAAGATATAGTAAGGTTGAACCAAAGTAAATGGAAAACTTTCTCCTACAGCTTACATAGGATTTCCAAGCCTATTAGGACTGAGTAGTCCTCAAGTTAGGTGAAAAAATCAAGTAACTATTGGCTGGGAGTTAACTATTGTACAAACATCCAAGTCAGATGTTTGGATCAACCAAACTTCAAGTTTTCTAAATCAAATTCAAGTAAGTCAAGAGTTCTCAAAGCCTTAGTTACTAAGTCCATGCACCAGTCATGCCTAGAAATGGATTAGTAATTGGAATCCATCCCTTTCATATGTTTGTGTTGAGATCGCACATCGAGAAACAATGAAGTGGCTAGGAATGTTTTTAGATCCACCCTTATGCTTCATTCACTACTTTGTGCTTTGGCCAGTTTATCAAAGTGCAAAACCGGACGGTGTTTTGAATCATTTGGGCAGGGATCCCACCACAGAAATGAGACATGTTCTTCTAGTTTTAGAACATGAACATGTTCTTCCGGCTTAAGAACATGAAGCTCGGGGGTTGCCTATGGTTATTATATATAGCTTTATTTTTTAGGACGAAAATATTTCCCAAGGGGGAAAGAATGTAATAAAGTAAGTCTATGATCTAAGGGTCCGACCGATTCAGACAAATCTGAAATCGAACACCATTTGGTCACTCATGTATATGGCCAAAGATCTTGAGACTAGACTTAATCATAAGTCCATGTGCTCATTTAAACAAGTAAACCACTTAGCCTAGTGGTTAAGTCTCAAGGTTGTGAAGGAGAAGGTCTTGGGTTCAACTCCCATGGGGAGCATGGGGAGAGAGTTTTGCCCAAGAGCTCTAGAGCCTTCTAACTCAAGTTAACGTGAGTTAACTTGAGTCAAGGGAGACTTAACTCAAGAGGTGAGTACAACAACCACTAGTGGACTCTAGTGGAAAGTACTAAAGCAGTGGTCGAGATCACTCTAACCACTAGTAGACTCTAGTGGAAGATATGAAAGGAGTGGAGGAGATTGCACATGCACTTGTGGACTCTAGTTACATTTGTGGTCCTCGTTGATTCGAGCAACTATATATACATGCATAAGGTTGGGAGGAGAGTCATCTTTCTAGCACGTGGTGGTCGTAATTCTTAGTTTGTTGCACATATACACTTAGATACACATACACACACATATATGTACTTACATATACATACACACATGTAGATACACTCACATATACACACATACACACACTCACATATACACCTACATACACATACACACATATATACTTACTTACATATACATGATACACACATATAGATACACACATATACACACATGCATATACACATATGCATGCATACACACATACACATGCATACACATACACATACATATACGTATACGCACATCAAGTCATATGCATACTTGCCCACACACATACACACATACATACACATGCATATATACATACTCATGCATACACAATGCACACATACACATGCATACACATATACATATGCATACACATACATATACACACACATACATATACATGCATACATATGTACACGTACATATATTGATTTCTAACCCATTTTGTTTTATATGTACAATTATTATGGATCCTAGTAGAGAGAGAAAGGTGAAACTCACTCTCATAAAAAGTCTTATGAGAGCAAGAGTTATGCCTAATACCTTAGGGATCGTCATGTATGAGTACTCAGAGATGCATGATGATGAGTTGGATTTTATGATCCCGATGCTTACCCAACGACTAGAGGAGGGCTCTTCTACGGCTCCACATGCAAGAAGAGAACTATCTCCTCATAGGTATGTTTTTTTTTTCACAAATTTTTTTAATGATATTATAACACATATTTTTATTTATTTTTATTTATCTATTTTTAGGACACCTATACCACCTCCAGATCATGAGAGTACTGTTGGAAATTTAGTAGGCCCATAACTAATACCACAGGTCCATAGTTCCATAGGTCTAGGATGTACAACATAGAATTCAACAATCTTCCAATATTGACAAAACATGAACTACCACATTTAATCATACAATTGATGAGACAAAGATAGAGAAAGATTAGAAAACATGTGTAAAGTGTTACGTAAGCCTCTGCTTACTCACACAATCATATATACAAATGTCAAATTACAATGTGGGAGCAAAACTCTCAACCACTCTATGTGAACAGAGATAGATGGAAGAGTGTATATACAAATGTAACAAACATATTCAGACGTATGGACATAAATCTGAATATATGTGAGATGTGTGACCTAATAGGTTGTAGAAGAGTGAATATGAGTGACAGAAAGAGGAAGGATCAGTCTAAAACTGATAATCAGCAAACCCTCATCTAAACTTATGCTATGGAAGACCCTAAGTCAGACACATGTGTGAAAAGATCACATACTTACAAAAGTAGCAAAGAATGCTAACAAGTTTGCTACCAGAAATCCTCAAACTCATATGAACATACCTTCTCGAAGACCTCATCCAAATATGCATAAAGCATACATGTAGTGACTCTCTTATACCTATGCCGAATAGGACTCCTCCTGATATGGATGCCACTGCCTCCATAAAATATGTTTAGTACCTGTGTGCATAAAGAGAATATGTACCTGAATTATTAACATAAGATGTAAATCTTATGTTAACTACCATCCAATGTCTTTGAAGTAACCCAAAATCTTCATGTAGAAGACAATCTTCAAATACATCATGTGAATGGTTGATCCACACCACCAAGCTGCTGCCGGGTAAATCCTCTCCATAAGGAAGAGTGTGAGCACACTCTTCTTCTCCAAGAAGAACTCCATAGCTATTCATCAATAGGCTCCAAAATAGCACCATGGCTGCCCCATGTGCTAGAAGCACCACTTCTATTGAGGGACCAAAGCTCCAAAGCTAGTGTTGCATAAGGTGTAGGATACACAAAATAACCCCAAGCATGTGTTTATATAGCATAGCCTCCATGATAATAAAGCACTAATGAAAAGCAATAAAACGTGATCGTCATGAAATGGTTGCCGAAGCGCATCGCGAATAGATCTGCAATGACCATTTTGATTTTCAAATAAAACTTCATCTTAAAAAGATATTTGTATGCGCTGCCGCTATTCGTTGCTTGTGGGAATTGAATCTGCATGGGCACTTTAGGGCTGGAACATAAAGAGAAACTCACAAAGGAAATATAGGAATAGCTGATATAGGAATACCTAGAATTCTTATAGGTATGACTCTACATTCTTTCACATATGGCTGAAAATAAGTCTTCATGTTTCATCAACCCCTGGATGATTTAACAGTAGTATCCAGAATTCTTCAAATATATTGGACTTTATGAAATCTGGAACGTCTTCCTTGATAAATCTGATCTTTCATAACATTAATACATGTGTCTGAAATAAATAATCTGAACGCTTTTATTGGCATTGTGCACATGCCAATAGCTTTCCATGTCATTCTTCAGCTTCCCAAAATCTAGAATAAGGTTAGCTGATCTATCATAAAAACCTTGCTGAAAGCATTTTAGGATTCATAACCTTCTGCGACATAACAAGTATCTCTTCTATCTCTGTGCAGCACAAATATGATAGAACCTGAATCTTTGACTTACTTCTTCCAATGCTAAGAACCTTACAAACAAAGAATAGACAATTGACTCATAAATACTCAAGATCTTCAAGACCTTCAAGATCATCCAAGATCATCCAAGATCATATAATATCATACAAGATCTATGATCTTTCCAACAAAATACCTGTGTAGAATCTGCTCTAATCAAACCTTCATTACTGAATGTTTGATTTTCTACCTGAATGTCTCCAAGTGTCCATGCTTTTCACATAAAGTTGTAAAACTTTTCTTCAACTAGATCCTTTCCAAGAATCTGCAATTCTTACTTGAAATATAAGTGGACAAACTCTCACCTTGAGAACTCCAAAAATTGCAAGTTGATACTTCATATCTTCATATTCTACCCGGGTGAAATGTGATAGTATCTGCTTAACTTTCTTTTGGCTAACTCCACTTCTCAATCAAGTGATAGGATTTAATGGAACACCTTTTTGAATACAAGCATGTATCCAAAAAACAAGACAATCATAGAAAGTAGATTCTTCATCTGACTCGTATATAGTCCAACTCAAATCCATGGAGTGGAAGATAAAGTGGAAATTTCAGTCCAACAAATTCATCAAATACATCCAAGAAAGGTAAAGAAAATCTTTTTGCTAGTCACAAAACATGTGTAGGTTTTGAAGATGTTGATGGAGATTCAAGCGGTTCAAAAAAGAGTCTTGATGAGGAGCTTGGATTGCCCTTTGTGAAGACTCAAGGAGTAAGAAAGGCACATGCAGATGATACAAGGAGAAGTGACCCTTTACCAAGAAGATCGGGGAGGATGCGGAATTCAGTGCAATGATTGAAATATGATAGTTACATGGATCATCATTGTGCCTACATGACAAAGGTAATACAAGATGTTGAACCTTCTTCTTTTGAAGATGCAATTAGAAATGCAGATTGGGAAAAAGCTATGGATGAGGAGGTGGCTGCACTTTATGGAAATGATGATGGAGAGTGTTAATCTCCAAAAGAACAAGTTATTCTTGAAGTTAGAGCACCTCTATATCAAGAATAACTTAAAACCTTCACCAATGTGGAGGATCAATACTCAACTACCAAAATCTTGAACAAACTGTGAAGAAGATGACTACACAGAAAGTATGCTGCACATAACTCATTCATTGACTTATCAAATGTGTAAAGTTTTTTATAAAACTTTGTACAAGGTATTGCATATAGTTTACGCACCTCCTCCAAGTTAAATCATTCCAAAAGACTCAATAAATCTTGAGAAATGATCTCAACAAGTCACCTATGTCCAAAACTATAGTTCTTTACAGTCGACTTTGACACCTGCAACTTCTAAAGCTTGGTTCTCCCAAACTAGAACCTGTTTATGCAAATGCTTTTAGCTATAGATGGCTTACCTTCCAACTTAGATTTTGACTCCTAACTTGTGCAAAACCTTACACTGTGCAGTGAGAACTGACCATTTCTTTGACCATCGAGATTGTGCCTGTTTCAGAAGCACTCAACACTTCCTCACATATGAATGTTCCTACTCATAATTCTCACAGCCTGTTTAGAATTAGGCTCTCAAACTTTAAGCATAGACTCATTAACTGTGGAATTAGATACCTACAAAAGGATTGCTCATCAAATGTAACATCTTTTGACACAAGGAATTGTTTTGTGGATGGACTCCACAACCTATATCCCATCTGCTTATCATCATATCCAATGAACACATACTTTTCAGCTTTAGGTTCCAATTTGTGCCTCAATTGAGATGGCACATATGCATATGCCAAACATCCAAATACTTTGCAATGATCTAGAGTAGGTCTCTTACCCCACCATGCCTCATATGGTGTCATACCCAGCAAAGCTTTACATGGTAATCTATTGATTAAATATGTAGCTGTATTTACAGCCTCAATCCACAAATAATTGGGACAATTTTTCTCCTTCATCATGGATCTTGCAAACTCAACAAGAGTTCTATTCCTCCTTTCTGCTACACCATTTTGTTGAGGAGAGTACCTACAAGTAATTTCCCTTTTTATACCTGCATTCCACAAGTAATCACTGAACTCATTAGAGAAATACTCTCCCCCTCCATCTAACATTAGTCTCTTCAACTTTTGACCTCTAATTCTTTCTGCATACACATGATAATGCTTGAATGTATTGAATACCTCTGATTTATCTTTGATCACATAGATAGTGATCCATCTGGTAGCATCATCAACATAAATCACATAATACCTTGAACCATTGATACTGAAATCCTTTGATGGTCCCCACACATCTGTGTCTACCAACTCAAGCTTCTGTGAATACATAAAACCATGCTTGGAATAAGATTGCTTATGAGACTTACCTAATTGACATGCTTCACATCTGTATGTCATATGTTGACCTGCAATATTAGGCAATCCAAGCACTCAGCCATTATTAACCATATCTTTAATGCCTATTTCATTGAAATGTCCAAGCCTTTTGTGCCAAATATCTAACTCAGAGATCTTATGTCCTCCATAAGTGAACAAGGCATGACCAACATAACCTTGAATCTTCAATGTGAACAATCTTCCTTCTTTCTTCCCTGAAACCATTTGTTTATATCCATTGCTAGGGTCTTCCACAAAAACTCCTTCATTAGTGAACCTAACTTCATAACCTTTTTCAACAATTTGTCCTACACTTATCAGATTCTTTGGAATTGTAGGAACATACAAAACCTTACTCAAGAGAATACTTCCATCCTTGGCCTTCACTGATCCAATTGACTTCACATTGTGCTTTGTATTGTCACCTGTTTGAACTACATGATTAGTTACCTTATTCTCCAAATTAGTCATCAAAGCTATGTTACCACTCAGGTGATTGCTACACCCTGAGTCAATGTAGAAGACTCTTTGGTCTTCACTTTGCCTTTCACAAGTTGCATTCATTATCAATGTTGAATCCTCCTTCTGATCTGAAGCATAATTGTAGTAGGTATTGTTGTATTGTTGGATTTGGAATCCTCTACCTCCATTTCTTCCAAAATAACCTCTACTACCTATACCTCTGAAATTACCTCTTTGATTTCTGTCACCTCTTCCTCTTGAGTTAAAGTTCTGATTATATCCACCATTATTCTGAGTATTATGTCAACAATCATGAGCTAAGTGATTTGTTTGACCACAAATCCAGCAAGCTTTGACTCCATCTTTATTACTTCTGCCTCTTCCTCTACCTTTGCCACCTCCTCTTCCTCTTAGGAAGTTAGCCTAACTAGTTGTTCCTTCATCTTCATTTGCTTGTTGCTTCCCTTTGCTATTCTTCTTCTTATCCTTTGAATACATTGCTTGACTTGCACTTTTATCACCTTCACCTTTGACATCCTGCTCAAAGGTTAGCATGTGTCCTAGCAACTGATTTAAGTCAGGAGTAAAATGATCTAGTGATAATTCAGTAGACAAAATGAATGGCTTCCATTTTTCATCACCTCTCAAACTTGTGAGAATTTGCCTTACCAATTTATCCTCCTCAATATCTTCATCAACTGCTCCTAATGCATCTGCAATGTCCTTCATCCTTGTTACATAATCTGAGATGGATTGAGAGGCCTTTTTCTTGAATGTGGTAAACTCTGCCCACAAGGATGCCTTCCTTGACTTTGTGGTATTTTGGAAATGCTCCTCCAAAGCATTCCATATATCACTTGCACTTTCAAGACCTCTAATGTGAGGTAGCAAGTAGTTATTAGCTCCCATATAGATAATGCTCCTAGCTTGAGTATCTCTCTTCATCCAAGTCTTCAAATCTGAGAATTCATCCCTAGTTGGAACACTAGGATCTCTGAACTGAGGCTTTTCCTCTTCACCTGTGATATAACCTATCAAGTCTTTGCTCATAAGATGAGCTTCCATCCTCATTGACCATGTTGGATAGTTATCTCTATCCAATTTCTCTATTTGAAGAGAATCTCCCATCCTTTCTTCACCTGTGTATTAAATCCTTCAAGCTTTATGAGGAATAAGGTTATCTTTGCTTCGAATGATACTCCTTTTGTCCTCCTTGATATCTTCTGCCTCCTTCTCAAGCTTTTCTTTCAAGCTTTCACCTTTTGTATCTTCAAATGTTGAATTCTTTATAATTACAGCAGTCGGGGTCCTCCTTTCTTCAATTTTGATGCTTCCTGCTATGATACCATTGATGGAGAGTGTTAATGTCCAAAAGAAAAAGTTATTCTTGAATTTAGAGCACCTCTATATCAAGAATAAATTAAAACCTTCACCAATTTGGAGGATCAATACTGAACTACCAAAATCTTGAACAAACTGTGAAGAAGATGAATACAGAGAAAGTCTGCTGCACATAACTCATTCATTGACTTATCAAATGTGTAACGTTTTTTATAAAACTTTGTACAAGGTATTTCCTATAGTTTGCACACCTCCTCCAAGTTAAATCATTCCAAAAGACTCAGTAGATCTTGAGAGATGATCTCAACAAGTCACCTATGTCTAAAACTGTAGTTCTTTACAGTCGACTTTGACACCTACAACTTCTAAAGCTTGGTTCTCCCAAACTAGAACCCGTTTATGCAAATGCTTTTAGCCATAGATGGCTTACATTCCAACTTAGATTTGGACTCCTCATTTGTGCAAAACGTTACACTGTGCACTGAGAACTGACCATTTCTTTGACCATCGAGATTGTGCCTGTTTCAGAAGACACTCAACACTTCCTCACATATGAATGTTCCTACTCATAATTCTCACAGCTTGTTTACAATTAGGCTCTCAAACTTTAACCATAGACTCATTAACTATGGAATTAGATACTTACAAAAGGATTCTTGAAATGATCAAGCACAGAAGGAGAACACACAGAAAAATCACGCGCAACTTTCCTTCATTATTGAAAAGTTTTACATCTGGATGAGAGAGCTATCTTACTCACTTCACAAGTGTCTAATGACTTCTAATTCTCTCCGAAACATGTTCTCTCACACTCTCTCATATTTGTCCTGACATGTTTCCTTGTATATATAAGAAAATATGTACAAGTTCATAACCATACAAAAGTATAAGTGAGCTAACTCTAAGTTAATGTACATATGTATACACATCTTCATTCTCTGAACATGTACTTTCTTCATGCTTCATATCTTGACCTTTTCTTCAATCCTTGACTTCAAAACTGCATCAAAACTTCAATTGTTGATTGCCTTGCACCAACAAATGATACATGGAAGCTGGTTCCATTGCCACAAGGAAATAAACCCATAGGCTGCAAGTGGGTTTACAAGGTAAAGCACAAAGTTGATGGTAGCATAAGCAGGTATAAAGCACATTTGGTAGAAAAAGGATATGCACAAACTTATGGCATTGATTATGAGGAAACATTGAGCCCTGTAGCTATCTACTCTCAGAACACTTGTTGCATTAGCTATAGCAAAGGGATGGACTTTGCATCAGATGGATATGAAGTATGCTTTTCTACATGGTGAGTTATAGGAAGAAGTATACATGGACCAGCCACAAGGGTATAAAGATTCAAATAATCCAGAATATATTTGCATATTGCAAAAGGCTTTGTATGGGCTGAAGCAAGCTCCTTGTGCTTGGCATGCAAGGATTGCTGATTAGTTAACCACCATTGGATTTTCTATGTGTGATTCAAATCATTCACTATATGCAAGGAAGGGTGATGATGGCATCACAATTGTGGTTCTCTATGTTGATGACTTGATTGCAGGTGGTGATAATCAAGAAAGCATTAAAGAGATAAAGCAACTTCTTTTGCAAGAATTTGACGGTGTGCTGTGCTACTTCTTGGGCATTGAGTTTATACATACAGAAACAGGTATAGGCATGTCGCAAAGGCAATATGCATTGAATATGCTGCAAAACTATGGTATGGCTGATTGTAAGCCAATTTCTATGCCATTAGATCATAATTTGAAGTTGCATACTACATTAGGTGAAGCATTGAAAAATGCTACCATGTATAGGAAAATTGTGGGAAGTCTTATATATCTCACAATTACAAGGTCTGATCTAAGCTATACTATTGGACTTGAAGGTCAATTTATGCAGGTTCCCAGGAAGCCACACTTGGATGCTCTAAGATGCAATCTACGTTATTTGAGTGCTACTTTGGATTATGCAATGTTTTATGAAGCTGGTGTAGATTTGCAAGTTCATGGATACACCGATGCAGATTGGGGTGGTAGCATTCCTGATAGAAGAACTACTAGTGGCTTTCTATTCTCACTTGGGAGTGAAGCTATTACATGGGGTAGCAAGAAGCAACCCACTATTGCTTTGTCGAGTACAGAGGCTGAGTATAGAGGTGCTGCAATGGAAGCATGTGAGGCATCATGACTAGAGATGCTACTTGCAGATTTAGGTGTGGAAGTGCAAAAGCCTATCACTATCTATTGTGATAATCTTAGCAGTATACAGTTAGCATGAAACCCGGTTTTTCATGCTAGAACAAAGCATATCGAGGTACATTATCACTTCATCAGAGAGAAGGTATTAACAGCTGACATTGATCTTGTTCATGTGAGAACAGATGAGCAAGTTGCTAATATTTTCACTAAAGCACTTGGAGCAGAGAAGTTGAAGAAGTTTCGAAAGATGCTTGCATTAGAGAATATGATGTTGATCTTGAGGGGGAGTGTTGAGATATCAAGCTCAACATGTGATGATCTAGGATGACACATATCAATTTTTTGTTTCTCTGACATGTATAGTGATCACGCTAGTATATGTCAGGAATACTTCATTGAGCTTTATTAGATTTATCTATCGAGAGTGATGGCACATTTGTTCCATTCCAGCTCACTCATTCATGGACATTAGGTTTTTCCTTATGTATTGATCTTTGAAGGTCATTCTTGTACATTCCTTTTTATGTAATAGAAGAAGAAGAAGAAGATCATTCTTCCTTGCCTCAATCTGAGTGTGTGTTTCTCTTTGATTGTGAGAGTGTGTGTGTGAGCTCTCTTCCTTATCTCCTTCCTTGTGATAGTTCCCACATAACCAATTTCGCCATCTATAAGTTTCGTGTCTTTTGAGGTAGCATGTGATAATTGCTTGAAAGAAGTAACAATGCTAGAATCCTTGTTTTATGTAAAGAAACAATAGCTTTGATTCTAATATTCTGTCCAAAATCCCACATATTCGTGAACATTCAAGCTTGCCAAAGAAATTAAATTAGTAAAGAAAAACTAATATAAATATATGAAAAAAAATATTATTAAAATAAAATTACCTTTCGTTCACAAGCTATCATTAACTCTCTCTGCTCATCTAAGATTTCTTCATTATTTGCATTGGCACATTGCAAATGAGTATATAGCCAATCCATGAAAGAAGATATATATGTAATATCATTATTATCAAGATTACGTCTATATCTTTTGTTTCTCCCTCTTTTATTTTGGAGATTTTGAAGTTCCTGTTTGTACTCGCTAATGAATGCTTGCTATATGCTACAAAAGTAGAAACATCATTTTTTTGTTGAAATATAAATAAAAATGGAACTCCCTTACCTGATAATACCTCGTCTGTTATTTTAGAAGAAGACTCGTTGGTCCATGCATGTGGAGCTTCTTCATGAACTCTTTCAAGGTACTCACTAACATAGTACATGCACTCATCAAGCATCCAAACCTTTGCCATGGATCTTTCTGGTTTTGCTCTTTGCTTCACATAACCTTTTAATGTTCCCATAAATCGTTTGACCCAAAACATCCATTGAGTGTTGACAACACCGGCAATCTTTATTTCATCTACAAGATGGACTAATAAATGAACCTGAATATCAAAAAATAAAGTAGGAAGATCTTTCTCCATCAAATATAGTATCTCTTTGCATTCACGTTTCTTTTGTGGGATCGAGTTTTTGTCAATCTCTTTTGATGTAATCCACCTAGGCACATCATAAAAAAAATTATAAAGAAATTAATTCAAAAATAAAAGATATCAAATATTCATATATATCAAATATAAAAGTATCATAATTACCTTATAAGATATCCAAGACGATAGATCACATCTCACACTCCTTTTGTTGTACATCCATCGATAACCAAAGGTAAAATGTGCTTCAAAAAATTATGCCAATCATGGGTCTTTAACCTAGATAATCTCTTATCATCCATAGTAAACATGTTCTGAAAAGATGCTCCATATTGTGTAGGAGTCCGAACCAATTGAATCCTATTGTTGATAGTCTATATCTCTTTTGTTGTAAGTACCCAAGGAGCATGTGCATAAGTTGTTTCCTGTCTATATCTCTTTTGTTGTAAGTACCCAAGGAGCAGGTGCAAGAATTGGCCATAACTTTGGTTTTGGGTTTTGTTCCTTCAAATCATTTGTTGATGCTATGGTGTCTTTTAATCCAAGAAGATGATGCCATAATGAATAACCAATATTCTTGAATATATGCATAGGATCAAGAAGATGACATACTTTTAACTGTTTACAATACCCTAAAGAATACCATGTTGATATATTCTCTACGAGTGCCAATTTTCCTTTACCTCTATTCACATTCTCATTATCTTCATCATCACTAAAGATTTCTGATTTTAGATCTATCAGAGATCCAGCTGTCCATTTTTGATACCAATCCATAGGCGTCATTGGTTTTGGACACTGACCTATTTCAAGCTTTCCTTTAAAATTTATTACTTCTCTTTTACATCTTAATGGATGATCATCAGACAAGAATCGTCGATGTCGAAGATAAATATTTTTGTTGAGATTCTTAATATAGATTGATCTAAACCAATCACCACAATATATACAAGCTTTTTAACCCTTAGCAAATATTCCTACATCATGAAAATGATAAAACTATAATTAGATTAATTCACATTTATTTGTATGCATATTGAATAAAAAAATTACATCAATATCTGAACGAAAACCATATCCTAGAAAATCGTAAATAGTCCAAGCCACAATACCGCAAACCATACTATATCTTTCAAATTGATGCTCTTTGACACATCAATGACATTAATGCCCTCCCTAACTCTTAGAGATCATCAATGAGAGAAGCAAGATATATATTCACATCTTTAACTTGTCTTTTTCTTGGGATTAAAATTGAAAACATTAAATGTTACTTTTTAATGTTAAGATATGGTGGAAGATTGTAGTTTATGACTACCACTGGCCATGTTGACCATTTACTAGATTTCATGGAGAATGGATTAATCCCATCTAATGCAAACCCCAACTTTAGATTCTGTGGATTTTGTGCAAAATCAGGCCATGTAGAATCAATGTGCTAAAAAGCAACACTATCTATTGGAATTCTAATTATTCCATCAGTACTTTTATGGTCATGTCCCCATGTCAAAATCTTTGATAATTCGGGGCTTTGAAACATATGTTTAATCCATGGATCCAATGGAAAATGTCTCAATACCTTTTTTGGGATTTTAGCTTCTTCGTCCTTATATTGAGGAGATTGACATTTTGGACATGTCAAGAGTCTGAATATTCACCTCTATATAAAATACAATCGTTAGGAAATGCATGTATACATTGATAATCTAGACCAAGATTGTTGATTATCTTCTTCATTTCATCATGTGTGGTAGGAAGAATATTCTGACTTGGTAAAAACTTTTCAGATAATAACCTATAAGCTCATGAAAAAAAGACATATTAATAAAAATAAATAAATATATATATATATATGTATATATGTATATATATGCATATGTGTATGTATATGTGTATGCTTATGTGTATGTGTATGTGGATGTGTATATGCATGTGCATGCATATACGTATGCATATGTGTATATGCATGTATGTGTGTATATGTATTTTATATGTGTATATTTATGTATGCATGTGTATGTATGTATATACGTGTATGTATGTATGTGTATGTATGTATGTGTGTGTATGTATGTGTGTATATGTATTTTATATGTGTATATGTATGTATGTATATGGATGCATATATGTATGCATGTGTATGTATGTATATATGTGTATGTATATATGTATGTGTGTATGTGTATGTATGTATGAATGTATGTGTATGTATGTATGTATGTGTATGTATGCATGTGTAGCTTTGTATATTTGATTTTGTTTTTAATTTTCTTTTTGTTTATTGTGTTTTGTAGACTTTCATATAGATATCTAGACCACTGAATCGTTTGGTTGTCTCCCATTTTATGGTCAATCAATTACCTGCCTTGCTAACTAAGAATTACATATTTGTTTACAAATATAAAGTATCCATTAGCTATGGAGGTATTAGGTAGTTTTGAAAATAGGAGAAGCAAATTTGTATGGAAGATTTTGAAAGATGGATGAATAGTTTTAAAGGATGGGTGGATAGAAAGCATCCATTCAATGCAAGTTCTTGTTCTTACCTTAGCCAAGGTAAGAACAAGAACCTGAATTGAATGGATGCTTTCTTTCAGCCAATCCTTTAAAATTATTCTTCCATCCTTCAAAATCTTCAAGATAGATTCGCTTCTCCCATTTTCCAAACAACCTAATAGCTCCATAGCTAAGTGATACTTAATATTTATATGCAAAGTTTATAAAAGAGTTAGCAACACAGGTATTAGGTTGACTAGAATAGGAGAAGCATATGTGTCAGGAAGATTCTAAAGGCTGGGCGGACAATTCCAAACGTTAGATGGACAGAATATCTTCATTCGAGATAGGTATGTATAATTTGTGCTTACTCTCATAACATGTGTATGTGTGTATTGTTGGTGCATTTTACCCAAGCCTACATGCTTGATATGATTTGATTTATGTTCATTTGTAGTCATACGTGTAGAGATATGAACACCTCTTGTAAACGAGTATATTTTAGCTCTTGTAATTATGAAAGAAAGAATGGCTTAAGTCATCCATGATGTAAAAGGAAATTCATGTCTCTAATTACCTAAAACCACGAATCCATCAGCTGAGAGAATATCTAGTAATTCTTAGCATCACTTTTAGGTGAAGTTATTTGAATTCAAATTCAAAACTACCTCCAAAAGTAGCTATAACAAGAGCAAGAAGGATGTCGCCATTAGAGAGCTTGATTCGTGCCCACTTCATGTTCATTTTGTAGAGATTGAAGAGCGTAGTCCATAGCTCTATCATTCTACTCCCATTGTGCAAGTATTTATTTCCAATCTGGTTGTAATTATATGTGAATCTATACATTCATCATTTACTTCTTCTCTATTTTATTCTCTGCTATACTCACTCAGAATAGTAAATTCAAAAGCTCATATCTCGAGCTATACATAATCTTTTTCAGAGATTTAACATGCATTGGATTTCTCACAAAATTTCATTGTCATGGATTTACCATTTGTGAGATATCTATGTTCTTTTGCTCACTGGTCGAATCTCTACAGAGCCTCGAAAATGATAGGAGTGTTCTAGTTTTTGCTAAATCTTGTTCTCAGTGCTCAGTTGATCAATTGAAGTATTTTGAATTGGATTAGCAAGACATCTAATTCTATTTTCTCTATACAAAAGGAATTTTCTTAATTCCTACTAGGTTGAGAGCACTGTTCATTTTTTCTAGCAGGTGTATGTAAATGGCAGGTTTCGGGAGCTAGTCATTTTGCAATTAGTTTGTCTTGACTCAAACTTTTGAGATACTTGTTCCAAAACATGTGGGTGATTTTTTTGTGGATTTAGGAAGCTCAAAGAGTCTATTAACCAACTCTGAAGTCTCAGTTGGCTGGTGTGAAGCTGGTCGTAGCAACACCAACTCATCTTCCAATTGCATCCACCATCTCTCTTTACAGTGGTATCAGAGCATAGTCAATCAACATGGGAGATGGATTTCCATCAACAATTGACAAAATCGATAGAAACAACCACCTAGCATGGTCTCTAAGGATGGAGGCTTATCTTCAAAGAAGGAATATATTTGGATACACATATGGAGATGAAGCTATGCCAACCATGAGGAACAGAGGGCAACCATCACACGAAGAGGAGGAAAGACTTTCAAATTGGTGTTCAAAGGATGCCTTGCAAGGTCCTATATTCTAAACTCAATCTCTGATGCAATACATAAAGAGAGACTTGGAATGCACTTGCTTCTTTCTTCTCCTCCAACACTCGAGCAAGGAAGAACCAATTGTGGATGGAGTTCACAACCATGAAGAAAAGACCCAAACAAAGTGTGAATAATTATGTCACAAAGATGAAGGAGATTTTAGATCAACTTGGAAGCATTGGAGAGGTAATTGAAGAGGAACAAATCATTAGACAAATCATAAATGGAATCAAAGCAGATGACAAGTGGGAGTCTGTTGCATAAATCATGGGTTAGACCCTCCAAAAGGAACCTATGTTTCTTGGATTTAAGCCTTGAGGTTTTATTTCATAGAAGTCTCAAATTGGAGGGTTTGTTACCTTAGGAAATTAACATAAGGGAATAAAACCTTAGTCTTGGGAGAAGCTTCTCCCAAGTGACACCTTGACTCGTACGTGACTTCAATTGAAATAGAAGCCATGTGATTCTCTTTGGAAAGTATCCACATGAAGGACACTTGGAAGGACACATGGCTAAAAAATTAAAGCATGCAACTCTTGGACCTTTGGTATATATATGGTGGAGTTGGATGGGTGGATACATACTCACTCACTCTCTGGTGGATGCTATACTCTAGGAAGAAGTTTTCACAATAGTGGTAATCAGAGCCAAGTTCTTTTTCAAGTACTTGTAGTGTTTTCTTGATTCATGTGCAGGCAATCTACTGGAGGCTATAGTAAAATTTGAAACTCATCAGTAACTGTGTGGCGAATTCATCAGTAACTGCATTGTTATTTTTTCGATTGAAATTCGTGCCTACTCTGAGTTTTGCCGCCAGAAGCTTAAAGATGGTACCTACCCAACCTCCAGGTAGGTAAAAGCCTCAGTCATTTAATGGTCAAAGAGTTTCCAACCGACGGAGCCCACGCGCGTAGTTAGCAAGTCATCATCAACTCCAAAGTTTGCGTCTGAGTTCTACCGCCGCCCTGAGTAGTGCTGCCTGTGAGCATTCAATGATTGTTTATACTTGATGATTTAGGCGGGTAAAGCCCCCAACCAACCCCAGACCAGAGGAGGACCCTCCAACTGGTGAGCCCACTCCTTCAATTGGCTAACTGAGGAGGACATGACCCTGCTCATTTAAAGCTCTGTGGATCGAACTGACCGCCACCCGGATGTTTAGCTGATGCTCGCGCACGTGGATCTCAAAAAAGTGCATGGTTGACTCGGAATAAGAGCATAGAGCAGGACGCCCACAACCCCTCCCTAACATATAGACCACCGTCCACACACTCAGGTGGCCTGCCTGCACCATAGTGGATGGTGGGATTCCAACTTGCGTAGCCTCTTTGAGAGGATTTTTGCCTAGCCACGTGTAGCCTGTACCTGTCTGAAGGGAGCATTTCTGCCGCGCATGCCCAGGCGCTGCCCTTCGACTCAGAGAAAGAGAAAAGTGCTTCCTTATTTACTCTCCAAAAGGAAATCTCGTGGCTAGAGGAGTCGAACCTACAACCTCATCTAGAGAATACCTCCCGCTTATCCACGAGTATCACGACCAATTTCTGAGGAGTCACACGCGGGACATCATTTTCAGAGCATTGTGTATGGAGTTCGAACCTGCAACCTCATCGTATACAATCCGCTTATCCAATTAAGCTAAGGACTCCACTATTATTTTCAAAAGGCCCAAGACGGCATTTGAGCCCATGACCATTTGGTCAATAAAGCTTTGCTTTATCCAACAAAGCAAGGCTCATTGATCAAGCCTTTAGAAGGAGAAAATTCTCAGCCGGTACCCACGGGAAATCAATCTCTAGTCGAACACCAATCAAGCACACATCGGCCAGAAGAACGAGCAACGCACGATTAAAGATTGAAGAGCCTAAGAAAGTTCAACCGAGGTGGTGAAGTAGTGAATCGTCCAAGGCGGCCCAAGCCGACCTACAACTAGAAGCTGATATGAAAGAAAAAAATTGGGGAAGTACTGGATTTAATTTTCATCTATTTTCCTTCAATATTAGAAACGATATTTTCTTATTTCTAGTTGATTCCAAAGTATTCACTGAAGTATGGGGGATTCATACGCAAGTAACATGTTATTAGACATTCCTAGGCAGGAAGAGGATTATGCACCGTAGGAAGGAGGTAGACAAATAGATTACACTCCAGGTCTTCTAGAGATAGGCCAAGAAGAAATGTAGAAATTAGATATTTATAAAGAGTTGAATGGTTTGGATGAAAAAATGAACGATATCCAAGTGGATATGTTCATTGTTAAAGAAATCCAAAACGAGATGGGTACCCTTCGTACTTCAATCAATGAAGTTCAAGGGAAGATGGAACAAATTCTTAATACAATTTGTCCATCCTTACCCTTACCTGCACAAAGGGGTTCCTTGTCTATTTGACCAAGGAACCCATCATCTAGTAAGGGAACTGATACCCCTTTACCCTTGCATAGTAATGTATCTTTAAAAAATAAAGATAATGAAGTAAATCCTCCTCATACTGCCATTAAGTCTAGAAGCTTGTCTTTTGAAAAAGACTTAAAACCACCTCAATTTTCAGAGGAAGATAAAGACTGAAACAAAGATGTAGTCTTGACATTTTTAGAGAAATGGCAAGACTTGCATCAGTTGAAAAACACCCCTGAAGCTTATCAAGTCTTAGAAACAAGTTTATCACTTGGATCTAAGGCTTATAAGTGGTGGATGAGCTTAAAGGAGGCTCAAAGAATCCCAGAAACTTGGAATCAATTCGAAGAATTCTTCAAAAGAGAATTCTTAACAGAAAATGAAGATGAAAGAAACTGGGAAGAATGGGATAAAGTCCTGCAGAGAGGACGTCCCCTTTCTCTATATATTTCTCATTATCAAGAAATAGTACTTAAATTGCAAAACCTAGATGACTTTCATAAGGTAAGAGGTTTCATCTGTGGTCTCGACAAGCAATTCAAACATGAAGTGAAAAGAAGTGCTCTAAAAAGTTTAGAAGATGCTATTAAGTTAGCACAGATCTATGAAGATCATGCTAAAACTGGAACATAACCACTTCATCTTGTTGGAGATAATAAAAAATTTAAACCGGGTAAAAGAAAGCTAGGCACATTCAAAAAAGACGACTTTAAAACCCCTAGACCTTCACGACCTAGGCTACTACCCTGAGGTTTGGGAAAAAGCAAAAAATGAGAATCTTTGCTTTAAGTGCCTTAAGCAAGGACATCTGACTCAATGTGGGTCCAAAAACAGTTTGGACCTCATGACTTGGTCAAACTTCATGCTTGCATAAGTGGTGAAAAGGCCAGAGTCATGATAGACGACTCGGCCACTCACAATTTCCTAAACTACTCACTGGTGAAGAGATTAAAGTTGCCCTAGCAAAAGTCACCTCATCAGTATGTTGTGTCTATGATGCAGGGTCAAGAAAAGAAAGTCTGGGATACTATGATTTGTAACCTTGAAATAGAATTTCAAGGTTATAAAGATAAATTAGACTTTCAGATCATGCACATGGAAAGAACTGATGTGGTTTTGGGTAGAGAATGGCTTTGAGGTTTAGGGAAAACACTTAAAAGAAGCTATCAGCTGAATACTTTGGAATTTGAGAGAAATGGAATCCGTTATCTATTTCAAGGAGAACATGATGTGCCTAGTACTCCTTTGATTTCTAGCATGGAGTTGAAAAAACTTGTAAATAATCAAAAAGCGAAAGTTTTCATGATACTTCCAACTGATGTAAACAATGTACATAATATGAATCCAGTTTCTTAAATCTTGTCTCCCTTATCTGAACATGAAAAGTTTAAATTTACGTGTTTAATAAATAATTATCGGGATGTCTTTCCAAAAGAACTTCCCCATGGCTTACCTCCTTCTCGTGGTCAAGTCGACCATGCTATAGACTTGCTCCCAGGAACTAAGCCTATATGTAAATCCCCTTATAGACTCCCTTTCTCCAAGCAGGCTGAAGTAGAAAAGCAGTTAAATGAATACCTAGTTAAGGGATTCATTCAACCTAGTCTTTCACCTTGGGCATCACCCATTCTTTTAGTCAAGAAAAAAGATGGATAAATGAGACTATGGATTGACTATCGAGCCTTGAATAAAGTTACGATCAAGAATAAATATCCAATGCCTCGAATCGATGATCTATTTGATCAATTAAAAGGAGCTAAGATATTTTCAAAACTTGATCTCCGTCAAGGATATCATCAAATTAGAATTAAATATGAAGATGTTCCTAAAACAACTTTCAGAACTAAATATGGGCATTTTCAGTTTTTAGTCATGCCTTTTGGACTAACAAATGCCCCAGCCATGTTCATGACATTAATGAACACTATATTAAGCCCTTATTTAGGGAAGTTTGTAGTTGATTTTCTTGATGATATTCTTGTCTATAGTCAAGATGCAGCCTCTCATCTAGAACATGTGGAAAAAGTTTTCCAAGTTCTAAGAGAAAATAAATTATTCGAAAAAGAAGATAAACGTGAATTCTTTTCAACAAAAATCAGATATCTTGGTCACATTATATCTGATAAAGGGATGCAAGTAGATCCTGATAAGGTCCAAGTTATTCTTAACTGGCCTCACCCTAAAAAACTTCAAAGTTTTTTAGGGTTAGCAGGATACTATAGAAAATTTGTACCCAACTTTGCAAAAATCTCAACTCCTTTATTTGAGAAATTAAAGGGTAAACCCAAAAGCCTCACTTGGGAGAAGGAACAGGCTGAAAGTATGGAAATACTTAAAAGAGCCTTAACTTCGGCCTCGGTTCTATAGATAGTAGATCCAAATGAACCCTTTGTAGTTGAAATAGATGCTAGTGATCTAGCAATAGGAGCTGTGTTGATTCAAAATGGTCGACCAATTGCTTTTGAAAGCCAAAAGCTAAATTCAGCTCAAAGAAATTATTCTACCTATGAAAAAGAGCTTTATGCAATTGTGGATGCTCTGAAAAAATGGAGACATTACTTGTTTGGTGCCAAAGTAACTATAGTTTTTGATCAAGCAAGTATTAAATGGTTTGAAAACCAATCCGAATTATCAGGTGGAAAAGCTAGATGGGCCAAATTAATCCAAGAATTTGATTATGAACTCAGATATAGAAAGTGAAAATTTAATATTGTGGCAGATGTATTAAGGAGAATGCCCATGTTAAATTCTTTAAGTTTCATACAAATTTCTAATGAGTTAGTAACACTCATGAAGGGCAAGTATCAAGAAGATACTTGTTTTAGCGAAGCCTAGAAGAAGGTTTCTACGCCAAGTACAAATTTATCAAATGAAGATAAATTTAAACATTACAGTATTCAAGATGAATATCTATTGTACAAAGGAAAGATTTGTGTTCCTTGTAATTCCGAACTTAGAAAAAAAGTTTTGTTTGAATGTCATGATGCCCCAAGTGCATGACACCCTGGAATCAACAAAACTTATGAATTAGTAAAAAGGTAGTTTTACTGGCCTAGTATGCATAAAGATGTACATAATTATGTACTTAGATGCACTAAATGCCAAAATAACAAAGCTGAAAAGTTTAAGATAGGGGGTTTGTTGCATCCCTTAGAAATTCCAAATGGAAAATGGGAAAGTATTTCCATGGATTTCATTACAGGCTTGCCACGTACCCCTAAAGGTCATGATGCTGTTTGGGTCATAGTTCATCGATTGACCAAAATGGCTCGTTTCTTACCTACTCGAACTACAGTAAAAACTCCAGAATTGGCTAAATTATTCATAGAGCAACTGTATAGACTCTATGGATTACCTCAAGACATAGTGTCTGATACAGATAGAAAATTTACTAGTCATTTCTGGAGAGCTATATTCAGTCGCTTAGAAACTAAGCTTAATTTGAGTACTACTGAACATCCTCAAATGGATGGTCAAATTGAAAGAGTCAATCGAATACTTAAAGATATGTTACGAGCATACATATCTTCTACCCAAACTAACTGGGAAGACTATCTACCGATAGTAGAATTTGCTTACAATAGTGCAAAGCATTCTGCAACGGAATATAGTCCTTTTATGTTGATGTATGGGTTTCAACCTAGAGCATCTTATACAGTTGGACTTCAAAACAAAAAAGTCCAAGCAGCAAAAGATTTCTTAGAAGATATGAACTTTAAGCTAAAACTAGCCAAGGAAAACCTGAGGAAAGCCCAGGATAAAGCTAAATCTTTTAGCGACCCTAAAAGGCGAGATATTTCCTTTCAGGTTGGTGAATTAGTATATCTTAAAGTTCCTGAGAAATCTGAAACATTAAAAATAGGACCTTGTCCTAAACTCTCTCCGAGATTCTGTGGCCCTTTTAAGGTTCTTAAAAGAATAGGGACTTTGGCTTACGAGTTAGAACTCCCAGAAGATTGTTTACTTCATCCAGTATTCCATGTAAGTTGATTAAAAAGAAAACTGGCTGAACAAGACAATCTGGTATCTTCGGATACAATCATTCAACCAATCTCCCTTCTTAACATCCCTCATGAACCTGAGAGAATACTATGCACTCGAGATAAGAAACAATTACAACAACAACAACAACAACTATCAAAGTGGCCATAGAGAAAGAAGAGATTACAATAACTATGCAGAGGACCAAAGTCAAGAAGATTCATTATTGATTATGAATCTATCAATGAAGAAGGGTAAGGATGATGATCACATCTTTTACATTGATTTGAGATGCTCAAATCATGTAGCAAGAAATGTGGATTTACTTTTTGATTTGGAAGATCCTCACAACAAACATGAAGTGCAAACAGGAGATGATACAAAGCACTTGGTGGAGAAGATAGGTAATGTGAAGACATCATATGGAAATATGAACCTCTTCAGCAAAGTCTTGTATGTCCCTACAATTACCAAAAATTTAATGAGTGTTGGGCAAATTGTTGAAAAAGGATTGCAGGTTAGATTCAACCAATTTGGAGCATATGTTGAAGACCCAAGGCAAAGCTTTAGAAGGATTGCCAAAGGAGAAGAGATAGGAAGGCTCTTCACTTTTGAAGTGGAAGATACAAAGAACATAGCTTTATTTAGCTATGGATCTCAAACTCTCACAGAGTTGGAGATATGGCACAAAAGGCTTACTCACATTGGTGAGAGGGCACTCAAACAAATTTGCACTGACCAAAGTGTACTTGGTTTGCCTAATATGACAAGGCAACACATGATTTATAAGTGTGAAGCTTGTCAATTCGGCAAGGCTCTTAGACAACCTTTCAATAGGAAGGGATATGTGTATCAAAATCTTTTGGATCTAGTGCACACAGATGTGTGGGGTCCTAGTAAGGAGCCATCTATATCAAGCTCAAGATATTATGTGTCTTTCATAGATGATTGATAAGCTTAGTGCTTATGAAGGAGAGCCAATTGAAGACATCACAAGCTATCAAAGCTTGGTTGGAAGTTTGAACTATGCAACACTCACAAGGGTGGATATATGCTATAGTGTTAGCATATTGAGTCAGTTTATGATAAGCCAAGAAGACCACATATGGAAGTGGCCAAGAGAGTCCTCAAGTACCTAAAGGGGACCATGAATGAAGGTTTTTTTAATCCATTTACTTCAGATATTGAGCTAAAGGCCTACTCAGATGCGGATTGGGTAGGATCTAGAGATGATAGAAGAAGCACATCCGGGTATGTATCATTTGCAGGTTCAAAAATCATTTCTTGGTCATCCAAGAAGCAACCAACAGTGGTATTATCTTCTACTGAAGCCGAATATAGAGGTTTGGCTAATGCAAATCAAGAAATCGTGTGGTTAAAATCTTTCTATACAGATCTTGGACTTCATTCTTCAACACCTCACATTTTTGGTGACAACACAAGCTCACTACATCTTGTAGGTAATCTGGTATACCATGCTAGAACCAAGCATATTGAAGTCCACTACCATTATGTAAGGGAGAAGCTAATGAGCAAGGATATTCAACTATCCTATGTCTGTATAGATATGCAATGTGCATTTAGAGACTTATTTGGAGGCCAAACATGTTAGGCTTGAGGGGGAGCGATTGGTGCATTTTGCCTAAGCTTACATGCTTGATATGATTTGATTTATGTTGTAGACATATGAACATCTCTTGTAAAAGAGTATATTTTATTTCTTGTAATTGTAAAAGAAAGAATGGCTTAAGTCATCCATGATGTAAAAAGCAAATTCGTGGCTCTAACCACCTAAAACCATAAATCCATAAGTTGAGAGAATATCTCCTAATTCTTAGCATCACTTTTAGGTGAAGTTATTTGAATTCAAATTCAGAACTACCTCCAAAAGTAGCTATAAAAAATGCAAGAAGGATGTCACCATTAGAGAGCTTGATTCATGGCCACTCCATGTTCATTTTGTAGATATTAAAGAGCTTACTCCATAGCTCTATCATTCTACTCCCATTGTGCAAGTATTCATTACCAATGTGGTCGTAATTATATGTGAATCTATACATTCATCATTTACTTCTCTGTTTTATTCTTTGCTATACTCACTTAGAACAGAAACTTCAGAAGCTCATATCTCAGGCTATGCGTAACCTTTTTTAGAGTTTTAAAGTGCATTTGATTGCTCTCTGGGTCTAGTTTACGTCACAAAATTTCATGGTCATTCGATTTACCATTTGTGAGAAATCCATGTTTTTTTGCTCACTGGTCGAATCTCTACAGAGCCCCAAAAATGGTGGGAGTGTTCTTGTTTTTGCTAAATCTTTTTCTCAATGCTCACTTGATCAATTGAAGTGTTTTAACTTGGATTAGCAAGCTACCTAAGTCTATTTTCTATTTCCAAAAGGAATTTTTCTAATCCCTACTAGGTTGAGAGCAATATTTATTTTTTCTAGTAGGTGTATGTACAAACATAACAAGTTTTGGGAGCTAGTCATTTTGCAACTAGTCTGTCTTGACTCAAACCTTTGAGATACTTGTTCCAAAACACTTGGGTGACTTTTTTGTGGATTTAGGAAGCTCAAAGGGTCTACTAACCAACTCTAAAGTCTCAATTGGCTGGTGTGAAGCTGGTTGTAGTAGCACCAACTCATCTTCGGATTGCATCCACCATCTCTTTGTACATGTATATGTGTGTATGCATTCATGTATATATATGTGTATGTCTATGTATGTATGTATTTATATGTATATATGTATGCATGTATATATATAAATAGATAGAAAATAAAAAATTATACCTTAATAGTTTCGAAACAAATACATTACTCTATCCAAAATGATTTCGAAGATTAAGAATAAGTAAGCTTGCACTTGATCATGTCAAACAACTTCCTTCATATACATGCTTTAGACATTCCTCTCGAAGATATTTCTCATTTTTAGAAATATCAATGCTCTCACTTGTTGGAAAACAATGTTCACATGGTTCAAGACTTGAAGATAAAGTCTTTAAGAAAGAAGAACACTTTAATACCACCCTCTTCAAAAAGAACCGACAGCCAAAATTATCATATGTTAAAGTTCTTTGGATAAGCTAAAGAAAGTGGCATGTTGGATAAAACATTTAGCTCTCAATGGATTGACCTGGGTTCAAGTCCCGATGGCAGCAACACGATGGGATATGATTTTTTGGTAAACCAATAGTAGAAAAAACAAAAGCGGATGGTGCCATTTTCGTGATGTTTTTTTTAGGAGTCTTTCCATTAGCGATCAATATTGATCGTAGTTTTTTTAGATAGCTTTTAGTATTGCTTTTCAGATAGCCTCAATACTATAAAAGAAGAGCCTTGCTCATTGTTCTATTATCACTCAAGGATCACTCAAGGAGCTTAAGTGCTCAACACAAGGAGAAGGTCTTCTTGAAGAGAGAGTGTTCACACACTCTTGAGAAGGTGATCAGCTAGGAGGTGCTCTATCTTGGAGGAGGAGTTCTCACACTCTTGGAGGAGTTGTGGTCTACATCTCGGTGATTATTTGGAGGAGATTCTACCAGCTTACCATCAACATCCATTGTTGATTTACTGTGAGTAGCAAGTCTATTTCCGTTCTTACTTGCTAGGTCACTCGTTTATGATTTAGGTTGATTAGAATTTGGGTTTGCTGTAAAACAGTTCTATAGATATTGTCATTTTGTATCATATACACACATTGTAATTTGACATTCATATATAAGTTAGTGTAGGTGAGCTTCATAGCTTACCGTTACACTTGAAATCTCGTCTATTCTCTCTCTATCTCTCAGCCATCTATTTTTGAGTCTTAAGGTGTGTATGTTAAGGTTCATCTGTTGGAAGATCCTGTAAACCTGTGAATTTATTATTATTGGGGCCCATACCACTTCCAACATATGGTATTCAGATCTTAGAATAACAACATTTGGTATTAGAGCATGGCTAACATACACCCTTAACAAGATGAGTGATTATAGACTTGAGAATGAAGACAAGCTTGAGGGCATGTCTAATTATCCAATGTGGAGTTTTGATGAATCTGTTAGTATCAAAGGACTTATGGAATGTTGTCAATGGCACTTATCCAAGGCCAAGACAAGTCAGAGAAGAGGCTACTTAATCTTCTAGAAGACCTGCTGTTGCTATTTCTACTCAACAAGAGGTTAGTGAAGAAGAAGAAACTCTTTCATCATCAGGAGTCAGTAATGCTACCAGATTACTTCCTAGAGAAGAGCAATCTAGATGGGATTCAACGGATGCTTTAGCACTTTCATATATTTCTATGGGAATCACGAGGCATATTATACCTCAGATCAGGTCTTGCAGAACCTCTCGTCAGGCTTGGTTGGAGTTAGAGAATCTCTATTAGAGCAGAAACCCTGCTAGGAAAGCTCATCTAAGGAGACAACTAGCCAACACAAGGATGAAAGTTGGTGAATCAGTTCAGACACATATTTTGAAGCTTAAAGATTTACGAGATCAACTACTCAATGTTGGAGTCAACATTTCAGATGAAGAGATGATAAACACGCTTCTAAACTCACTTCCATCTTCATACCATGCTTTTGTTACTTCTTTATCCCTCTCTACAAGAGATAGAGAAATTTCATTTGAAGAGTTACAGTTCCTATTACTTCAAAATGAAGATCAACAAAAGGGTATGGAAGAGAATGATGAAGCCATGTTATCATCATCTAAGGGAAAGAAGAAGAAGAAGAAGGAGAAGAAAAGGCAACAATCTAAGAAGGAAAGTAAGTCTTTCATTCCTTTTTCTAATGCTTCCTCTACACCCAAAGAAAAGTCTCCGATTACATCTGATTCAAAGAAAGGAGTATGCCATTACTGTAAGAAGCCAAGTCATTACATAGCAGAATGCAGAGCAAGGATTTTCAATGAGAAGAAGAAAGCATCAGGTAATAGTGTTGAAGATGATCCAAAACCTAAATCTTCAAAGGTAGATTCATATGCATGTGCCACTATTGAAGAGATTGCTTTTGATCAGGCAACATTAAATGCAATCTCAGATAATCCTTGGATTTTTTATTATGGAGCTACTAAGCATACGATAGGTTGCAGAAAGGTAGTTTCTTCCCTTTCTAACTCTTCAAGTAGAAGAGTGACCATTGCAGATGGTCATGATTTAGATGTTGTTGGTGTTGGAGAAGTAAACCTAAAGTCAAGAGCAGGTGGAAATTTCACAATTTCCATTGTTCTTTATGTTCCAGAAATAAAGAAGAATTTGCTCTCAATCTCTACTTTCTTGTCAGATGGTTATAAAGTAGTTTTTGAGAAAGATTCATGTCACATCCTCTCACCTGATGAGGAGCATTGTCTACTTCAAGGTGAAAACAGAAGTGTCATGTTTGTGTTATCCAAAATTAGTCATGCTAATGTTTCTAGGTCTACTACATCTAAGGAGAACATGAAGTTATGGCATGCTAGATTTGGTCATATCAGTTACACAACTCTCAAGCATACCAATGATCAAGGTATGGTGGAGAATTTGCCTACTTTTGCATTACCAGATGATGCAGAAGCATGTGAAGGATGTCTTGAAGGAAAGCTTCACAAACTACCTTTCAAGAAACATAGATTTATCATGGCCACAAGGAAGTAGCAGATCATACATTCAGATGTGAATGGTCCGATGAGAATAGATTCTATTCAAAGTTACAGGTACTTTATTATGTTCATAAATGATTTCTCAAGATATTCATGGATCTATGGTCTTAAAGTGAAGTCAGAGGTTTTTCCTAGTTTCAAGAAGTTCTTAGCTATGGTTGAAAATGAAAGTCAGTCAAAGATCCAGATTTTGAGAAGTGATAGAGGAGGAGAGTACATGTCTAAAGACTTTAAGTCTTTTTTAGAACACAAATGTATCTCTCATCAACTCACTATTGCGTATATCCCAGAATAGAATGGTGTTGCAGAGAGAAAGAATAGGATACTTGTTGAGATGATGCAAAGTATGATGTCATCCAAGAGGCTTTCTCCAAGTTTTGGTTTGATGCAGTACATACAGCTAATCACATTCTGAATAGGTCTTCCACAAAAGCTTTAAAGGTCATTACACCTTATGAATTTTATTATGGGAAGAAACCCAATGTGAGTTACTTCAAAGTTTTTGGTTCCCACACTTATGTTCACATTGACAAGAAGGATCGTGGTAACCTTGATGTAAAAGCCATTAAAGCGGTCTTTTGGTTATGAAATTGAAAGCAAAGGATACAGATTCTATGTTCCAGATACAGGTGATATCCTACTCTCACGCAATGCATATATTGTAGAAACTCAGATTTGTGATAAGAAGGAAGAGATTCCAGATTTCATAAAGGCAGATGACTATGCATTTTTTAGAAGGAATTTGGATGCTTACATTCAACCATACAAGGGGGTGATGAACCTACTCAAATCCTAAGAGATACAAGTGAAGAGAGAATTTCATTACCTACATCAGTACCTAGTCCATCATCAATACCTCTTGAAGTTCCAAGTTATGAGGTTGGAGAAGGTTCTAGAGCTCCAAAAAAAAGAGATAGTGAAGAACCATAAGATATACCACCACTTTTTAGGAATACAGCAAAGTGGTTATATCAAACATGGAAGGACAGTGGTATACATGAATACACAGGAAGAACTAGAAGACTAGGTAAATTATACAGAACATTTTAAGGATCATAATAGTTTAGCACTTACTTCAGTTGAGAATGAACCAACTAGTGTTCAAGATGCGCTACTAAGTGATATGATTATCACAAGTCCCAGGATTGAGTTCATATATAGAGATGAGTGTATCTACATGACACAACAAAAATACATGGAGAAATTATTGGAAAGGTTTGAGATGACAGATTCCAAGCCTATGCAGACACCTATGGATGTCAACATGATATTACAATCGATAGCAGATTTAGAGTGATTTGATGCTACATTATATAGTCAAGTAGTTGGTTGCTTGATATATCTATGTAATACACATCCAGATATTTAGCAGTTTCTCAAGTATCCAGGTTCATACACAATCAACTCAAGATTCAGTGGAAATAAGTTAAGAGATATTTGCAGACATCAGAAGTTTTGCAAGTTATTGAACCTTGTACCATTGTGACATTGAAGGGGGGATTGTTGGAAAACAATGTTCACATGGTTCAAGACTTGAAGATAAAGTCTTTAAGAAAGAAGAATACTTTAATACCACCCTCTTCAAAAAGAACTGATGACCAGAATTATCATATGTTAAAGTTCTTTGGTTGCAACCATAAGCAAAAGCAAGTGGCATGTTGGATAAAGCATATAGCTCTCAACGGATTGACCGGGGTCCAAATCCCGACGACAGCAACGTGATGAGATATGATTTTTTGGTAAACCAATAGTGGAAAAAACAAAAGCCGATGGTGCCGTTTTTGTGTTTTTCTTAGGAGTCTTTCTGTTAGCGATCAATATTGATCATAGTTTTTTTAGATAGCTTTTAGTATTTCTTTTCACATAGCCTCAATACTATAAATAAAAGAAGAGCCTTTCTCATTGTTCTATTATCACTCAAGGATCACTCAAGGAGCTTAAGTGCTCAACACAAGGAGGAGGTCTTCTTGAAGAGAGAGTGTTCACACACTCTTGAGAAGGTGATCAGCTAGGAGGTGCTCTATCTTGGAGGAGGAGTTCTTACACTCTTGGAGGAGTTGTGGTCTACATCTCGGTGCTCAATACTATAAATAAAAGAAGAGCCTTTCTCATTGTTCTATTATCACTCAAGGATCACTCAAGGAGCTTAAGTGCTCAACACAAGGAGGAGGTCTTCTTGAAGAGAGAGTGTTCACACACTCTTGAGAAGGTGATCAGCTAGGAGGTGCTCTATCTTGGAGGAGGAGTTCTTACACTCTTGGAGGAGTTGTGGTCTACATCTCGGTGATTATTTGGAGGAGATTTTGCAAGCTTACCATCAACATCCATTGTTGATTTACTGTGAGTAGCAAGTCTATTTCCGTTCTTACTTGTTAGGTCACTCGTTTCTGATTTAGGTTGATCAAAATTTGAGTTTGCTGTAAAACAATTCTAAATTGTTCATATTCTCCATATTCTCAGACACACACTCTTCATACCTCTTAGGCACATAATCTCTTGTATCTAGTTCCTATTTCTGCCTAGATATAGATATTGTCATTTTGTATCATATACACACATTGTAATTTCACATTCATATATAAGTTAGTGTAGGTTAGCCTCGTAGCTTACTGTTACACTTGAAATCTCGTCTATTCTCTCTCTATCTCTCAGTCATCTATTTTTGAGTCTTAAGGTGTGTATGTTAAGGTTCATCTATTGGAAGATCCTATAAACGTGTGAATTTATTATTATTGGGGCCCATACCACTTCCAACATATGGTATTCAAATCTTAAAATACCAACATCACTATCATTTTGATACCAATCCTTAATAAAATCTGCCATGCCTTCATCTTCATCATTGTCGTAAAAATATTGTATTTTATCTTCTTTTGAATATAGGCCTTTCAACCTTGTATATTCCACAGGATCACTTTTGTGTAGCCTCCTCATAGAAGCTTCTGATAAATGAGGTCTTACTGGCAACTGTGAATGGTGTGGTAGAATATCATCAACATCATATGTTGGAATCTACACATGAAAAAAAATCATTAGTATTCCATAAATGAATGAAAAGTAAACTTTAAACATAAAATTAAATATTTAAGTTATTAAATATGGATATAAAGTTTTCATTCTCTCTAGCTAAAAGGTGCTCTTGGAGATCTATGCCATCCATAATTCACTAATAATCCATCACCAGCATGTAATGAAGTAATAGCATTGACAATTATGTATCTTGCTACACCTCTACTCATGTATGGTGATTCATGACTATTTTCACGCTCCTCAAATGTGCAATTAGTCCTTGAACTATTATATGTAACCCTTGATTGCTATTTATTAAACCTGCTATACTTCCATGCGTGTAAGGTCTTCCATCCATATATAATCTTTCATTTTCTGCATGTGAAATCCCTCTACTAGTAAGAGACGCTGTATTCAAGCATATTCCATAAGTACTCATGCTTTGAACATAACGTGCAAGTCGATGCCAATCTCCCCATCCATATATAGGACCACAAGATGACATAAGAGTGACTTCAGAGTTTGGAGGCACATACAAATCCTCTACAATAAAGAGACCATGACCAACACTAGTAATAGTGGATGGAGCAATCATATAGAGATTACCCCAAAAGTAAAAAACCTCTCCATCTAAAGGAAGTGGTCCTCTATTCCATCCTCCATATCTTCTTCTATCGTATGTTTGTACTAGAGAACGATCACGAGTAGGCAATGGATAATCTCCAGCTGTTTCAGTCTCTAAACCAGGAGGTAGAGGATTTCTAGAAACCTCTGCTTGTAGTTGAACAAAAAGTCCATGACGTATACGAGGTATATTAGCATTATGAGTATGAGAATTAATTTATCATCTTCATCATCATCGAGCAAGTATTCCTATATATCAACAATAAGTTGAATTTGTATATGGTTTTAAAATAAAATAATGACATTAATTTATAGAAAAAATACATACCCAAGCATTATCGCTTTGACCAGGTGGTGGTGCACTCTCAAAAGTACCATACTCTGCTTAATGATCAATACATTCCATTTGTGGTCTTTGATACGTGCCATAGCAAGACTTACATCAACATATAATATGCTCTTGATAGTAAAAATTCATCATAATTCCTATCAGAGGACACATGTGAAGTTGTTGCATGGGTAGGAGGTGGTGGAGTGCCCTCTAATTGATCAAAATCTGATTATAACAAGAAAAAAACATATATAAGTTATGTATCTATAAAATATATTTAAAATTAAAAGTTTGATATACTTACAGTATATAGTCTTTGCATGATTAGGAGATTGTGGTGGAGTTCCGTCTGATTCATCAGAATCTACAAATAATGGTATTAGATATTAATAATCTAATTATTTACGTATGTAAACATTCATATATACAGATTTACACATACACACATATTCACATATATACATATACACATTCTTGTGGGATAAATCCATGTATTTTGTATGAATATGTGTATATGCATGCATGTGTATATATGTATTTATATATGTGGATATGTATATGTGTGTTTATGTTATATGTATGTATATGTGTATATGTATGCATGTATGTATGTGTATATGTTTGCATGTATATGTGGATGTGGGTATGTGTATGTGTCTGTATGTATGTATGTATGTATAAGTGTATGTGTGTATCTATATATGTTTATGTGTACATATATTTTGTATGTATGTATGCATGTATGTGTGTGTGTGGATGTGTATGAGTGTTTATGTATGTATAAGTGTATGTGTGTATGTATGTATATATGTTTATGTGTGCATATATATATATATATATATATATATATATTGCTATAAGTATGTATATAAATATATGTATGCAGTAAATATATAGTATATATAAATATAAATATAAATATATATACAATAATATAAATATGTATATAAATATATATATATACAGTAAATATACAATAAATATAAATATAAATATAAATATAAATATAAATATAAATATAAATATAAATATAAATATATATATTAATATAAATATAAATATAGTAAATATAAATATAGTAAATATAAATACATTAAATATATATAGTAAATATAAATATAAATATAGATATATATATAAATATAGAATATATATAAATATAAATATAAATCAGTATATGCTATATATATATATATATATATATATGTGTGTGTGTGTGTGAGTATGTGTATGTTTGTGTGCATTTAGTATGTATGTATGTGTAAGTGTATGTATATGTGTATGCACATGCTATATGTGTGTATATATGTGTATGTAGAATTGAGTCGGGCCACACATCTCACTTAGGAAAAATGGGCCATCGTGGTTTTGTAGCTACATTTCTAAGTATATGGGTTATTGTAAGTATATTTTTTATTTAAGTTAAAATGCAAGAGACTAATCTTTTTTATTTGTTTTAGTGCAGCGAAAGGATTATGGTCGATATCCTATGAAACATGAGATCGAGTATGCTACACATTTTGGATATCGGCATTTGAGCGAGTATATGCGAGATCATCCGGATGCGTTTGTGAGTATTATTAAATTTCATATAATTATTTTATTTTTATGGATGTTTTGTATGTTTTACTTATTTATGTTTGTTATATGTAATACAAGAGTAGTATGGAGAGGTAGATATGGATGAGGTGGAGAGATAGACATAGGAGGGACGATCTCGATCATCAGAGAGTTCTCGCATTGCTACCTTTGATACCACTATAGATACATCAGATCATGCAGATGATCGTGACGATGAGGATGAGGATGATGATGATGATGATTAGGATTTCTGATTATGACATTGGATATGTATTTACATTGATATATATATATATATATATATATATATATATATATATATATATATATATATATATATATATATATATATATATATATATATATATATATATATATATATATATATATATATATATATATATATATATATATATATTGTTCATTCCAGTTATGTTTTGAATTGTGTGTATGGTATTTAGTAATGAAAAGTATTGTTCTATTGATTTTTATTATTGTTTATATTTAGCACGTGTTTTATTCCTTTAATTATATAATTCATCCATATTTATGTGTGTTTGTGTGTGTAATAAAATGTATATATGCACATGTAGGTATATATCTATATTTGTGTAAGTGTGTCTATAAGCATGTATATGTATGTATCTATGTATATATATGTGAATGTATGTATCTATTTGCATGTGCATGTGCATGTGTATGTGTGTATATGTATGTATGTGCATGTATATATGTAAGTTTATGTGTATATGTGTGTATGTGCATGTATATGTGTGTATATGTATCTATGTGCATGTGTACGTGTGTATATGTATGTATGTGCATGTGTATGTGTGTGTACGTATGTGCATGTATATGTGTGTATGTGTGTGAATATGTATGTATGTACATATGTATATGTGTATAGGCATGTACGTGCATGTGCATGTGTAAGTTTATATGCATATGTATGTGTATGTGCATGTGTATGTGTGTGTATATGTATGTATGTGCATGTGCATGTGCATGTGTAAGCGTATATGCGTATGTATGTGTATGTGCATGTGTATGTGTGTGTATATGTATGTATGTGCATGTATATGTGTGTATGTGCATGTATATGTGTATATGTATGTATGTGCATGTGTGTATATGTGCATATGTGTGTGTATGTATGTGCATATATATGTGTATGTGTGTGTATATGTACGTATGCACATATGTATGTGTATGTGTACAAACATATACAAGTGTATGTATATGCATGTGTATATGTATGAAACATGCATGTGCATGTGGATGCATTTCCATTTGCATCCATGTATATATGCATCCATGTGGATGTGCATAGACATGTATTTAAGTGTGTTAATGTGTGTATGTGTATGTATATGTGCAATAATGCATGCATGCAAGTCTTTTTATGTGTTTTTACAAATTTTGTGCATATGCATGTGCATGTGTGTGTATATGTGTATGTGTGTATGTCTAAGTGTATGTGCACATGTATGTGCACATGTATGTGCACATGTATGTGCATGCATGGGCATGTGTATATGTGTGAACGTGCATCTTCATGTATAAGTGTATATGTGCATATCAATAAGTGTGAGTATGCTAATTTATGAAAATAACACAATTCAAATGATATACAAAGAATGGAAATTGTATGTACAATAGTTAGCCATATTTTTTTCTTGGTTAACTTATTGAATAACCTATAATAGAGAGAGAGAGAGAGAGAGACAATAAGATAGAGATTAGACAAAACAAGAGTTCAGAAAGTGATTGTTTCAGCTCGTAAGCATAGCAAAATTGTGAACATTGGAGAGCTCTTCGATTAGATGCATGTAGATGCCGATCGAAGAGCCTCCAACGTTTTTATTTTTTTTTGTCAAAAAACCGTCATGTAACTGATGCTAAACCATCGTAAACTCGTCTCTAGATAGGGTCGCATAAGCGACACTAATTAGCATCATTTATGTGATGTAGTTTAGCATCGCTTTTTTATGTCGTCGCTTAGCGACGCTCAATGTAAACATCGCAATGCCCATTGCTCCACACATCGATAAGAACATTGCAGTTTTCATTGTTTAATCGACGTTGCATGCTTGATGCTTGTTACAATGCTTTATGCAATTATATAGCAACAAAAAAGTGTCACGTTAATGCCCATATTCCTTGTAGTGGGTGCTGTTAGTTGGACTATTTTCAAAAGCATGTGCTAGCAAGTAGGCATGTATCTTCTCATACTAAGTATGTGGTACTTACTTCAAACCATATAATGCCTCTTTCAACCCGCACACTTTGTTTTCATGCCCGTTCTACACAAAACCATGGTATATACAAGCCAAGGGGAAAAAACCTCCTAAAGAGGTTAAAAAAGTTTCTAACGATCCTAAGTGTATTCACAGACATTACTACCAAAATATATCAACAAATCCCCCTAGGAATGATGCAGTGAACAAGGAGTTGGCACTCATGTATAAGGAAGTGCCAAGCTATGTGGAAAGAGATCAATCCACAAAAGGAACTAAGCCCAAAGCTTTGCAGAAAGCTTCAAAATTCTCCCATGATAGAGCCTTTGTGAAAAGATTTGCAATGTTATCCTATGTGGGTACTGTTGAGATATCAAGCTCAACATGTGATGATCAAGGATGACACGAATCACTTTTTGATTTCTCTAACATGTATAGTAGTCACACCGATATATGTCAGGGATACTTCATTGAGCTTTACTGGATTTATCTAGCGAGAGTGATGGCACATTTGTTTCTTGCTAGCTCACTCATTCGCAAACATAAGGTTTTCCATTATGTACTATTCTTTATATATTGCACTAAATTGTATTGTTGTTTTAGGTCATTCTTGTATATTCCTTTTATTTAATAGAAGAAGAAGAAGAAGAAGAAGAAGACCATTCTTTCTTGTCTCAATCTATGTGTGTGCTCCTCTTTGAGTGTGAGAATGTGTGAGTGAGCTCTCTTCCTTCCCTTCCTCGTTACATGGTATTAGAGCTAGTGTGATTGTAGAGAGCTCATGGAGAATGCCGACAATGAATAGTATGTGAGAAGGCATGGAGAAAGCATGAGTCACAAACGTCCTCAGTTTGCTACAAAAATTGGCATGAAGGTCGAAGCCATCAATATATTTTTTGAGAGTTATCCATTTGGGGTCACTTATTTTGCTCAGAATTCTGTTTGACCTCTATTTTGAGCCGACAAGGTGGGAACCACAAAAAAATCAAGTCAATTTGAAGAATTGTAACTTGGATTTTGTTTGGCAACACTTATATATCCCATATCTAGAATCTCAAGAAATTTTCTGTACAATTGATACATGAAAACTGTGTTTTTGCGAGATTGAACTATGACGGCATAGTGTGATAGTATTCAAGCAAAAGTATTGTTCTAATGTTTTTGTAGTGTTGCGAATCGCTGCAGAAATGGCAAGTGCAGATGGAGTGAGTCAGCTTATGAGCGATAAGCTAGACAAGAACAACTTCCATGCTTGGAGATTCAGAATGATGAATTTCTTGATGGGAAAAAGTACATCGAAGGAGAGAACAAAAATGCTCCATGGTTTCCAAAGAGGAGTCAGACAACAGACTAGTTAAGAGCATATGAAGGATGGAATCAAGGAGCTACAAAGGTAATGTATTGGCTATCTATTAGCATATAGGATAACATGATTGGGCACATACAGGATGCCAAGACTTTGAAAGAGGATTGGAATAGTTTGGTCACATTGTATGAGACCAGTACAAAGGAGAAAAAAATACAACTCAAGAACAAGCTGCATACACTAGAGAAAAAGGGCATGTCAGTAAGTGACTACACCCTAAAAATCAAACGCATATGTGAGTCACTTGCATCTATTGGCATGAATGTAGATGATGACAATAAGGTGGAAGTGTTCCTTCATGGTTTAGGAGCTCCATATAAGTAGTTTCTAACGTCTATTTAGACCAAGGAAAATATTCCAAATTTTATTGATCTGGTGTCCACGCTGATTATTGAAGGAAAGAAACTTGGTGAGGACTCAAACTCCCAAGGAAAACCTAGTTCTGAGCAGGTGTTCTAATTTGGCAAAGGAAGAGGGAGAGGTAGAGGTTTTAGAAGTGGAAGAGGAAACAATAACCAAGACCAAGGTCAACATCAGAATCATGTAGCCTTGGTACATGACAATTTCGAGGCAAGGGGAGCCAAAGAGGACGTAGAAATTTCCAAAGATATGATTCAGGTAATGACAATAAAAGATGTTGTAATTGTGATAAACTTGGATACTTTGAATGTGATTGTAGGTTGAAGAATCAAAATAAACAAAAGGCATCAAAACAACTATGCATCCACAAGTGCAGATGATTTTGAGAAGTTGTTCATGGTCCAAAATCACATGATGAATATGATGTCTCCCAATGTTTCAAAATCGAATGGTAATGTATGGTATGTTGATTCAGGTGCTCAAATCACATGACCAGGCATGCAAAATGGTTTAGTAGTTTGCAAAAATTGCCAGTTCCTAGATATATTGAAATAGGTGATGACACATCACATCCTATCGAGCATACTACAAACATAGCACTGTCTATGGAGGACAGGAAGGTAAAACATCTTGCTGATGTGCTACATGTTCCAAATATAACAAAGAATCTAGTTTCTGTTGGACAAATGGTTGACTAAGGATTACAAGCCAGGTTCAATGCTGATGGGTTATATGTAGAAGAGTACAAACACGATGGAAGATTGATTGACAAAGGAAACAAAGTGGGTAGGATGTTCACCTTAAATGTGAAAATTCCTAAAATGAATGTAGCCATGTTTGCAAAAGGTGTAGGAGTTATTGTTGATATAGAGATATGGCACAAACAAATTGGACATGCAAATTTGAAGAGGCTAACATTGATCTCGTCAAAGGAGATTGTCAATGGACTACCAAACTTCAAGGTTGCAGAGATGCAAAAGGTATGTGCAACATGTCAATTTGGTAAACATATAAGAACATCATTTTTGCGTGATAAGCATGTTACTGAGAATGTGCTAGAAATAGTATATATAGATATTTGGGGTCTTGCAAAGACCACATCTATGTGTGATTGCAGGTTTTATGCTACTTTTATTGATGACCATACACGAAAAATATGATATATTTCATGAAAGAGAAGAGTGAGGTGTTCACTCACTTCTAGAATTTTAAGGCTATTGTGGAAAAACAGACAAGAAAGTATATTCAAACATTAAGATCTAATGGAGGTGGTGAATATATGTCAAATGAGTTCAGTAACTTTCTAAAAATTCATGGAATTCGACAACAATTTTCATGTAGGGACACATCACAATAGAATGGCGTTGTTGAATGCAAAAATAGACATATAGTAGAAATAACAAGAACCTTGATGGTTGAGAAGAATATGCCTAACTATTATTGGGCAAAAGTTATGCACACTACTATATACAGACATGAACAGAACTCTGACTATTATTGTACATCAAGTTACACTTGAAGACAAGTTTACAAGTAAAAATCCAAACTATCACATATGAAAGTATTTGGCTGTATTGCATATGTACATGTTCTAGATGAGTTGAGGACAAATCTTGATCCAAAAGAAGAAAGATGTATCTTCATTGGATACTCCCTTGAGCAAGAAGGATATAAAGGTTATAACCCACTCACATGAAAAAGCAAGTGTAGAATCTCAAGTTTTGAGTGGACATGATGCATCACCAAGCAATAGTTCCAACTCAAATCCATGGAGTGAAAGATTGCATGGAAATTTCAATCCAACAAATTCACCAACTACATCAAACAAAGGTAAAGAAAAGCTTTTTGCTAGTAGTAGAACATCTACATGTTTTGAAGACATTGATGGAGATTCGAGTGGTTTAGAAAAGAGCCTTGATGAGGAACTTGGATTGCCCTCTATGAAGACTTTGAGACTAAAAAAGGCAGATGTAGATGATATAAGGAGAAGTGACCCATGACCAAGAAGATCTGGGAGCATGCGGAATTCAGTGCAACGGTTTACATATGACAGTTACATGGCTCATCATTGTGACTACATGACCAAGGTAATACAAGATGCTGAACCTTATTATTCTCAAGATGCAACTGGAAATGTTGATTGGGAGAAATCTATGGATGAGGGGATCATTGCACTTTATGGAAATGAAACATGGAAGTTGGTTCCATTGCTGCAAGAAAAGAAACCCATAGGCTACAAGTGGGTTTACAAGGTAAAGCACAATGTTGATGGTAGCATAAGTAGGTATAACACAAGATTGGTAGCAAAATGATATGCACATACATATGGCATTGATTATGTAGAAACATTCAACCCTATAGCTAAAATGTCTACTATAAGAGCACTTGCTGCATTAGCTACAACAAAAGGATGGACTTTACATCAGATGGATGTGAAGAAGGCTTTTTTACATGGTGAGCTAGAAGAAGAAGTATACATGGACCAACCAAAAGGATATGAAGATTCAAAGAACCTAGAATATGTTGCAGGTTGCAAAAGGCTTTGTATGGGCTTAAACAAGCCCTATGTTCTTGGCATGCAAGGATTGTTGATTACTTAAGAACCATTGGATTTTCTATGTGTGATGCAGATCCTTCATTATATGCAAGGAAGGGTGATGATGTCGTCACGATTGTGGCTATTTATGTTGATGACTTGATTGTAGGAGGTGATAATGAAGAAAGCATAAAAGAGGTGAAGCAACTCCTTATGCAGGATTTTGACATGAAAGATCTTGGTGTACTACGTTATTTCTTGGCCATTGAGTTTATACGTATAGAAAGAAGTATATGGATGTCGCAAAGGCAATATGCCTTGAGGATGCTACAAAATTATGGTATGGGTGATTGTAATCCAATTTCTATGCCATTAGATCATAATATGAAGTTGGATACTACATCAGGTGAAGCATTGGAAAATACTACTATGTATAGGAAAATTGTGGAAAGTTTGATATATCTCACAATTATAAGGCCTGATCTAAGCTACACTATTGGAGTTGAAAGTCAATATATGGAGATTCCCAGAAAACCACAATTAGATGCTTTGAGACACACTCTACGATATGCAAGTGCTACTTTAGATTATGCATTGATTTATGAAGCTAGTGTAGAATTGCAGGTTCATGGATACATTGATACAAATTGGTACGGTAGTATTCTAGATAGAAGATCTACTTGTGGCTTTCTATTCTCACTTGGGAGTGCATCTATTACATAGAGCAACAAGAAGCAACCCATTGTTGCTTTGTCGAGTACAAAGGCTGAGTATAGAGGTGTTGCAATGGAAGCATGTGAAGCATCATGGTTAGAGATGCTTCTTGCAAATTTACATGTGGAAATGCAAAAGCCTATCACCATCTATTGTGATAATCTAAGCAGCATACAGTTAGCATGCAACCTTGTTTTTCATGCTAGAACAAAGCATATCGAGGTGCATTATCATTTCATTAGGGAAAATGTATTAGCAGGTGATATTGACCTTGTTTATGTGAGGATAGGTGAGCAGGTTGCTAATATTTTCACTAAAGCACTTGGATTTGAGAAGTTGAAGAAGTTTCAGAAGATGCTTGAATTACAAGACATGACATTGAGCTTGAGGGGGAGTGTTGAGATATCAAGATAAACATGTGATGATTTGGGTGACACATATCACTTTTTCATTTCTCTGACATGTATAGTGGTCATGCTGGTATATGTGAGGGATACTTGATTAAGCTTTATTAGATTTATCTACAAGAGTGATGGCACATTTGTTTCTTGATAGCTCACTCGTTTGCAAACATTCGATTTCCTCTGATGTATTGTTCTTTATATATTGCATTAGTTGTATTCTTGTTTTAGGTTATTCTTATAAAGTTCTTTTATGTAATAGAAGAAGAAGACAAATTCTTCCATGCCTCAATCTGTGTGTGTGCTCCTCTTTGAGTGTGAGAGTGTGTGAGTGATCTCCCTTTCTTATCCCTTCCTCGTGATAAGCACATATGCAAAATTGATCTCTCTAGCAAAGAACCTCTCCTTGACATAATGATAATGGACCTCAATGTGCTTTGTGCAAGCATGGAACATAGGGTTCTTCACAACTTCCAATGCACTCTGACTATTAGTGAAGATGGTGTTGAAGAAGATTGACCAACACCCAAATCAGTCAAAAGGCATTTGAGCCACACACACTCAACAATCGTTCTGAAAGCTACAATATACACATCCTCACAAATAGAAGTGGCCATAGTAGGTTGCTTCTGAAGAAGAATAACAAAGGCAAGCAACAATTGAATGAAGATGAAGGCACTACTAGTCAAGCTAACTTCCTAAGAGGAAGATGTGGTGGCAAAGGAAGAGGAAGAGGCAGAAGTAATAAAGATGGTGTCAAAGCTTGCTAGATTTGTGGTAAGACTAACCATTTAGCTCATGAATGTTGGCATAATAATCCGAATGGTGGAGGATATAATCAAAACTTTAATTCAAGAGGAAGAGGTAATAGAAATCAAAGAGGTAATTTCTGAGGTAGAGGTTACTTTGGAAGAAATGCAAGTAGAGGCTTTCAAAGTCAATCCTACAATAAAACCTACTACAACTATGCTTCAGATCAGAAAGAAGATTCAACCTTAATTATGAATGCAACTTGTGAAAGACAAAGTGAAGATCAAAGAGTCTTCTACATTGACTCAAGGTGTAGCAATCACCTGAGTGGCAACATAGCTTTGATGACTGATTTGGAGAATAGTTCAAACAAGAGATAACACAAAGCATAATGTGAAGTCCATTGGATCAATAAAGGCCAAGGATGGAAGCACTCTTCTGAGTAAGGTTTTGTATGTTCCTACAATCCCAAAGAATTTGATAAGTGTAGGGCAAATTGTAGAGAAAGGTTATGAAGTAAGGCTCACTAATGATGGAGTTTTTGTGGAAGACCCTAGCAATGGGTATAAACAAATTGTTTCAGGAAAGAAAGAAGGAAGGCTATTCACATTGAAGATTCAAGGCAATGTTGGTCATGCCTTGGTCACATATGGAGGACATAAGATCTCTGACTTAGATCTTTGGCACAAAAGACTTGGACATTTCAATGAAAGAGGCATTAAGGATATGGTTAACAATGGTTTAGTGCTTGGATTACCTAATTTTGTAGGTCAACACATGACATACAAATGTGAAGCATGTCAATTAGGTAAGGCTCATAAGCAATCATATAATAAGCATGGCTTCATGTATTCAGAGAAGCTTGAGTTAGTACATACAAATGTGTGGGGACCATCAAAGGACTTTAGCATTAATGGTTCAAGATATTATGTGATTTATGTTGATGATGATACCAGGTGGATCACCATATATGTGATCAAAGATAAATCAGAGGTGTTCAATACAGTTAAACATTATCATGTGTATGCAGAGAGAATCACAGGGCAAAATTGAAGAGACTAAGGTTAGATAGAGGGGGAGAGTATTTCTCTAATGAGTTCAGTGATTACTTGTGGAATGTAGGTATAAAAAGGGAAGTTACTTGTAGGTACTCTCCTCAACAAAATGGTGTAGCAGAAAGGAGAAATAGAACTCTTGTTGAGTTTGCAAGGTCAATGATGAAAGAGAAAAATTGTCCTAATTATTTATGGGCTAAGGCTGTAAATACAACCACATACTTAGTTAATAGGCTACCATGTAAAGCTTTGTAGGGTATGACACCATATGAAGCTTGGTGGGGTAAGAGACCTACCTTAGATCATTGCAAAGTGTTTGGATGTTTGGCTTATGCATATATACCATCTCAATTAAGGCATAAATTGGAACCTAAAGCTGAAAAGTATGCGTTCATTGGTTATGATGATAAGCAGATGGATTATAGATTGTGGAGTCCATCCACAAAGCAATTCCTTGTATCAAAGTATGTTACGTTTGATGAGCAAGGTACTTGATATGCAGGTACAATCAACATTAATGCAAATGATGAAGAAACATTGAATCAGAAGAAAGGTAAGTCAAAGGTTCAAATATTTGATGAAGAAGAGAACAATGAAGCAATAATTGAAGTTGAAGAAATGCCAAGGTTTGATCCAGAATGTGATGAACCAGAAACTTCAAGAAGTGGAGAACTCAGAAGATCATCAAGGCACAAGTGGCAACCTACAAGGTATAGCTATGATACTTCATTTTTGACCACTAAAGATTATGCTTATATGGTGAAAGTAGAGGAAGACCCTTCTACATATGAAGAGGCAAAAGCTAAAGAAAATTGGGATAAAGCTATGTAGGAGGAGTATGATGCATTGATGGAGAATGAGACATGGGATTTGGTTCCTAAACCGAATAGTTAGAAGATCATTGGATGCAAATGGGTCTACAAGACAAAGAGGTACGCAGATGGAAGTGTGTCTAGATATAAAGCTAGACTTGTTGTGAAAGGGTATGCTCAGACATATGGTATAGATTACGATGAGACTTAAGTTCGTGTGGCAAAGATGAAAACTATAAGGACTCTGATAGCTATTGCTGCATGTAAAGGTTGGAAGTTAGGTCAATTAGATGTGAAGAATGCTTTTCTAAATGGTTACATTTTAGATGATGATTTCATGGAGCAACCAGAAGGTTTCAAGGATAAAAGGTATCCAGAGTATGTATGTAAGCTCAAGAGAGCTTTGTATGGTTTGAAGCAGTCCCCAAGGGCATGGAACTATAGACCTGTGAAGTTCTTGAAAGAGCTTGGTTTTCAAGTGTCTAAGGCATATAGTAGCTTGCTTGTTAAAGAAAGTGATGATGGGTTTGTTGATATATTTAGGTAGTGATGTGTGTGAGCACACTAGGACCGCCGGGGCACTTTTTTCCCTCTTTAGGAGGTTTTTTTCCCCCGGCTTGTATATACGTCTATTGCCCTAATGGGCTACTTATCTTTGTACATTCTCTAGTAATACATTAAGTATTGTGTGTTGTGCTCCAAGCTTCTTCTTCTTTCGTGTGCTATTTGCGTGCTTCCACAGACATCTAACTCCAACAATTGGTATCAAAGCAGGTCGTCGCTTCATCTAGGGCACCATCGACACTCCTTTGGTTGCAGTCTCAGAATCACACAAATTTTGGTGAGCATACTCAGCGTGTTTCGGCCTCCGAATGCACTATCACAGTGCTTGTGTAGGCTATTTCATCTTTTTGTGCCAAAGGTATATACCAGTTTCTGTTTGCCAGTATAAGCATTTTCGGAGAGATTCCCTCTCCTTATTTGATTAGAGCTGACAGAAATTTTAGAGTTCAAAGAAAGCTGTAACATTCCAAGAAAGTTCATCTTTGACGAAGGTAAGGACAAGGAAGAGATGAACATAATGTTGATTTTGAGGGGTATAGTTCTATGATTATGCATCAATCCGTGTTTGGATGACATACTTATAAAATGCATTTTATGGGGAATCCATTGTTGTAATGATATACTTTTATATTGTATGAAGGCGATATCTTTGCCCTTAAATGTAAGCAGAAACGAGATTAATGATTGATGGGAAATCATTCACAACATATGGTGTATTTTCAAGTCATTTGGAAGCCTTTAAATTATTGAAGGATGTTACCCGATTCGAAAAACCATTTTCTAAGCATGCAGTTGTAAGAGGATATGGAGCTCGTTGGCACGTAAATATTTTATCTCAAGTAGAAGTGGGAGAGTTTTTTGGCTTATGGCTGACAAGTACTCGAAGCAAAATGGCTAGGAAGGGCGCATGCAGACTCATCGAGAGAGGACTATGCATGCTGAGGAGGAGGAGACATTCGAGTGTGAGTTTGCATGAAGAAGCCTTCATCATCATCTGTGAGCTTAACATGTCGTCACTCGAGGAGGACATTGATCTGCAGGAAAAGTACAAAGGAACATATATATTTGGAGAGCGCAAATGATTGATCCCCCCCGGTCGGTCATAACTTACAAAGCATCATCTCTAGAGGAAAGGATGCTTCCTTCATCTCAGGGAACAACAACGATCAGAAGGGCTATTGACAGCATTCCGAGGGTAGTTCATGGCATGGTAGGAGGTGCATGTTCAGACATCGAAGGGATGATGCATGTTTACTGGGAAAAGAGGGCGCATGCACCAGAAAGGGGGATGTGTCTAAAGAAGCTAAAAGGCCAATTCCACATGTTAATTAGGGGGCTTCAGTGATGATCAGAGGAGGATCCATATCGAAGGTTCATACAATCATCTGCTACAATCAATCATAAGATATGTAAGGACCGAGGTTCTGACACAAAGGATGTTACGTCAATGAGAGCTTCTCTGAGAAGTGTGTAGAACAAACACAAAAGTTTTCTGGTACTAATTCTACAGCTTTGACATCTCTTCGACTGAATTACAAATTTATTGACTTTCACATGAAAGGCAAGTACTTTGAAATTCTGAAATTTTTTGTTTATTCTAATTGATGAAGTGACTATTTATAACATCATACTTATAAATCTCGCGATATTGAGCTAAAATCATTCTCATGCTAAATCAGAGTATGTATTGCTTTAACTGATTGACTTTTGATCGTCTGATGGACAACGTCATTTCCTATTCTCTATTCACTCCTGCAAACTGTAGAACACCATGAGATCCATTGTGATCAGACATCTATAATACAAATTTTACGATTGTTTAGATTAGCACGATTCAATATTCATTCTAGTGTAATGCTTACAAGGTTTTGAAATTTTTGAAATTCTATAATACAAATTTTACGATTGTTTAGATTAGCACGATTCAATATTCATTCTAGCATAATGCTTACAGGGTACACTAATCATCTTTATGAGTTTTTGATAACAGATACTAATCAAGAGCCAATTTAACATCTTGAGTTTAAATGGTTTGTATGGAAAAAAACTACTTTGCATTGCATATTTATGTTCTATGGAAATGGTTTAAAAAAAAAACAAAAGTTTGTTTAGGGATTGTATATATCTATTATTTGTTTTTGAGAATTGATACTTTTCATCTTTTAGTATGTTTAATAAAGTCTAGGAAGTGATTGCGAGAAGATGATGTAGATGAAGAAAAGTACAAGAAGTAAAAAACTGTTTTAGAAAGCATTGAGAGCATGTTGCTTTGATTAGAAATCATGAGAACCGTTTCCTCGTTTGCACCATGATTTTAGAATTGCATCTATAGTATGCATGCTTCAAAATGTATATGCACGCATTCATGCCCATAGGTGCACGTCCATTTGCACAATCAACAAAATTGTGATTGCATGATGCAAATCAAATAAGTTTATATGGTGAGTGGAAAGCCTCTACATCTAAAGCCAATTACCCTACCTATGCACCATTTGTTTTCCTAATGCATGAAGAGTATGCATGGTAGGGTCGCATTTCATGGCCTTGCATCAAGGCACAATGTTATTTTTCCATGCACTATGAGTGATTCGAAAGGGTTAATGTATATTCACCTTGATATGTATGTGAGTGAGTGCACAAGCCTCACCATCAGAAGCCTTTATCTTTAATTATTGCACCATAACTATTATACATGCATTTTTGAGTATGCATTTATTAGGGTCCAATACATGGCCGTGCATCAGGCACTTTATTATTTTTACCCATGCACTTGCAAGACTTTGTAACAAATGACAGCAAACAAATTTGATGTTATGAAGAAGGTAGTTTATTCTTAGGTTGGTGCATCCTGAGGATGCATAGGTTTGGAGGGGGTGAATGTCAGAGAGATTTCCTCTCTTTAATTTGATTAGAGCTGACAGAAATTTTAGAGTTCAAAGAAAGCTGTAACATTCCAAGAAAGTGCATCTTTGACGAAGGCAAGGACGAGGAAGAGATGAACATAATGTTGATTTTGAGGGGTATAGTTCTATGATTATGCATCAATCCATGTTTGGATGATGTACTTATAAAATGCATTTTATGGGGAATCCATTGTTGTAATGATATACTTTTATATTGTACGAAGGCAATGTCTTTGCCCTTAAATGTAGGCAGAAAGGAGATTAATGATTGATGGGAAATCATTCACAACATATGGTGTATTTTCAAGTAATTTGGAATCCTTTAAATTATTGAAGGATGTTACCCGATTCGAAAAAAAATTTTCTAAGCATGCAATTGTAAGAGGATATGGAGCTCTTTGGCATGTAAATATTTTATCTCAAGTAGAAGTGGGAGAGTTTTTTGGCTTATGACTGACAAGTATTCGAAGCAAAACGACTAGGAAGGGTGCATACAGACTCATCGAGAGAGGACTGCACATGCTGAGGAGGAGGAGACATTCGAGTGTGAGTTTGCATGAAGAAACCTTCATCATCAGCTGTGAGCTTAACGTGTCGTCACTCGAGGAGGACATTGATATGCTGGAAAAGTACAGAGGAGCATATATATTTGGAGAGCGCGAATCACTGACCCCCCCCCCCAAGTCAGTCATAACTTACAAAGCATCATCTCTAGAGGAAAGGATGCTTCCTTCATCTCAGGGAACAACAATGATGAGAAGGGCTATTGATAGCATTCTGAGGGTAGTTCACGGCGTGGTAGGAGGCACATGTTCAGACATTTGAAGGGATGATGCATGTTTATTGGGAAAAGAGGGCGCACGCACCAAAAAGGAGGATGTATCTGAAGACACTAAAAGGCCAATTCCACACGTTAATTAGGGGGCTTCAGTGATGATCAAAGGAGGATCCATATCTAAGGTTTGGACAATCATTTGCTTCAAGCAATCATAAGAGATGTAAGGACCGAGGTTCTAACACGAAGGATGTTATGTCAATGAGAGCTTCTCGGAGAAGTGTGCAAAACAAACACAAAAGTTTTCTGTTACTAATTCCACCGTAATGCTTAAAGGGTTTTGATATTTCTGATGGTCTGTGTACTTTATGAAAACAAACTTCGTAAAAAAACTTTCTTTATGTTTCATGTTGAAAATTGAAACTACATTAGAACTGTTCCTTTATAAACAAATTCACATGTTTTGCAATCCCTTTGATTTGACGCTTGTGTTAAGTCATGTATTCACTGAAATGAAGAAATAATGTTTTAATTGGATGCGCAGTTTGACTTGTCTCAGGAAGTTAGTTTTTTCTTTTTGTACCAATGATATAATTTACTAGAAGATTTCGAAAACTCTCTTGATGTAGATAGGCTTTATGTTGACTAATTGAAAAGTTAGTTCTTGATTCTTTTGCGCAAATATAGTCTACCTCTAATGATACAAAACTGTGCGAACCACACTCTAGAAGACATGAACGTTTTGTTTTTAAGGGAAATTTGCTTTTACTCATAGACTTCAATCGTTATCTGGCCATTGTAGAAAGTTTAATTAAATCAAACCAATCCTGATGAGCTGCACAACCTATTGATTTTTTTGATTATGTGTTTATGTACATGCTTATACGTACAAACATTGCATGTCAGTTGAGGATACAGAAAGTGATTTCGACCGATTCTTAACATTAAAATTGTTATTAAGATTTTTATGATCAATTCATTTGAGATCAACTTAAAAAAAAATCTCTCTAAGGTAAATCTCAGCATAGTTTTAAGAAAAACCCATATCCTATCATGAGGACCATTAGGAAACAAATTTCCCAATAATCAACATTCTTGTTTTCTTAGTCAAGTTCTCTCTAATATATCATTAAATCACTTTATTTCTATATTCTTCGTTTTTTATATGTCCATCGAGTTTGAATGCATTCCATTAACCTAGCTAATGCCTTGAGATTATGATATGTCTTGATATAAATTGTTTGCAATTGTTTTACTTTTCAATGTTTACACACATTATCGTGTAAAGAAAAGGAGACTATGATTTGCCTAAATCATACGCATGGTAGTTAATGTGGATAGAGTTTTGACTTAAATATTATATCATTCTGTGGTGCCAAAATTTAAAACCATATCATAAATTAAGCTTGAGCGTAATCTAAGTATTATGATTGATTAGAGATGTTGCTCTAAATTGTGAAAGATCGCCGACGGCATGTGTATCATTGGTTTCCTTAACCACCAAATTGTCAAGATTAAAGGATGCTTTTGACTTATTCCAAAAGTATAAACGCAGTACATATTAGGCAGAATGTTTTTATATCTATGCAAAAGCTCACATAAAACTATATGAGAATTAGATCTAAAATGCTCGCACGTATTGCAATCTTGAAGTTTCATTAATTTGCTTGAATCATTCTAAAAAAACGAGTGCAACTTCTTCAGCAATTAATCAAAAGATGTATTTCATATATCAACGAAATCTTACTTGAAATGCTTGTTGTAATATAACAAGTTTCATAGAAATGATCTGACTATGTATGATTAGATAATGAATGATGATATTCTTTTGAATGATGAATCATTTGGTTTCAAAGATCTTAAAGTTATGATAAACTATTTTGCAATTAAAGTACTCATAATCTCTTGAGTATTCACTCTACCTGAGCTTACACCAAGCACCCGACGTGAGCTGTATTTCCAGCGGTTAGCTTGATCCACCAGCCATCGATTTTTGCTCCCATAGTGTCTCAAAGTCTACTACAAGTCTAGCGGAATTTGTCTGGGCAGTTCTGTTCAACTTTTTGAGATACAATCAATTTTTTGCATCAAGGTATTTTAGTCACCGGCCATGGCTGAAAGCAGTGATGTATTTTGTATGTTGGCTATTGAGGATAAGTTGGATGGTACCAACTACCTGTTATGGGCTTATATGATGTGACATGTGTTGGTTGCAAAAGGACTGTGGAACATTGTGCAGGGTGTCGAAAAACGTCCTATTACACCTGCAACTGTTACAACTGCAAGTACTGAAGCTGATGCAAAAGGTGTCGAAGATCATATTCTACATATTCCTGTTCATGCTATGGTTTCTGCTGCACCTACTGTAGAGCAGATTCATTGGGATGGCAGAGATGCTTAGGCACATGCATTGATAGCTTTGTCAGTCAAACGTGCCATTATTCCTCACATTCGCTCTTGTAGAACAGCTAAGGATGCTTGGGATACACTTACCACATTATACCAAGCTAGGAATGAGGCTCATGTTGCTTACCTTCGAAAACAGTTGGAGAGTGAGCACATGAATGAAGGTGATTCTATGGACAATTTTCTAGCAAAGATCAAAGACTTGAAGGAACAATTGATTTTTGCTAATGAGGTTATACCAGATAGCTCACTTGTGTAGACCGTTCTGAATGGTCTTCTTGATTCATATCAGAGTTTTGCTTCTACTCTTCGGTTGATGATGAAAGGCAATCCAAATGCCTTGTCTTTTGAGGGGTTAGTCTTTGTTTTGTTGCAGGAGGATCAATCCACGTAGAACAGGTCCATTATGAGTGTTGCAGATCAAGCTTTCTTGGCTAGTCAGAAGGGCAAAGGAAAATGGAGCTCTTCAACTAGTAAGCAGAAATCTGCTAATGCTGCACAATGGAAGAGGGAAGACAAAGATGAAAAGAAATAAAAAAAGCAGAAATTGCTTTGCAAGTACTATAAAGGAAATGATCATATCATAAGAAACTGTCCAAAACTGGCTGCTAAAGAGGCAAAGAAGAAAGAGGCTGGAATGGTTGTTGCAGAGGCCTCTACACCAAAAACAGAGTCTGCTAATCTTGTGCAGGAAGAAGAATGGGCGTTTACTTAAATCTGTCAGCATGTAAAATGGGCACCCTCCATTCTGATCGAGGGGGGGAACATATGTCTTTTGATTTTAATGCATTTTTGGCTGAATGTGGGATAAAACACCAGTGTACAGTGCCGTATACACCTCAACAGAATGGAGTTGCTGAACGAAAGAACATGTCATTCATGGAGATGGCGAGGTGTAAGGTCAAGAGTCAGGCTTTAGCACATAGTTTCTGGCTTGAGGCTGTCATGTGTGCAACATATATACTGAATAGGTGTCCTACTAAAGCGCTGTAGTCTATCACTCCATATGAGGCTTGGCATGACCGCAAGCCATCTCTTGCTCATCTGTGTGTTTTTGGTTTTTTGGCATATGCATTAGTGCCTAAACAACATCGCAGAAAATTGGATGATAAAGCAGTAAAATGTATTTTTGTTGGATACAATTTTGAAAGAAAAGGCTATTGTCTGTATCATCCGTAGACTAAACACATTCTGGTTAGCAGAGATGTTGTTTTTGTGGAAGATGCTATTCAACCATTGCTTTCATGTACTAAGGAGACATCTATTACCTCCAAAGACATGTATGATACTTTGCTGCCTCTTTTTACAGGTGGACAATTTAGTGCTGGTCCTAATGAGGCAACTTCTCAGCCTTTGCAGGTTTCATGTGATGATGTAGATAATTCCATTTCTGATGCAGATGTACATGATGCACTTATTGATGAGAGAGCTGATATTGAGCAAGCAAGAACCATGCCAAAATGGCTGGTGCAGACCTTGCATGACAACAAATTAGATGCACCTCTGTCATATCGTACTCGTTCAGGCTCTCATAGTGCCTCTTTTGCATTAGATTGCTATGCTATGGCTGCATCTAGTCTCTGTGATGAGAATGAGCCTGTTTTGTTTGATGAAGCACAAAATTCAGAAAATTGGATGGCTGCTATGCAATCTGAATATGATGCTATAATGAAGAATGGTACTTGGTCTTTATGTGACTTGCCTCCTGGCAAGAAGGCCATTGTCACGAAGTGGGTATACAAGCTGAAGCGTAAACTGGATGATACAGTTGACAGGTATAAGGCTAGGCTTGTTGCAAAGGGTTATGCATAGGAAATAGGCAATGATTTTGATGAGACCTTTGCACCTACATGCCATATGACTATTGTTTGGAGCATCTGTGCACTTGCAGCTCATCATGGTTGGAATGTATATCAGTTGGACATTAAAACAACATTTCTGAATGGTGACTTGCATGAAGAAATGTATGTTTTTCAGCCCCATGGCTTTGTGCAGAAAGGGCATGAAAACCAGGTGTGCAGGTTAAAGAAGGCATTATATGGTTTAAAGCAAGCACCACATGCTTGGTATGAGAAGATACATGCCTATCTGATTGCACATGGTTTTGAGAATAGTCCAACTGAAAGCACCTTATATGTTAAGTGTGCTAATGATGTGCTTCTGATCATTGTTGTCTATGTTGATGACATGCTTCTCACTCGTCCTATTGAGAAGCATATTGTTGATTTTAAGGCTGATTTGCATGCCTCATTTGATATGTTTGATTTGGGGCATTTGCATTACTATTTGGGCGTTCAGTTTATGCAAGTTCATGGTGGAATGGCTTTGTGTCAAACAAAATATATTGACACATTATTGCAACATTTTGGCCTTGAAAACTGTAAGCCTATTGGCACTCCTATGGAGACAGGTTTACGATTAAGTCTTCATGATGCTGGAGATGCATTTGATGCTGTTCTCTATCAGCAGGCTGTTGGATGCTTGATTTACTTATGCATTACTCGGCTAGATATTTAGTTTGCTATCTCACAGATGAGCAGGTTTATGCATTGCCCAAGAGTCAAGCATTGGCAGGCAGTTAAGCACATCTTTCTCTATTTGAGTGGTACTCGGCTACTTGGGTTGTTTTATCCCAAGGGGGGGATCACTACCACCAGATTTGCATGCTTTTTTTTACTCTGATTGGGCTGGTTACTATGACACTCGTGTGTCCACTAGTGGCTTTTGCTTCATGCTTGGTAGCTCATGTATATCTTGGTTGAGCAAGAAGCAGCCTATTGTGGCCATTTCCAGTTGTGAGGCTGAGTATAGGGTAGCTTTCACAGTGACTGTTGAGTGTGTGTGGCTCAGACCCTTATGGCTGATTTGGGTGTTGGTCAGACTTCTGCCACCACCATCTTCACTGACAGTGAGAGCGCATTGGCAGTTGTGAGGAACCCTGTGTTCCATGCTCGCACTAAGAACATTGAGGTGCATTATCACTATGTCAAGGAGAGGTTCTCTACTGGGGAGATCAGCTTCGCATATGTGCCCACGCAGGAGAACATTGCAGACCTTTTCACGAAGGCTCTGCCTAGGGAGAAGTTTGAAGTTTTCCGCAAAGCTTTGGGCTTACTTCCTTTTGTGGAGTGATTTCCACATAGCTTGGCACTTCCTTATACATGAGTGCCAGCTCCTTGTTCACCGCATCACTCCCAAGGGGGATTTGTTGATATATTTAGGTAGTGATGTGTGTGAACACACTAGGACCATCAAGGCACTTTTTTCCCTCTTTAGGAGGTTTTTTTGCCCCGGCTTGTATATACACCTATTGCCCTAATGGGCTACTTATCTTTGTACATTCTCTAGTAATACATTTAGTATTGTGTGTTGTTCTCCAAGCTTCTTCTTCTTGTTTGCGTGCTTTCACAGACATCTAACTCCAATAGGGTTCATTTACATGTGCATATATGTTGATGACATAATTCTTACAGGTACAGATGAGAAGGGCATACAAAGTCTTAAGAAGCAAATGGAGAAAGAGTTCAAGATTAGTGACTTGGGAGATTTGTCATATTTCTTGAGCATGGAAATTTCATTTAGTCACCATGGAGTATATGTGACTCAAGAAAGGTATTTGAAGAACTTTCTAATCAAGTTTAAAATGGAAGATTGCAGGGTAGCACCTACTCCAATGGAGGTGAATCAAAAATTGAGCAGATATGGAGGAGAAGAATTCAAAGACATGAAGCTTTATGAGGGTTTGGTGGGTAGCTTGATTTATGCTACATTAACAAGGTCTGATTTGTCATATGCAGTTGGAGTTTTATCTCAATCACTCTCCTAGAAAGGAACATTGGATTGCAGGTCAAAGGGTGCTTAGGTATATCAAGGGCACACTTAAAGAAGGTTTGTATTATGGGTTTACTTCAGATACAAGGATCAAGATATATAGTGATGCAAATTGGGCAGGTAACTCTGATGATAAAAGATCAACACATGGGTATTTGTGTTATGTGGGAGATAAGTTAATTACATGGCGTTCTAAGAAGCAACATACAGTTGCTTTATCATCTACAGAAGCAGAGTACAAAGGTATGGTAGAAGATGCAAAGGAGGTTATATGGTTGAAGACTCTCATGAAGAGTTTTGATACCATTCAGAGTACACCCACTATTCATGGAGATAATATGAGTTCATTATATCTAGCTGCTAACCCTGTATTTCATGCCAGGACTAAACATATTGAGATCTAGTATCACTTCTTGAGAGAGAAGGTGATTGATAAAGAAATTGAAGTCATACATACTTCAACAAAAGATGAGATTGCAGACATGTTAACCAAAAGCTTGGATGGACCTAAGTTACAAAGGTTCAAAGACATGGCAGGTATAAAGAAGATGGAGAAAGTCACAATTGATGCTTCAGGGGGAGCTGTTGGTGCAAGACAATCAACAATTGAAGATTTGGACAAAGGATTGAAGTCAAATACTAAAGCAAAGATCAAATTCTGAGGCTTGAAGATTAGTGCATGGTCAGAAGTTGAAGACTTGTATATATATGTACACTAATCTTATAATTAGTTCATAGAAACTTTGTATCTTTGATGAGTCAGGATGTAAACATCTATATATACTTGATATAGATGTAAATGAGTAGTAGAGATGATGTATGACAAGAATGAGAAGTCATTAGAAGACTTAGAGAGTAAGAAGAAGTAATCATCCATCAGATGTATACTTTCTCGTAATAGAAGAGAATCTGAAAAATTGTGCCTCGAACTTTTGCTCTGTGCTCCTTCTATGTTTATCTTCTTTATGAATGATTTTGTACAAGTCTAAATCTATAGTAGAGTGACCTCTGTACAAGTTTTGAGAGCCTAATTGTAATCAAGCTGAGAGAATTGTGAATAGGAACATTTACATGTGTAAATGTGAAGAAGAGAAGACAAAAACAGGTGCGATCCCGATGGTCAATGTTTTGATCAGATCTCCCTCTAGAATGTAGAGTTTTGAGCAAGTAAGCACTCATTCTTTAAGTTAAGAGGTAAGCTACTTAAGGCTAAAAGCATTTGAATAAACGGGTTCTAGTTTGGGAGAGCCATGCATTAGAAGTTGCAGGTGTCAAAGTCAACTATACAGGAGTACATTTTCACACATAGGTACATTGTTTGGAGAAAATATCAAGATCTACTAAATCTTTTGGAAAGATTTAACTTGGAGAAGGTGCATAGACTTCAGAATATACCTTATATAAATTTTCATTGAAAACTTTAAACATTTGATTAGTCAATGAGTGAATTATGTGCAGTAGACTTTTCTGTGTAATAATTTTCTTCACAATTAATGCAAAGTTTGATAACTTGGCATTGGTCTTCCAAAATTGGTTGAGGTTTTGAGTTTTTCTTGATATAGAGGTTCTCTAACATCAATAATAACTTGTTCTTTTGGAGATTAACACTCTCAGTCCATATGACAATGTATACTAATGTTTTATCCCACATTTAGTGAGAAATGCATTAAAATAAGAAGACATGTTATTCCCCCCACAATGAGAATGGAGGGTGCCCAATTTACATGTTGAAAGAATTTTAGCCAAAACCAAAAACTTTTTGAAGGACATAAACAATTATGACTTTTCTTTCAATGGATACACCCATGTATGCCTCGAAAAATCTTCAATAAAAGTCATGAAGTAAAGGTAGTTTCCAAAAGAAGGTGTCTGCATAAGAGCATAGACATCACGATGAACAAGCTATAAGTTATGATTAGCACAAGCTAAACCATCTTTTGGGAAGGAGGAACATTGTATTGGAGTTCAAACCTACTTCTGTTTGTGGCACCAGAATTTTGATTTGAGCTCATTTTGGCTTTGAATGCACTATTGCAATGAATATATAGGCACTCTCATCCTTTTGTTCCAAACATATATACATGTTTCAGTTTGCTAGTACAAGCAGCTTGAAGTTAGCTATAGATTTAGTAGAGCCCAAAAAGGTTTTTTGTTCAATTTTTTGAGATATTGTCAACTTTTTGCATCAGGATATTTAGCTACTAGCCATGGCTAAAATCAATCATGTATTATGTATGTTGGTTGTTGATGATAAGTTTGATGGTACTTATATGAAATGTGGGCATATATGATGCATCATGTATTGGTAGAAAAAGGGTTGTGGAATATCGTGCAAGATGTTGAAAAACGTCCTACTACACCTACAAATACAATTAATGAGAGTGATGTAAATGGCATTCAAGATGATGATCTTCAATCTCCTAGTCATCTTGCAGTTCTTGTTGCATTTATTGCATAACAACTTTGTTGGAATCGCCAAGATGCTCAAGCTTCTACTCTTTAATTGATGATGAAAGGCAATCCAAATGCCTTAAGATTTGGGGAGTTAGTCTCTATTTTGTTGTGGGAAGATCAGTCTAGGTAGAACAATTCAATTACGTGTGTTGCAGATCAAGCTTTTTTAGCTAGACAGAAGGGCAAAGGTAAATGAAGATCATCTACTAGTAAGCAAAAATTTGCTAATGTTGCACAATCGAATAAGGAAGGCAAAGATGACAATAGAATAGAAAAGCATAAACAATTTTTCAAGTAGTGTAAGGCAAATGATCATGTCATAAAGAGCTGTCCTAAACTAGTTGCACAAGAGGCAAAGAAGTGACAAGGCCTCTACACCTAAATTAGAGTCTCCTAATCTTTTTCACAATGAAGAATCAACATTGCTATTGTTTGCAAATATGACCCATCTTTTCATGAATAGTGTATATCTATAGTAGACTTTGATGTTTGGTACTTTGATAGTGGGGCAACCAAACATATTACCTCATTGTGTAGTTTCTTAAGTTCACTTGAGCCTACCCCTAAGAGGAATACTATCACATGTGATAACAACTCCTCTTATTCTATAATGGGAGTTGGCAAGATCATTCTGACTATTTCTTATGGTATTTTTTTCACATTATCAGATGTTTTATATGTGCTAGGGATCATGATACATTTGCTATCAATTTCAACATTCTCCAAAATTGACTTGTTAGTCAAATTTGTTGATGATAAATGTACAATTCGTGATCTCTCAAATGGTGATGTTATTATTGCGTATTACATTTTATGTCATGGGTTGTATAAGCTTATAGACTATGCAAAACTTGTGAATAATTCAAAATGTGCAATACTTCAAGATTCTCAAGATATCTCATATGCAAAGCTTTGGCATGCAGGCTTTGATCATCTAAATTTTGCTAATTTGTTTTGCCTACAAAAATTTGAAATAGTGTCCTCTTTGCCCAAACTTGAGGCACCTTGTAAACATGTCTATGAAATCTATATTTTGGGCGAAATGAAGCATTCCTCCTTCCCAAAACATGGTTCAATTTGAGCTACTCATAAATTGTAACTTGTTCATATTTATATATGTGGTCTTATGCAGACACCTTCGTTTGAGAACTACCTTTACTTCATGAATTCTATTGGTGAATTCTCTAAGCATGCTTGCTTGTATCCGTTGAAAGTAAATTCTAAAATTTTTATGTGCTTCAAATAGTTCTTGGATATGGCTGAGAATTTGTCAGCATGTTAAAGTGGGCACCCTTCTAATTTTGATGCATTTCTGGTTCAATGTCGCATAAAACATAAGTGTACAGTGTTGTATACACCTCAACAAAATGGATTTGTTGAAAGAAAGAACAAGTCTCTCATGGAAATGTGTTGATATATTTTGGTGATGATATGTGTGAACACACTTAGGACCATAGGGGCACTTTTTTCCCTCTTTAGTAGGTTTTTTTTCCTTGGCTCATATATACACCTATAAATCTAATGGGTTATTGATCTTTGAACATTCACTTGGTAATACATTCAATATTGTGTGTTGTGCTCCAAGATTCTTGTTCTTTCTTGTGTTGTTCACGTGCTTATATAGACCTCAAACTCCAACTATGGATGTCAGATCAGGTCGCCGCTTCATCTAGGGTGTCGTCAACACCCCTTCGATCATAGTCTTAGAATCACATGAAAATTGGTGAGCATACTCAACATGATTAGGAGTTAAAAAATTCTTTGCTTTGTGGCATAAAAATTTAGATATGAGCTCGTTTCAGCCTCCAAATTTGCTATCTTAATGCCTATGTAGGAAATTTTATCCTTTTGTGCCAAACATATATATAGGTTTTGGTTCACCAGTACAAGTACTTCAAATTTTGCTATAGGTTTAGTAGAGCTCCACAAGGTAGTTTTGTTTAACTTTTTGAGATACAATCATTTTTTTGCATCAGGGTAATTAGTTAGTGACCATGGCTAAAAGGAACGATTGATTCTGTATGTTGGCTCTTGAGGACAAGTTGGATGGTACTAATTACTCATTATGGGCATATATAAAGTGTCATGTATTGGTAGCAAAAAGTTTATGGAATATTGTGTAGGGTATTGAAAAATTCCCTACTACACCTATGAATACAGTTATTGAAGGTGATGCAAATGGCATTGAAGATGATGATCTTCAGATTCCTATTCGTGCTACGATTTTTGCTTCACCTACTACAAAGCAACTTTTTTGGGATGGCAGAGATGCTCAAGCACATGCATTGATAGCCTTGTCTATTAAACATGCCATTATCCCTCATATTCACTCTTGAAAAGCAACAAAGGATGGTTGGGACATACTTACCACTTTATATCAGGCAAAAATGAGGCTCGTGTTGCTTACCTCTGAAGATAGGTGGAGAGTGAGCATACAAATGAAGGAGATTCTACAGATAGTTTTTTGATAAAGATCAAAGATTTGAAGGAACTGCTAATCTTGTGCATAATGAAGAATGGGCATTTACTACTGTTTGTAGCTATGATCCATCTTATCATGAGTAGTGCTTGTTTGTAGTAGACTCAGATGTTTGGTACTTTGATAGTGGAGCAACCAAACATATTACCTTGTGGTGCAGTTTCTTTAGTTCAGTTGAGCCTTCCCTTATAGGGAATACTATCACATGAACTAACAACTCCTCTTATCTTGTAATGGGAGTTGGTAAGATCCTTCTCACTATTGTTGATGGTAGTTCTTTCACATTGTCAGATGCTTTGTTTGTGCTAGGCATCAAGAAAAATCTATTATTAGTTTTAGCATTTGCCAAGATCGCCTTGGTTGTGTTGGAATTTGGGGCCCCATGATTGTTCCAAACAAAAACCTTTTGAGCATACACAACTTAATTAACCAAGATGATATGTGAGTTAGAGAAAGATAGAGATCTTGAGACAAGATTAGAGAACGTAATCTGGATGCTTACTCACTAAAAAATAGATGTCCAAATTACAACATGGGAGTACTACTCAACCATATAAAGTGGTGCACTCACTAATGGAAGAATATCCAAGAAGATGATGATACAAAATTTAGATTATGTTGAAATAATCTAAGTGTGTGTGAAGTGAATGCACAACGAAGCTAACCTTATTCTCAGAAAATAGTGTAACAAAATTGTAAATCAACCAACCCTAATTTTGAGATTAGGGTAGAGAAACCCTAAAAAAAAAAAATAAGGTTAACTCACAAAAGATAGTTACCACCACCTTGTAGAAGACTTCTTGCTCCAAGAGAGTAGCCTCTCCTTCACCAAAACTTCACCTCGTCAAGAGTGTGTGAACACTCTCTCTTCAAGAAGACCTCCTTCTAGCTTTAAATCTTTGAGTGAGTTATTGAACAATGAGCCAAGGACCTCTTTATATAGTATGTGTGACATCCCCAAAAGTTCTTCAAAAGCAACAAGAAAAACTATGATCATTATGTAGAAAAGCTACCAACAAAAAAGCATCGTGAAAATGAATTGGGTGCTATCCGTTTTTTAATGGATAGGCTTTTTAAAAAGTCTTGCGCATTTGCTGTCGACGGGACTCGAATCTGGGTCGCATGGATGAAAATGCTTTATTCTAGCCAACGTGCCAACGCGCTTTTGGTTATAGAAGGATACAAAGAATATAAAGTATAATTAGTTTTCAACAGTTTTGGACCAATGAAGACATTGCTTCCAACAATCCCTCCTTCAATGTCACAATGGTACAAGCTTCAATAACTTGCAAATCTTCTCATGACTATCTCTAGTCAATGCTTTGGTAAAAATATTTGCAACATTCTCACTAGTTGCTTTGTCCTTGCATGATGCACTAGATTCTTAGCTACAGCTATAGCAGCCTGGCTATCTGAAAATATCTGAATGGGTTGATGTACACTCACATCAAGATAACTAAAAATCTTCTACAACCATACTCACTCTAGAGTAGCTGTAAATGTTGCACGAAATTCAACTTCACACGATGAAGTGGCAATAGTGGGTTGTCTCTTCGAAAGCCATGAGATAAGACAATCTCCAAGGTAAAAACAAAATCCACTAATACTTCTTCTTGTGTCTCTATCACCTGGCGAATTAGAATCTAAAAATCCTTTTAGTAACAAATGTGTAGATTTTGAAATTACCATAGCATAATTTGAAGCTCCATTCAAATATCAAAAGATTTGCTTTACTGCTTTCCAATGTAACATTGTCGGATTCTGCATGAACCTTAATACTTGAGAAACTGCAAACTGTATATCAGGACGTGTATTACAAAGATATATCAAGCATCCAACTACTTGACTATATAAAGTAGCATCAAATGGCTCTGTATCTGCTACCACTTGTAAAGACATGTTGTGATCCATAGGTGTTTGCATAGGTTTAGAATCACTCATCTGAAATCTCTCCAAAAGTTTCTCAATGTACTTCTGTTGTGTCATATAGATACACTCATCTTGAAACAGAAACTGAATCCCAAGATAATAATGCAAAATGCCTAAATCATTCACACCAAATGTTTGCTTCAATTGTTCTTTGAACATCTGCAAATCTGCATCTCTGGGACCTGTGACTATAATATCATCCACATAAATGATTGCTATAATCACCATACCTATTTCAGCTTTGACATAAAGAGTTGGAGCCGCATCTGAGTTATGGAAATCAATGGATAAAAGATATGTATGTATCTTTTCATACCATGCTCTAGGTGCATGTTTTAAACCATACAAAGCTTTTATAAGCTTACACATTAAGTGTTCTTTATCTATCTCTTCACAACCTTCTAGCTACTGAATATACACATCCTCATGTAAATCACCATTTAGATAAGCAGTCTTAATGTCAAGTTGATATATATGCCAACCAAAATGTGCTATTAGAGCAAGTATTAACCTAATAACAGTCATCCTAGACGTAGGAGAAAATGTATGATCATAATCAATACCTTTTTGCTGTGCATATCCTTTGATAACCAACCTAGCCTTGTATCTATCAATAGTACCATCTGCTTTCCTTTTGATTTTGAACATCCATTTTACACCTATAGCCTTCTTTCCCTCTGGTAACTCACATAGCTACCAAGTTTGATTCTTATGAATAGAATCAATCTCTTCTTGCGTTAAAGTGGCACGTACGCGTTGGCATTTTATGGTTTTAGTAAGGCTTAATTTGAAGGGTCTATGAAGGGTTGCAATGAAAAGTCATGAAGAACCATACGAATGGGTACATGCAGTTGTATATATATGTAGCTTTAATGAATGAAAACAGCACGCACATTTCTTGGAGCAAGTCTGTTTGTTGGATATGGCTTCTTCTCCCTCTACTCTCTTGCTGTTATATTTATGTTGGTCTGCGTACGTCGATAGCGAGAAGTGTGTGTGGCTGTAATGTTATATACTTGTTGAGAGGGAAACATTCTCATTCTTTTCCATTCTTGGAGTTTGTGCCGCATGTAGTCTTTCTTTCTGTTCGTGCAGGCGATGATGCGAAGTTGATGGCAGTTTATCTCCCTCTCTATAGTTCTCTTTCTTGTTGTAGGAATGTGTATGCATTCTCCCGTAAACATTGGTGCCGTCTGGGCTTACCCCCCCTTGGCTCTCCTGGCTGGAGCATATGAGGAAAGCACTGCGCTTCTGACATCTGCACTTTCGGGGACAACCATGCTTCTTGGAAGATCCATCGGGTATTGCAGGGGGCCGACTTGGAACATTGCTTCGGGCAAGTCGTTGTCCACGAAGATGCTACGCGCATGTGCGCCATTCAGTTTAAAGTGAACTGCTACAGAGGCCAAGGGTCGCGCACCCTGTACATGAGCAATCTACGCATGAAATCATCGTTTCTGCACGTTGATGGTTTGTCCTTGCTGCCTTCGAAGCATGCGGGTGCATACTTGAGAGTCTCCCAGAGACAGATGAGATCATCCCATCCATCGAAGCCATCTCCAAGACAATCTTCAGCCATGTTTTCCCTTTCCATGTTTAAAAAGAGCCAGCAATTTCGAGCTGCTTGTCCGATTGAAGCCGAAGCTTATGGGGGACGAATTGAAGCCCGCGAGTAGGTCAATCACAACCTGGAAACGGTTCCGCCAAGATCACGTCGATTCGCTGCCATTGCAACCACATTCCCTCCTCAGAAACCAAGCTACAGGTGCTGATGAAGTTGCCCTTTCTCAGACGCAGAAGAAGCCAGAAATGTTTTTGCAGACGATCAGCGCGATCTTCCATCGTTGCAACTGTATTCTTCTTTTCCCAGCGATCAAGCTATATATGCTAGTCAAGTTCGTTATGAACCCTTCTCAAATGCACAAGTAGCTGGAAATGGTGGGACGGACGATCAAGACAAACTTCTGGCGCTGCAACTGCGATCGCGGAATGCCCTACGACAACGACAAGGTGACTATGACGCTGCTCCATGTCAGACTTAACGATCAACTGATGCTTCAAACAACAGCTCGCCATTGGGCGCCATCACGTTTGCAACCTCTCGGGGGATTTTGGCACCCTTCATCATCGAAATCTGTGCGCTCTTTCTTCCGGTGTTGCTACGGTGATACTACAGCACTCTATCGATGTGTTGCCCAGTCCAGTGCTTCCTCCTCTATTAGGCACTCCGATGACTCCTGATCAATCCGGTGATCGATCTATCGGTTACAGTGCCACTTTCGTGTTTATCCAATGCTCGCGCAACTCATCTCGTTGTCTTCTCTGACCTGATTCTCTCGAATAATTCCGCTCAATTTTGGTGTGTTGAGTCCAGTCCAATTACGGTTCGATTTCGGTCTGTTGAGTCTGGTGATCACGTGGATTGCGTCTGGTGATCATCCCACTTGATTCCGGTGGCTGGATTTCGGTGCTCGTCTTGAGTTATGGTGTGTTCTGTGTTTTTCGGTGCAATCCTGGTGCTGTCCAGAGCATGGGATTCTGATAGGCTCACGTTTGACGGCAACCGTGCGTCCATTTGGGTCAATGTTCTCTTGGTAATGTATGGTCTTCCCTGCTTGGATTTCGGTGTGCCCAGTGGTCTCTGTTGCCTTCCCAGTGGAATTTCGATCGACACTATGATATAATTAGATTGACTTGATGGCCCTATGATTTTGGTGGATCGCCTGCTTTCATAACCACATTTTGATGCTGCCTCGGATGTTAGTCCCAATGGCTAAGGTACGATTCCGGTGCTAAGGTACGATTCCGGTGCTATGGTAATACCCAGCACTTACTCTGAATAACACTCCGGTGCTCAGCCGGGTGCTTCTTGTTAGCCTGCTAATAGTTGCTTCTTGAGTATAGCGAGCATTCCGATTTTTGATAGCCCGACCTGTCTCTATCCTGGAATTCCGCTTGTGTCCCTGCTTATTTGCCAATATATACGCATATCTTCATGAGACTTGCTCGACTGTAGCACTCCTACCTCGCTCTTTGGTCTGACAACTCGTGCATATAATTGAGCGGCGTGTGGTAGTTAGTTGAGCCTTGAACAACTTTTTCTTATGATTGTTTTGAATTAATCCATCCTTCCCCGCATATGCATTTACGTCATATATGATTTTTGAAAACATCGTGCGTTCTTCTCATGGCTTCTATGGTTGCTCACGATAAGGCCTAAATTTCACGGCCAAGACAAAATGTCGCAAAATTTTGCTTCTACTTTAAGATAAATTTTGACATGTTTATACAAGGCATATGTAACATAACATATATCGATCTATGAAACATGACAGGCAAATTATTAATTTGAGCTTTTCATTTAACGAGAAGTTTCAAAAAAAAAAAAAACACCTGTTTTGTTGGGCAAAATGGCCACTGAAAGGCAACATGCCTATCAATTTGAGGCCCTGCGAGTCATGATTTGAATCCTTGAGCATTCACCACCTGTGAGCTCAATGGGCACATCTCACAAGGGGTTAAAGAGAGAGAGAGAGAGAGAGAGAGAGAGAGAGAGAGAGAGGGAGGGAGAGAGAGAGAGAAATCCACCGTAAAGAGAATGCTTGAGGAAGTAGAACCACTGATGGCCACTAAGGCCACTGACGTCAGGGACATGGATTTTGAAGCGAGAGAGTGTAAAACGTAATTATAATAGTAAAATAAATAATAATCATAATAACAATAAAAATATTGATGATGGTACTTGTCATTTCCATGATTTATGGGTATTGGTAATACAAATGATGATCTATTTTATCTGTTTGCTTCATGGGATATGTTGGCTATGAGGAATATTTTTTACATCTTGCATATCGTGCTTCGGGGATGGTTATTCCTTTTGAGGGAATACTGGAGTTATGGAAACCCTATCACATGAAGATTTTTATCCTATGGGTAGGCATGATGGATGGTGTTGCGGGTATGTATGAGGTAGTGAGCCATGAGTGCGAGGGAGCGATAAGTCGGCAGAAGCACTCATTTGTTTTGTTTTCGGTAATGAGAGAGTGTGAGGTAGCGTTAAGACGATAGAAACACTCCATGTGGATTGTGAATGTGAGGTAGCATTGATACAGCATAAGCATTCACTGATTTTCTTTTTCTTTTGTGAGTATGTTTTGCGTGGTGGATGATGTGGGACTATGGGATACATGCCTTCATGTTGCTTCGAGTTTTCATATATGGTTATTTGATACTGATCATACTAATCCAAAAACAACAAGCTATGCTTGATTTCATGAATTATGTTGTTGGTACTTATGGAGAGAGGAATATGCCGAATAGAAGTGAAGATTACCGATGATAAAGCTTGGATTGGATGATCGATCCCTCTTACCGATTTGCATAGATTGTATATCAAAATGATGTATTGTAAGAAGACATATGACAATGATGTAATTGATGTATAAGATGAAGCCATGTAATTACGTCACTCTTTTACTTCATATTAATGCATATAGGCGGGAAGACTATAGGTTGTGTGTAGTGTACTTGCATATCTTGGATTCAGTTCCAGGCACTTTGCTTTGCATTACACGTTTCTCATAGTTCTGGACTGTTATGGGCATTGTCTTCCCTTCCATACCATGGATTTGGGCCATGCACTTTGGTTGGGGGATAATGTTTCATAGGGTAGTTGCATATAGTAACCCTAGCACATTGGTAATCATGGTGTGGGATTCGAGTCCACCGTGCATGCGAGTGTTAAAGTGGCATGTACGTGTTGGCATTTTATGGTTTTAGTAAGGCTTAATCTGAAGGGTCTATGAAGGGCTGCAATGAAAAGTCATGAAGACCCATACGAATGGGTACATGCAATTGTATATATATGTAGCTTTAATGAATGAAAATAGCATGCACGTTTCTTGGAGCAAGTTTGTTTGTTGGATATGGCTTCTTCTCCCTCTACTCTCTTGCTGTTATATTTATGTTGGTCTGCGTACATTGATAGCGAGAAGTGTGTGTGGTTGTAATGTTATATACTTGTTGAGAGGGAAACATTCTTGTTCTTTTCCATTCTTGGAGTTTGTGCCGCATGTAGTCTTTCTTTCTGTTCGTGCAGGCGGTGATGCGAAGTTGATGGCAGTTTATCTCCCTCTCTCTAGTTCTCTTTTCTGTTGCGGGAATGTGTATGCATTCTCCCGTAAACAATAGCTTTTCTCCAAATAGGAATGTTAAGTGCATCTTTAACACATGCAGGTTCATCTTCAGCTGTCGTAAGTGCCAAAACATCATGAATCTCAAAGTCTTTAGCAAAACTTACATTATCTTTTTGTTGTTGTTGTCTAGTCTAACTTCTTGTTCTTACATGATCTTGTTGTTGTTGTCTAGTCCGACTCCTTGTTCTTTCAGTAAAAGTCTTTATACCACTATCTTTCCAAGTCAGATATAACCAAGTAGGTGTATCCTTAAATAGTGGTGAAACTCTTTCCGAACTTTTAGCTTCCACAGGTTTTGGAACTTGTCCTATCGAGGTAATAAGACTTTTCTGGAACTCTAAATTCTTCCATTTCTGGAATCAAAGTCTCTCGTGGAACTGAATGTGTAGAAGGTTGTGAAATTCCTCTTTCTTCAATTCTTTCTTGAATCCTAGAAATTTTAACTCCCTCCTGATATGACTGAACATGTACATCTAGAATCTTTCTAAAAAATCCATAGTCATTTTCACTAATGAACTCTAGAATTTCTGCTTCTTTATCATAAACCTTATTTTCAGCAATATAAGCATTATGTGAAAGAATAACTTCACCTGTTTTTGGAACATAAAACCTATATCCTTTACTCTCAACATGATATCCAATGAAAACAACTTTCTTTGCCTTTATATCTAGTTTTCCTCGATCCTTTTTCTCAATATGTACATAAGAAAGTGATCCAAATACTTTGAAGTAACTCACATTAGGTTTTCTACCATAATAAGCTTCATACGGTGTGATTACCTTTAAAGCTTTTGTAGATGACCTGTTTAAAATGTCGTTAATTTTATGTAATGCATCAAACTAGAATTTCGGTGAAAGCCTCTAGGATGCCATCATGCTCCACATCATTTCAACAAGTACTCTATTCTTTCTTTCTGCAACACCATTCTGCTGAGGAGTATAAGCAATAGTAAGGTGTCGAGTAATACCTTTCTCATCAAGAAGTGTCTGGAAGTGTTTTGACAAGTATTCTCCACCTCTATCACTTCTGAGAATCTGGATAGTTTCCTAACTTTCATTTTCAACCATAGCTACAAACTTCTTGAACATAGGAAAGACTTTTGACTTAAACTTAAGACCATAGATCCATGAGTATCTCATAAAATCATCAACGAATAGAAAAAAATACCTAAAGCCTTGAATAGAGTCTACTCTCATAGGTCCATTCACATCTGAATGAATAATCTACAATTTCTTGGTAGCTGTAATATGACCATGTTTCTTGAAATGTAATTTATGCATCTTACCTTCAAGACAACCTTCACATATATCTCAATCATCATGTAGCTTGAATGAGAGTAAACTCTCAACCATACTTCTGTTTTTGATACTTTTGAGAGCTCCAAAACTAATATGTCCAAATCTTTCATGCCATAGCTTCATATCTTCCACCGATGACGAACATTTGACCGCATATGCCTGACTGATTTTTGACAAAACAAAGATCCGTCCTCTATGATCACCTTGTAAAATACACTTGTCTTCTTTATGTGATAAGTTCTTACAAAGATCTCTCTCAAATACAACTTTAAAACCATCACATAAAAATGCAGATATAGATAGCATAATCTTCTTCATTTCAAGTACATATAGAACATCTGAAATCTGACAATTACCACCTTCTCTTGACTTTAGGGTTACTGTACCTATTCCCACAACATCCAAATCATTGCCATCTGCAATAGTAACTCTTCTACCTAAAGAATAGGAAAGAGAAGAAAACACATCTCTGCAACCTGTCATATGCTTTGTAGCACCTGAGTCAAATATCCAAGGACTTGCTGAAAGAACTTGTAAAGCTGCCTGACCAAAAGCTACTTCCTCAATGGTGATATAGGCATAAGAATCACATTGAAATTTCCCTTTTTTTATCATCTTCTGTAACATTACCTGATGCCTTTTTCTTTTCTGCTGCAATCCTTTTATATCATGATGCTTTTAAATGTCCAGGTTTCTTGTACTAAAAACATATTACTTCCTTCTTCTTAGAAGACTTGTCTTTAGATGTAGTAGATACAGAATCTAAAGTAGAAGGTGAGAGGGACCTACTTTCCTTCTTGGATTGCTTTTCCTTCTTATCCTTCTTCTTCTTTTTACCCTTTGATGAAGATGAAAGTGCTTCTTCATTCTCTTCCATTCCCTTCAATTGATATTCATCTTGAAGCAACAAGAATTCTAACTCTTCAAATGTAACCTCTCTATCTCTTGTGGTAAGGGTAAGAGTGGTTATGAAAGACCGATATGAGATAAGAGGTGAATTAATCAGCATATTTACCATTTCTTCATCTGATATCTCAACTCCTACATTTAGAAGTTGATCTCTCAAGTCAACGAGTCTCGTAATGTGGGTTTGAATTGACTCACCAGCCTTCATCCTTGTATTTTCCGGTTGTCTCCTTAAGTGACCTTTCCTAGCAGGATTTCTGTTCTGAAAAAGATTCTCAAGCTTCAACCAAGCTTGTCTAGAACTTCTGCAAGATCTGATCTGTGGTAGAATATGCTTTCCAACACTCATTGCTATGAATGAAAGTGCTAAAGCATCTCTAGCATCCCACCTTGCCTGATCTTCAGTAGGAGGTACTGTAGGTAAAGACCTACCTGTGAGTTTGGATGTCGAAGTGGTTACCTCTTCTTCAGTTGGATCTGTAATAGTAATTCCAGTACCTCTTGAAGTTATTGTAGCTCCTTCTTTGCTTTCTTGTTTGGGTCTTGTTAAGGATCCATTGACGATACTCCATAAATCCTTTGTCACTAAAATATTCATCATCATGAAAGTCCACATGGAATAATTAGAAGATCCATCCAACTTTTCTTCAATCTCAATTCTAATCTCACTCATCTTAATTAAGTGTGTAGGGCCAATCTACAAGTGGGAGAAAAGAACCTCCTCAAGCGGGAAAGATTATTTTTTTAAAAAAGGAAGTTTGGCCTTAGCCTATTCTCCCGGACTTTAATTAAAATAAAGAAGAAAAGTTACACGTGAATGGGACTAGTGCCCATGGGAACCCCCAAATCCCGCAATGGAGGGGAGGAGTATGGCAAACTAAAGGGCATTACAAATGAGACGGATAAATCTATCATCACCCTCATGTGGGACCCATTTGGGTTTCAACTTGTTGTTTTTGACGAGGTAAATACAATGATGTCTAAATGGTGGAGATCTCTTATCTCGGGAGATTCTTTTACCTAGAAGAAACAATGTTTTCTCGATCGACCATTCCTTGGGAGTTTGGTCGAAATTGACAGCACATCGCTCCCTCCAAATCTTCCAAAGGGTCTCACTCCTAATAGCATTTCACAGCCTCGATGAGCAGCCGACCGCCTCACCCAAGAGCGCCTGTTGCCAATTGATTTGGTGCGTGAGTCTCAAGACCCGTGTCACGTGATGCCAGACAACACGAGACTTAGGGCAATCGAAGAACAAGTGAGCTAAATCTTCAATGCATCAATGGCAACGCTTGCACCATGGCGGCACACCACAGATTTTATTAGCCCTTGCATTAGACCAGATTCCCTTATGCAAGATCTGCCACATGAGAACATATTTTTTGATCTCAATTAGGGGGTGCCAAATAGACATGAACTTTAGTTCCCATCGAAGTTTGGTCCAGGAAAGGCACCACCTCTTGTTAAGGGTGTGATGAACGTCTAAGTTCTCTTTGAAGTTCGGGATTCTGGATATTTTCTTCCCATTGCTCCATTTGAGGCCCTCTAGGCAAGGAAGATCCTGTCCGAAGAGAAGGCGGGTAGTTGAGCGGTCCCACACCAAACACCTGCCTTGAAGAAGAGTCCATTCCTCGAGGGTAACTCTATGTCTCGGCTCTAAGTCTTCGAACCTAATCCACTGGTTAGTCTCTTGTTTCCAGAGCTATTTCCACTATTTGAGCCCCTTGTTCCATAACTGCTTTGCAATTTGGAGGTTCCAAGGCTCCACTCCTCTAATGCCGCTGATCGAGAACCAGATAGAGTCATTTTGTCTTATCCCAGCTGCCCACTACCACTCATCACTGATTCTGATGAATTGTTTGGCCTTGTTCCAACTCTTCCCTAAAGAACACACGAGGCTTGAGCCTTTAGGGGACACTGGGAGGGGGGAGAACAAAAGCGTGAGAATCCCTATGTCCTTCCAGCCAAGAAGGCCAACAAAGGTAAGGTCTTTCAAGTTCCTGAATATCAATTTAGCCCAAGAGGACTCACTAGTGTTCCAAGCCTTGATAAGCCACTTAACCGCCAGCTTGTCAGCCAACCCAACGATATCCAAAATACCCAAGCTCCCTGATTCTTTCGAGCTAATGCAAGTTTCCCAATTGATTTTGGGAATCCCCGTCCTGTTGGGGTCCCCAGTCCAAAGGAAGTTTTTGCAGATTCTTTCCACTTTGGCCCACTCTTTCTCCTTCGGTCTCCAACACGAGATAAATTAAATAGTCGTTGAAAGCATAAATGTGTTAACAACCATAGCACGCCCTGCCAAGTTGACTTGCATACCTTTCCAATGATTTAGCTTGCTATCCAGTTTTGCCAGCACCCAGTTCCATCGTTGGTCCATGGTGATGTCGAAGCCCATCGGGATGCCGAGGAGACGGAAGACTTGACCTCTAGGGATAACTTGACACCCCTAATCTAACAACAATTGGGGTGGGGGTCCGGGGATTGCTCTGAAGGCGGTTTTAGCATGGTTGATTTTTGAACCTGACGCCACACAAAAGGTGTCGAGGCAACTCCAGAACACCTCGACGCTGTTCATATTGTTATGCACAAAGGCATTCATATCATCGGCAAAGATTCTAGCAATCATTTGACCATGATTTAGAGGTAGGGAAAGACCCATGAGATTGCCAGAGTCCATGTGATGCTTTAATAGGCGACTGAGGCCGTTTGAGGCAATAGCGAAGAGTAGAGGAGCCAAAGGGCAGCCCTGCCTGATAGATCTTTTTAAACGTATGGGCTCAGAGAGCTTACCATTGATATTTATTCTAGTTGAAGCATTTTCGAGAAGAGTGGAAACAATTTTCGTGAACTTTTGGCTGCATCCAAGGTCTTTTAGTGATTGGAGAATAAAGTCCCATTCCAATCTGTCATATGCTTTGTCGAAGTCGATCTTAATGAATACTAGATCTTGTGCAGACTCCTCAGCAAATGTAAGGCCTTCCCAAATATCGACAATTGCTTCAAGTATAGATCTACCTTTGACAAAGCCTTTCTGGTCCTCACAAAGCCATGAGCTTAAATGACAAGAGATTCTGTTGGTGATAACTTTGGCAATTATCTTGTATCCAATTTGGAGCATGGTAATCGGCCGCCAGTTTTCAATTTTGTTCTTATCTCCCCTTTTGTGAATTAACTTGATGATGCCATTATTAACACACTCAGGAAGGGCACCGAAGGAGAGATCCTCGAGCCACACCAATCGTAGTGGGGTGGTCACCACATGCTTGAAGGACTTGAAAAACTCATTGATGAGGCCATCAGGACCCGGACTTTTTCCATTGGGAAGAGCATCAATAACCTCGATAATTTCGTTCTCAGAAATGTTAGCTTCTAGAAGAGAATTCATGTTCTGAGGGATTCTAGAATGAGCTACCCTTGAGATGGTAGCCATGCAGTCACACCTGTGCGGGGAGAGGGGAGTCGAGATCCCAAGGAGATGGGTAAAGTGCTCGACGATGATAGATCTATTCTTGACTTCCGTGCTACATTCGATCCCATTGTTATCGACCAAGAAGGGGATGGATTCAGCGGGAAAACTTTTGCAAATCCATTCAATCTTGGGCATTTACTTTTCATTTATTATATGGACGGCTCCTTGGGAGAGTCACCAAAGTCAACATTTCTCAAAGGGGTGCACCTCTTATCACATTTAGTAGTTCACCAAAGCAATCAATCACTTATCCCATTAGATCTTACTTCTAAATAATTGATGGATCCAATGTGAGGATTTTCTATAGGCCTTGCAACACCTTGGTGCCATTGGGATACAAAAAGAAGATATGACCAATGTCTTCTTGTCTTGTGGCGAAACACTTGCACCTCCATGGGGGGAAATTACCAAGACTTTTGTCTTTAGGCATTGGTCTATATACCCCTATGAAGAATTTCCCAAAAGAGGACCTCTTCTTTCCTCTCTATCCACATGTGCCATGGTGCTTGGAGCTTAACCTCCTACCTAATTCAAGATCAAGAATTACACCACTTTTGATCGATCTTGTGATGGGAAGAAATAGTTCCTTTTCCATGGAATATATTCTATTTTATTTCCATTGTTTTATCTCATATCATTTGGATGAGGCTTGTAGATAAATTATAATAGGTTCACATCCTCACAGCCCCAATCTTGGATACAATTGTACAACGTGCACCAATTCTTATAGTCCAATTTGAGAACGTTGTTTATTTTTCTTTTGCTTGATCCGATCACTTCTAGAGTAGTGCCAAAGGTTCTTACAATTAAAGAATCCTTGGCCCATAAACCCTTAGGTCTCTGGTAATTCTCATGGATGATAAGGGAAATGCTTGAGAAGGGAGACCAAATAGATTCGTTTCCTTGATGCCCATCGCCCACTTCCAATCATAGTCGAGATAGTATTGGGACTTCATTAAGCTCTATGACTTCCAAAAATAATGTCACGGACCTATATGTTGGAGTTAGAAGTCTGCGGAAGCACGCAAATAACACAAGGAAGAAGAAGAATCTTGGAGCACAACACACAATACTGAATGTATTACCACTAGAATGTACAAAGATAACTAACCCATTAGGGCTATAGGCATATATACAATGGGGGGGGGAGGGAACCTCCTAAAGAGGGAAAAAAGAGCCCCGATAGTCCTAGTGTGTTCACACACATCACTACCTAAATATATCAACAAATCCCCCCTAGGATTGATGTGGTGAATAAGGAGTTGGCACTCATGTATAAGGAAGTGCCAAGCCATGTGCAATCAATCCACAAAAGGAAGTAAGCCCAAAGCTTTGCGGAAAGCTTCAAACTTCTCCCTAGGCAGAGCCTTCGTGTGTCTGCAATGTTCTCCTACGTGGGCACATATGCCAAGCTGACTCCAGCAAAGAACCTCTCCCCAACATAATGATACTACACCTCAATGTGCTTACTGCGAGCATGGAACACATGGTTCCTCACAACTACCAATGCACTCTGACTGTCAATGAAGATGGTGGTGGCAGAAGACTGACCAACACCCAAATCAGCCATAAGGCATCTGAGCCACACACACTCAGCAATCGCTATGAAAGCTGCCCTATACTCAGCCTCACAACTGGAAGTGGCCATAGTAGGTTGCTTCTTGCTCAACCAAGATATGCATGAGCTACCAATCATGAAGCAAAAACCACTGGTGGACACATGAGTGTCATAGCAACCAACCCAATCACTGTCAAAAAAAGCATGCAAATGTGGCAATAGTGATCCCTCCTTGGGATAAAACAATCCAAGGAGCTGGGAACCACTCAAGTGGCAAAAGATGTGCTTAACCCCCTACCAATAATCGACACCTAGGCAATGCATAAACTTGCTCATCTGTGAGATAGCAATTGAATATTTGGCTGCATAATGCATAAGTAAATCAAGCATCTAATAGCTTGCTAATAGAGAACAACATCAAATGCATCTCTAGAATCATGAAGAATCAATCGTAAACTTGTCTCCATAGGAGTGGCAATAGGCTTACAGTCTTCAAGGCCAAAATGCTGCAATAATGTGTCAATATATTTCGTTTGACACAAAGCCATTCAACCATCAAATCGCATAAATTGAATGCCCAAATAGTGATACAAATGCCGCAAATGAGACATCTCAAATGAGGCATGCAAATCAGCCTTAAAATCAACAATATGCGTGTCATGAGGACCCGTGAGTAGCATTCATCAACATACACAACAATGATCAGAAGCACATCATTAGCACGCGTAACATATAAGGTGCTTTTAGTTGGACTGTTCTCAAAACCATGTGCAATGAGATATGCATGTATCTTTTCATAACAAGCACGTGGTGCTTGCTTTAAACCATATAATGCTTTCTTTAACCTGCACACCTGGTTTTCATGCTCTTTTTGCACAAAGCCATGGGGCTGAAAAACATACACTTCTTCATGCAAATCACCACTCAAAAATGCTGTTTTAATGTCCAACTGATGTACATTCCAATGATGGTGAGCTGCAAGTGCAGAGATGCTACGGAAAATAGCCATTCGACATGTAGATGCAAAAGTTTCATCAAAATCAATGCCTCTTTCCTACCCATAACCCTTTGCAACAAGCCTAGCCTTATACATGTCAACTGTTCCATCAGGTTTATGCTTCAACTTGTATACCCACTTAGTGCCAATGGCCTTCTTGCTAGGATGCAAGTCACATAAAGGCCACATACAATTCTTCATGATAACATCATATTCAGATTGCATTGCAGCCATCTAATGTTCAAAATTTTGTGCTTCATCAAACAAAACAAGCTCAGTCTCATCACAGAGATAAGATGCATCCATAGCATAGCAATCTGATGCAAAAGAGGCAGTATGAGAGCCTGAACAAGTACGATATGACAGAGGTGCATCTAATTTACTATCAGGCAAAGTCTGCACAAGCCATTCTGGCATAGTTTTTGCCTACTCAATATCAACTCTCTCATCAACAAGTGCATCATGTAAATCTGCATTAGAGGAATGATTTGCATCATCACATGAAACCTATAAAGGCTGAGAAGTTGCCTCATTAGGACCAGCACTAGACTATCCACCTATAAAAAGAGGCACCAACCTCACCATACCGTGGGTAGTCATGCATCATCCACATTAAAATTGCCCTCAACTTGAAGTATTTACTTCTGCTAGATCTCGAATTGTCCACCACATCTATCCCATTCCATAAAATTTGTAAATCTTGTAGTAGAGGTGCCATATATACCTATAGATTGCATGGTTTCTTTTTTCCAGGGATAATAAGAGATAGGAGCAAGTGTCGTTTCTTTATGCACAACCATGGGGGTATGTTATAGTTCACCAAAACCACTAGCCATGTCAACCACTTTGTTGACTTCAATCCATATGGATTGACACCATCCATTGCTAGGCAAAATCTTAGATGTCTAGTCTCTTTAGCAAACTCTGACCATTCTTCTTCTATGTGCTTCCAAGCTTTGCAATTTGCAAGCACTCTTATTATACCATCCTTTGAATGCCCCATCTTATGCCAAGACATCATGGCTGCAATAGATTTGCAATGAAACATGTGATGTATCCTTGGAATGATTGGAAAATGTCTCACTACCTTACATGGGACTTGTGTTCCTTGAGGATCTTGTTTGTAGTGACCCAACCCACATTTAGGACATGTTTGAAGTGCTTTGAATTGACCTTCATACAATACACAATCATTTGGACATGCATGGATGCATCTGTAGTCCACGTTTTGATAGCGACCATGTGAACGATTTCAAACGCCGCATCCTCAACTCAATTGTATTTACCCTCTTTTACACCAATATTCATGCCGAAAGATGAAAGGTTAAGTGGCACAAATTACAACCTATGGAAGGACACTAATAGAGCCTATCTCTATACAAACTTGTTGTAGGAGGTAGTTGAAGGAATAGAACGAGATCCTTATAAGGATGGCGATCTAGGAGCTTGGAATATATGGAATGTAAAACACAAGCGAGCATTATGCAAACTTCTCCTTGCATGTGATGAATTAACAAAGGGTCACATCCCTGCATGTAATACTTCAAAACAAGCGTGGGATACTCTCCCAAATCTCTATGAAGATAAAAACCTTTCTAAGATTTGTACTCAAGAGGCCGGGTTTCACAATTTCACTATATGTCCACAAGACACCATCACAAAAGTGATAGCCCAATTTGAAGATTATCAATGCAAGTTAGCACTTTGTGGATGACAAATTTCAAGTGAAGACATGGCCATTAGGTTACTCAACAAGCTTCCTCAATTGATGATACTTTTGTGATCATTTTATACAATAGAGTTCAAGCACTTACTTGGGAAGAAGTTAGAAGATTTTGGCTTCTCCATGACTCTAGACAAAAGACCCAAGCTACCCAAGAAACAACTATGAAGGCCAAAGCTACCTTCCACAAGGCTAAAGGACAAAAAGACAATCAAGAATCAAAGGAAAAGGAAAGAAGAAGTTCACTTGCAATTTTTGTGGCAAGCCTAGACACATCGAAAAATATTGCTTCAAGTAGAAGAACAAGGATAAGTCTAAGTCTAATCCAAAGACTGAACATCACTCTCACTGCACAAGTGAAGATCTCTTTCTCACAACTAAACACAAGGCACTTGTCACATCCACTCCAAGTAAAGAATGGATTTTTGACAGTGGGGCTTCATCACATGTGCCATGAAAAAGATGATTTTCATGAATTTCAAGAGCACAAAGATAAAGTTTATCTTGGAGATAACAAGTGCATTGAAATCGAAGGAAGAGGCAAAGTTCATGTCACTAACTAAGAAGGCGAGACCAATTCACTCCAAGATGTTCTTTATGTACCAAGCCTCTTGCAAGAAAACTACAATTATGACCACCACATGCTAGAGAAATGACTCTCCTCCCAACCTTATGCTTGTATATATAGCTGCTCAAATCAACGAGGACCACAAATGTAACTAGAATCCACAAGCGCATGTGCAATCTCCTCCACTCCTTTCATATCTTCCGCTATAGTCTATTAATGGTTGGAGTGATCTTGACCACTGCTAGAGTCTAAAAATCAACGAGGACCACAAATGTAACTAGAGTCCACAAGTGCATGTGCAATCTCCTCCACTCCTTTCATATCTTCCGCTAGAGTCTATTAATGGTTGGAGTCTATTAATGGTTGGAGTCTATTAATGGTTGAAGTCTATTAATTAGTACCTTCCACTAGAGTCCACTAGTGGTTGGTATACTCACCACTCGAATTAAGTCTCACTAGAGTCAAATTAACTCACATTAACTTGAGTTAGAAGGCTCTAGAGCTCTTTGGGAAAAACTCTCTCCCCATGCTCCCCATGGGGTTTGAACCCAAGACCTCCTCCTTCATAACCTTGAGACTTAACCACTAGGCTAAGTGGATCACTTGTTTAGGAGAGCACATGAGCTTATCCTTAAGTCTATTATCGAGATCTTTGGCCATACACACGAGTGACCAAATGGTGTCTGATTTCAGATTTGACTAAATCTCTCGGACCCTTAGATCATAGAATTACTTTATTACATTCTTTCCCCTTGAAAGATTTTCGTCCTCGAAAATAAAGCTATACAGTAACCATATGTAGCCCCCGAGTCTCACGTTCTTAAAGCAGAAGAACATTGTCATGTTCTAAAACTAGAAGAACATGTCTCATCTCTATGGTGGGATCCCTTCCCAAATGATTCAAAACACTATCTAGCTTTGCACTTTGATAAACTGGTCAAATTACAAAGTAGTGAATGAATTATAAGGGTTTTTAAAAACATCCCTAACCACTTCATTGTTTCTCGATGTGCGATCTAGGCACAAACATATGAAATGGATGGATTCCAATTACCACTCCATTTCTAGGCATGTTTGGTGCATGGACTTAGTAACTACAGTGGGATTCTTATCCCAATCTAGACTTTGAGAACTCTTGATTCACTGGAATTCAACTGATTTTCTCTTTATGCCCAAGGAAAAAGTGATTATCCGAGACTTTATGTTGTTCAAATCCCTCGGAATCGGTCCAGTTGGATCACCTAGAGCCCACAATTATCTCGCAATGGATTCTTCCTATGTCTATGCACTAGCTCATAAATTCCCAGCAAACGCACCAAATGATAAGTTCCTAACGCCCAAGAAAAAGATGATTGTACGGGGCTTTATTTTGTTCAAATCCCTCGCAATTGGTCCATTTGGATCACCTGGAGCCCACAATTATCTCTCGAGGAGTCCTTCCTTTGTATATGTACTAGCTCATATGTTCCCGGCAAACGCACCAAAATGTTACACTCTTAGTCCAAGGGAAAGTGTATACACCCAATGATATTTTGCCAAGACCTTTTGATACTAGGTCACTTTCGGTCCCCCTTAGTCCACAATTTCACTTCAATATATGTTGATGGAGGATACGAGATTCTCACTCTCCAACTCACCAACTCTATAAGCTTACACTATCACTAACTCCTCACTTCTTATCAAAGCTACATGTACCCAAGCACACCCACACTCATGCACTTGCACACTTACTAAATCACAGCTTCACCAATACTCTTGTTCACAAATGCACAGTTTCACATAACGACATCCTCAAACGTGCACATACTTAGAACTTGATGCTCAAGAGCCTATCTGCAACCAATCAACAATCAAATAATCAAATATACTCTCTCAAACATGCAAGTTTATGCCAACACGCACAAATCTTGTAACTTGCTCATGGAACACACACCCTCCTCCCAAACAGGGCAATACAATGATGAATAGACAAAAAAATAGTGCAAAGTGATTGCCGTGAAAAGAATACAAACACGCAATGAAGAAGGATTTTCATGGCGGCTGACGATGAGGATGGTAGCAATAAAGAGGCCTTATCCACTCAAAGCTTGTGTTGCGAATGTAGAGCCTGTATAGAGCATTCGGCCCAAAAAAGAGTAACAAAATAGGGTGCAAAATTATACCTTAGCAGAAGCCTCTTCGACGCAGGAGTAGAAAATATTTTAGAATCCCTCCCCTTCTTTTACTGCTTCCGGAAGACACGATATACCAGCATCCAACAGAGGACCCGAACCAGCATTCCTTCCCCTTCGTCACCAAGAAAACAAAAAAAACAACTCTCTTCTGCTGTCGTCTGGAAGCAAGAGAGTCCCCATTTTTTGTTTAAAGTTTACTCTTGTTGTGCTCCTACTCCAGCTTTGTACATAAAAATTAATATATGCCAAGATAGATCTGCTGCTTGTGCCGGCTTATAATGTCCACAATGCATAGTCAAGTCATCCAAAAAACCTAAACACAACCGTGAGTTGAATCAGGCTGTTGGAACCTTCTTACCCTCTTCAAGGATGTATATCAAAGATCCAAGTACGTTATTTCAGGTTTCAGAAATGACGTCCACAATGTCATACATGAAGTCCCCTTGAACATCAATCTACACTTTATCAGTTGTACCCTTGACAACAGATGTTCCACTCGCAGATTTCTTCCCAAATTTCTCCGAAGCCTCAGTAAAACATGTCAAGACCTTCGATAGTTGTGATACATTTGTGGTTTCTTTTCGAACAACTAGCCCATTCAAGATCTCAGGGTTCTCCTTTTTCTTCACCTTGCCTCCTGGCAAGTCCTCACATCTCCATACACTTTGTGTTCGATTGTGCTGCCACCTACTTCAGTTCCTCCAGGCCCGCTTGATAAATTTCTTTCCTTTAACATATGCTGGAGATCATTAATTTCTTCGATGTACTCGTCAATAACTGATACAACATCCTGCACACTTTTGACGGCTTTACTTAGAGCAACATTGTATTCAAACTCTACTTCTGCATCCTCTAGACCATCACCCATAGATATCTCACACACATGAGTAAAATGGTGCTCATGATTTCTCCTTTCAAAACGAAATTGATAACGTGTAACCACTCTTTCAGAAGGTCTTCATACTCACTCCAAAACCTGAATCTAGGCTGTTGAGAGCGTCAAGTTTTGTAGCTCATCCATCATGGGAAATGGCAAGCAGCATGCGAAACCTCCAAACCGAGAGAGAGCAAGAAAATCCCTTTGTTGGTGGACGTCCAACCCCACAACCGAGCTTTGCTCCGGGGTGCCTCGATTGGAAGACCCATCACCACCACTTTCCTTGCTGGCTACTCTGAGTCGGCTCTCCCATCCACACCGGGCACACAGAAAAACCAAGCCTTTTTTTTTTCCTTCGATCGAAGCTTGCTTCTCCCCGTGCACACCCTCGTGATTTCTCTCTCCTCGAGCACCAATACCCTCGATCGCACACCTGCTAAAAACAATTCTCCCCTCTCGTTCCTGCACACGAAAAAACAGAGAGAGAGAGAGAACCACCCAATACCTTCCTGTATATCCCCCGTAGAAAGATAAGGTATTCCAGAAAAAAACCTCTTCCATCTGCTCCACATCATCAATCACATCCCTTTATCTTGATAAGTCCTCCCCCTCTTTTCCGTTGTGGCAGATGATAAAGAACTGGAGAAGAACCCCCCAAAAAATGAAAGCCGCCCCCCTCTTATCTGTACTTCGGTGCCAAAAACTTCCCGATGCGGGTCTAATAAACGTGGATATCCTTTCTCAGCATAACCCAAAATGAGAGAGTTCCATGTGACTAAGTCTTGACTTGACAGCTTGTCAAAAACATCTTGAACTTTTGATACCAAAAATAAATTTGCATACATACTGATCAAGGCACTTCCCAAAAATAAGGTCCTTGTTGCAAATCCTTGTCTTTCAATACCTGCATGCAACTCTATACCCATGTGAACCGCTCCTTGAACAGCATAGGCTTTCAAAACACAAACATATGTGACTTCATTAGGAGCAATTTTTTCATCTGCTCATAGCAAGCAAGAGCTTTATCAGCATGATCATGTTCTACATATCCTGCAAACCGGGCATTCCATGACACCACATCCTGATTCAGCAGCCTATCGAAGACTTCGTGTGCTTTTCTGATCAAGCCACACTTGACATACATGTCTATCAATGCATTTCCAACAGCAGTACCAAGTTCCCGATCCATTCTGATCATGATGGCGTCATGTAGTTGCAAATACTTCCCTTCAAACATTTGATCACTCTTCAAGTACCTGTAATCAAACATCCTCTTCTGCCAAATACAAACATATTAGTGCATAAAAACCAATCATTTTTTGAGCTAACATACTCCCCTCTTCTTAATTGCGAAGTCTTCCTCGACGAGCCAAGTTGTTCCTGCGCTCAAATCATCCAACATGTGCTCATCACTCAATCAAATACAAATCTTTACCTTGTAGGCCTATTCTCTTCTTCCTCAATGTAGCACCTGCAACCACCCTCATACAATCATTTGTTAGTACCAAAATCCAATCATTTCACTTACCATCTTCGTCCATCTTGATGTATCTTCCTCGCCATGTCCACCTGTCTGCAAACTTCATTAAAACATTATATCATTTTTCATCAAATGACAATATCTACAACCAAAATGAAAAGACAATCATATCAATCATCCACATCACACATATATACTCAACACACACATCACGATCCCGCATCACACATGCATTCTCGTCACACACAACATACATACATGCAAACAGAAGACATGTCCACATTCGCTCTCGTCACTCTTCTCGACTACTCATTCAACACGTCACACATCTTTATTCCACATATCCACACACTTTCCACACACAACTTATATATGTAAGCAAGTACCATCCTTGAATTTCATTTTTTCTACCTTCGAGGCTATACCGCCACCTCCCCCCAATTCTTCTTCCATTTCCAATCGAGTCCTCCTGTTTATTTTTCATGCCTCTTCAACTTAGGGTTTCCTATTCCCACTTGCCTTCCTGTCTATCTCTCTGTTTTTCTTGCTCGTCGACTAGATCATATGCTAGGTCACCACCACCTCTCCTAAATTGATGGACACATGACAAAGACCACTCAAGCCTAACACGAGCTCACTCTAACAAGATCACTCATCGTCGACACGATTCCGAACTTCACAAGTCATTGCACCACCTAAGAGCCAAACTGAACACTTTCGGAAGGTTTGCAGACAAACAATGCAACTAGCACGATTGGATTCCTCAAGTCCAAGCTTTCCATAGACACATCGCAACCAAAACCCTAGCCGAGCTTAAGCTTCAATTTGACATGTTTCATCGGGAGCCCACACATAACCCAAATCCCCACAACACAAACACATATATTCCCATCCGAGCATCATGCTCTCTCACCTCTCTTTTGTCCCCCCTCGAGTGAGGAATTCTTCTCATTCATTTTTTCCACATTTTTTTCTCTTTTTTTTTTTATATCATTTTTTTCACATATTTACTCACACTTGCCGGCCTACGCCGAAGCTGGATGCGACTCGTGGACTCGACCACCCGATCGAGTTTGTTCCACCCATCTACCAACCCAACGCAGCGCACGACACACAGACAGCTAGCCCTATGTGAAACCGACGTCGGTTCGTGGCTTTGACCACCCGGCCAAAGTGGGTCCACCCACCTATCGGCCCACATAGGCGCGTAGCCACATGCACACATACATAAACATATATATTTTTTCATTTGTTTTTCATTCCCGCATCTCGAGAATTAGGACACAAAAGAAAGGATCTTTTCCCAACCATCCCAATCACGACACACACACATAAACTCCCCCATGGACATCCCAATAAGACACATCTCCTCTCTGCTGCTACTCAAGCCAAAATCCAGCCCCTAATGCCATGGTCAACCCGTCCTCGCAAAACCCACACATACTAACCACCTCGTCGACCTGAAACCTCTGAAAGTGTCACTTCAGTCCTAAGTGTACAACAGACTTGGTCCACCCGTCCTCACATCTTTGACTCGCAATCCGCAAAGCAAACCCTAATCAAACTCAAGCCGTCCTAACCGGCATCCATCATATCATCTTTTTCTTTTTCATCTCCATCCTCTGCCTCGCAGAGATTCCACATGATTGACAGCTTGCTGATATTGTCCTCTAGCCAGGCGATACGGTCTGGAAGGCCACCATTCATTACTACACCTCTTAATGCCTCGAGCTTCAAAGCTAAATCCCTTATCCCTTCTTTTCGCTCATCACTGCCTTGGAGTCAAAAAATCTCATCATCCACTTGATGGAACCGAACCCACATTTTCTTCTTCTCCTCTTCTAAATGGCTCATCTTTCTTTCTATTTCCAAAGGAACCTCCTCGCTCCTCTCGACTTGGCCAGACAACTTTTCAACCTCTTCTCGAATCGACCTCTCCTCCCAGATTCTACTCATATTTTCTTCATCCAGATCATCTACCTTCTTCGACAATTCATTCTTCGTTCTTTCTAACTCTGCTCCAAACGCATCCAACCTATCCAACACCGCTTTCAGCTCTTCCTCCGTTTTCCTCGCTCTCGGATCCTCCACCTGTCCTCGCATCTCGTCGTCTTTCTGATTCATCCACCTACCGAGCTTGCTACTCAGCTTTGCACTCTCTTTTTCTACATGTCTCATTTTCTCATCACTCTCCGCTTGGGCACTTTTCATTCTTTCTAACTCCAGGTGGAACTCGTCACATGACTTACCCGCTTGATCACTGTATCGACGGATTATGCTTTGTACCTTCTCAATTTCATGCTCCATTCGTTCGATCCTCCTCATCAGGTCATCCTCGTCTCTTGAGAGCTCTTCTTCGATCGCAACTCCAAAGCAGTCGGCTACCATCAAGCTGGATCTCAAGTCCCAGACCACGTTTTCACTCTCGGGCTTCACACGATCTTTCCTCCAGCTTTTGTTTACTCTTTTCCTTTCCTTGTTTTCGTTTTTCAACACTCGTACTTGCTTTTCCCAAGTTCCTAGGACCTCGGCCATTTTCACTTGATTTTCCTCTAATTTCTCTATTTTGATCCTCTCGTTATCTCGCTCCACGCGAAGCAAATTGACTTGATATTCCAAGCTCTTTACGAGTTCTACCAAGTCTCGATCATGAGATCCAGTGTCCTTGCTTTCACTTGCTCTCGCAGTCTCCGTCGATGAAGTAACTCCACCTTTGTCAACTTCCACATACAAGGAGGATAAGCACCTATCTGGTTCATTCGTTGCGACCTTTAGGTCAATCACCTCTTTTGAGCCACACACGTGCTCGCATAGTCTCTTTTTCCCGCAGTCCTCACATGTGGGGACAAAATCAAACGGGGTGCATACTCGAGGGCAATATTTGGCTATATGCCCAATCTGCTCGCAACACTAGCATCTCACATAATTTGATATCGGGCCAAATCGCCACCCTCGGTTCACATGGTGTCTCATGGTCGGATGAGAATCTATCCATCTATTTTGTCCAAAATTCGGTTGCCTTATATTCACTTTCTCAAAACTAGAAGCTTGTCTTTGTTGGGCCATTTCTCTAATGAAAATCACAGCAAATTTGGGATCGACTTGGCTGTGCCACACGATTGGGGCACCAAGCGAACTCGTAGCACTCTCGATGAGATGTGCTAAGCCAATTCCCGACAGACGCACCAAAATGATTTGCTCTTTATGCCCAAGGAAAAAGTGATTATCCGGGACTTTATGTTGTTCAAATCCCTCGGAATTGGTCTAGTTGGATCACCTAGAGCCCACAATTATCTCGCAATGGATTCTTCCTATGTCTATGCACTAGCTCATAAATTCCCGGCAAACGCACCAAATGATAAGTTCCTAATGCCCAAGAAAAAGATGATTGTACGGGGCTTTATTTTGTTCAAATCCCTCGCAATTGGTCCACTTGGATCACCTGGAGCCCACAATTATCTCTCGAGGAGTCCTTCCTTTGTATATGTACTAGCTCATATGTTCCCGGCAAACGCACCAAAATGTTACACTCTTAGTCCAAGGGAAAGTGTATACACCCAATGATATTTTGCCAAGACCTTTTGATACTAGGTCACTTTCGGTCCCCCTTAGTCCACAATTTCACTTCAATATATGTTGATGGAGGATACGGGATTCTCACTCTCCAACTCACCAACTCTATAAGCTTACACTATCACTAACTCCTCACTTCTTATCAAAGCTACATGTACCCAAGCACACCCACACTCATGCACTTGCACACTTACTAAATCACAGCTTCACCAATACTCTTGTTCACAAATGCACACTTTCACATAACGACATCCTCAAACGTGCACATACTTAGAACTTGATGCTCAAGAGCCTATCTGCAACCAATCAACAATCAAATAATCAAATATACTCTCTCAAACATGCAAGTTTATGCCAACACGCACAAATCTTGTAACTTGCTCATGGAACACACACCCTCCTCCCAAACAGGGCAATACAATGATGAATAGACAAAAAAATAGTGCAAAGTGATTGCCGTGAAAAGAATACAAACACGCAATGAAGAAGGATTTTCATGGCGGCTGACGATGAGGATGGTAGCAATAAAGAGGCCTTATCCACTCAAAGCTTGTGTTGCGAATGTAGAGCCTGTATAGAGCATTCGGCCCAAAAAAGAGTAACAAAATAGGGTGCAAAATTATACCTTAGCAGAAGCCTCTTCGACGTAGGAGTAGAAAATATTTTAGAATCCCTCCCCTTCTCTTACTGCTTCCGGAAGACACGATATACCAGCATCCAACAGAGGACCCGAACCAGCATTCCTTCCCCTTCGTCACCAAGAAAACAAAAAAAACAACTCTCTTCTGCTGTCGTCTGGAAGCAAGAGAGTCCCCATTTTTTGTTTAAAGTTTACTCCTGTTGTGCTCCTACTCCAGCTTTGTACATAAAAATTAATATATGCCAAGATAGATCTGCTGCTTGTGCCGGCTTATAATGTCCACAATGCATAGTCAAGTCATCCAAAAAACCTAAACACAACCGTGAGTTGAATCAGGCTGTTGGAACCTTCTTACCCTCTTCAAGGATGTATATCAAAGATCCAAGTACGTTATTTCAGGTTTCAGAAATGACGTCCACAATGTCATACATTAAGTCCCCTTGAACATCAATCTACACTTTATCAGTTGTACCCTTGACAACAGATGTTCCACTCGCAGATTTCTTCCCAAATTTCTCTAAAGCCTTAGTAAAACATGTCAAGACCTTCGATAGTTGTGATACATTTGTGGTTTTTTTTCGAACAACTATCCCATTCAAGATCTCAGGGTTCTCCTTTTTCTTCACCTTGCCTCCTGGCAAGTCCTCACATCTCCATACACTTTGTGTTCGATTGTGCTGCCACCTACTTCAGTTCCTCCAGGCCCGCTTGATAAATTTCTTTCCTTTAACATATGCTGGAGATCATTAATTTCTTCGATGTACTCGTCAATAACTGATACAACATCCTGCACACTTTTGACGGCTTTACTTAGAGCAGCATTGTATTCAAACTCTACTTCTGCATCCTCTAGACCATCACCCATAGATATCTCACACACATGAGTAAAATGGTGCTCATGATTTCTCCTTTCAAAACGAAATTGATAACGTGTAACCACTCTTTCAGAAGGCCTTCATACTCACTCCAAAACCTGAATCTAGGCTGTTGAGAGCGTCAAGTTTTGTAGCTCATCCGTCATGGGAAATGGCAAGCAGCATGCGAAACCTCCAAACCGAGAGAGAGCAAGAAAATCCCTTTGTTGGTGGACGTCCAACCCCACAACCGAGCTTTGCTCCGGGGTGCCTCGATTGGAAGACCCATCACCACCACTTTCCTTGCTGGCTACTCTGAGTCGGCTCTCCCATCCACACCGGGCACACAGAAAAACCAAGCCTTTTTTTTTTCCTTCGATCGAAGCTTGCTTCTCCCCGTGCACACCCTCGTGATTTCTCTCTCCTCGAGCACCAATACCCTCGACCGCACACCTGCTAAAAACAATTCCCCCCTCTCGTTCCTGCACACGAAAGAACAGAGAGAGAGAGAACCACCCAATACCTTCCTGTATATCCCCCGTAGAAAGATAAGGTATTCCAAAAAGAAACCTCTTCCATCTGCTCCACGTCATCAATCACATCCCTTTATCTTGATAAGTCCTCCCCCTCTTTTCCGTTGTGGCAGATGATAAAGAACTGGAGAAGAACCCCCCAAAAAATGAAAGCCGCCCCCCTCTTATCTGTACTTCGGTGCCAAAAACTCCCCGATGCGGGTCTAATAAACGTGGATATCCTTTCTCAGCATAACCCAAAATGAGAGAGTTCCATGTGACCAAGTCTTGACTTGACAGCTTGTCAAAAACATCTTGAACTTTTGATACCAAAAATAAATTTGCATACATACTGATCAAGGCACTTCCCAAAAATAAGGTCCTTGTTGCAAATCCTTGTCTTTCAATACCTGCATGCAACTCTATACCCATGTGAACCGCTCCTTGAACAGCATAGGCTTTCAAAACACAAACATATGTGACTTCATTAGGAGCAATTTTTTCATGTGCTCATAGCAAGCAAGAGCTTTATCAGCATGATCATGTTCTACATATCCTGCAAACCGGGCATTCCATGACACCACATCCTGATTCAGCAGCCTATCGAAGACTTCGTGTGCTTTTCTGATCAAGCCACACTTGACATACATGTCTATCAATGCATTTCCAACAGCAGTACCAAGTTCCCGATCCATTCTGATCATGATGGCGTCATGTAGTTGCAAATACTTCCCTTCAAACATTTGATCACTCTTCAAGTACCTGTAATCAAACATCTTCTTCTGCCAAATACAAACATATTAGTGCATAAAAACCAATCATTTTTTGAGCTAACATCAACTTAGAAAACTTGAAGTGTGATTGGCCCAAACATCTGGCTTGGATGTTTGTACAATGGTTAACTACCAACCAATAATTACTTGATTTGTTTCACCCAACTGGAGGACTATCGTGTCCTAATGGGATTGAGAATACTATGTAAATTGTAGGAGAAAGTTTTCCATTTACTTTGGCTCAACCCCACTATATGTTGACCAAGTCAAATAAAAAATGAAAATCATCCAGCTTAGGACACTTTTCTCAAAGACTTTAGCTAAAAGCTCTTGGGAATTATCAATCTTATGAGGAATTCCTAAGTTCACTGTTCTAGAGCGTGTTGAACTCTAGTAAGTCATAAGGGTTATGCTAGTAACTGGAAGCAAACCCAAACAAACAAGTCAATCTTGGACTTTTCATCTTTTGAGGATTGAATAAGTTCTTATATAGAACATCTATCTATGATGTTTAACTTAGTTATCTAGTTCCAATCGGTTAACCCTGACTTTTGCAAAAGGAATCAAATACCATATCTGAGTCAATTCCAAAAAGATTAGGGATGCTGAAGGGAAAAACTAAAATGATGTATTAACTAATTCAAATTTCTAAAATATAGACTTGTTATGAGTCAAGTACTTGATGATCCAAGACTTTAGCTCAAGACTTTAACTTCTTAACGATCTGGTTCAACAAGGTATTGAAGCATTTTTTCTATCTTTTAAGAGAAATTAACTTGATTCTCATAGAGTAAATCTAAAACATCATCCAACCACAAGATACCAGTGTGGTATCCAACATTAGTGTGTCAACCCACTGAGGTTCTATTGATGAGTTTTTACTCAAATAATGCTTCACTTGAGATTAAGTTCATGTATATGTTCAATCTTTATGACTCCTTACTGGGAATGAAATTCTTGTGCATTTCTTTGAGTCAAAGGATTGAATTTATCAAGTTACACTAGGAACTTATTGCTTGACTTACTCAGTCTATTCCTTAGTTGAAAGGATCTTTTCAATGTCAAAATCCAACTTCTTCATAAATTTATCAAATATTTTTGAATCAATAACACTTCATCTTGAATTGTTCCTAGAAGATCTTGGAAGTTACTTACTTCCTATCTTCATACATACTTGATCTTGAAGTATCTTTAGATCATTATATTATCCTCTTTGAATTTAAACTTATCCTTTGAAGTCTTTAATTCCCTTGAGGATCAGATCCAAATTCAAGATTTATTCTAGGGCTAAAAGATAATTATCATCCCATGGTCTGATGTCCCATACCATCTTTCCGACATCAATCTGAGTATAAAATCTAGTGTCCCATACCACCCTATTTTATATTCACATTAATGTGTCGTTGATACTTATCCTAAAGTCTAAACTTATCTTGATAGAGTACCGTTTCACTTCAACTCTCTTTAAAAGAAATTTGAATTTTAAGGCATTACCTCTAACTTGATATTCTAGGTTTTGATTCCTTCACATGATCATTTCACGATCTTGTGCTTTCCTTTGCGAACTTGAAAAACCCACTTGATAAAGTATCTATTCATCTTTTCAAATGAAAAGCATTTAGAATTCCAAGTACTTGAATTTTCACAAATTCAAGTTCAATGGGTTTATTCTTGACCAATTTGTAGTGACAAGATCGTTTAACTTCTCATCTTTAGATTCCTTTCTTATTGATGTTTTAGGTACCTACCCCAAATGGGACTTTATAGAAATCTCTCTACTGCTTAAGTCTAAGCATCCGCTCATGCTTTTTGGATTGTACCAAAATCCTTTTAAGGATAGATAAACTTTATGTTTTACCTTCCACAGACTTAATTACCATTGACATGGTCACATAATACATACTTGGAACATTTCACTCTGTTCAAACTTGGAACACCCCACTCTTTTCACATTTTTCCATTGGACAAATGGAACTTGAGTGAAAATTTCCCAAAAGGAGCTTGATTGCCAATACTTGGGAAAATTTCAGAGTAGTTCCAATTGCAATTTCTTGGACAAACCTTACCAAGCTTGATTAAGTCTTGTTGATCTTGCGACAAAATAAATACTTATTCTTTATCATTAAGATCTCTCAAGCTTTTCTAAGCTTTTTGGCTTACTTGCAAGATTTTTAGAGATCTTTTCCTAACTCAAGTCCAAGCATGTACCAATGCCTTTTAGATTCTAAAGTTAAGAATCTTTGATACACCTCTAGGTGATATCAACCATTGGAATTTAAGTACCACTTTTGGTAGTTTGGGACTTTTGGGGAACTAATTGCTATCTAAAGAGTTTAAAGAATTTCATTCTCACTACTTGGGAGAATGTTGTTCTTCAAGGTTTTGAGATTCATTCTAGGGAATCAAATAACATGAGCAAATGATTCAACTTCGAATCTTTGGAATCTCAGAAGGATATTCGAAAGAAATTCTTTTACTTTCAAACAATATTCAAAAGCTTTACTAATTCATTTGTGTTCATTTCCTGAATATCAAAATAGAGAATAAATAGCACCTTTAGGATATGATTTCATATTCCACTATGAAATTTTGACTTGAACTTTCATTTATGTGATATTGATTCCTGTGCTTGAGTTTGATACAAGATTCATTATTATTGGTCAATAATTAGATGTTACTAGAGTACCTTAAACATATTTCGGCAATCAAAATTATGTTTAAAGTTCAAGCATCCTTTGACGATTGATCCAATAGTAATGCTACTATGAACACATAACTTTGAGCTTTATAGCTTGTTTAGAAAAAGTTCATGGATTGGAGATCCATATCTTGGAACTTTGAATTCTTAAATGAAAAGTTCACGGTCCTCTTGAAGCTTCAATTAGCTTAAATGAAACCAAAATTTAACTCTTTAATCCTTTTAAAAGGAAGAGTTCTTTCAAGTTTTCATGCTTGCTTAGTAATTTGCATCATTACCAAAGATGCAATCACGGACCCTAACATCCACCTATTGAACGTCAAAGTTAAATTGTTGCTAGGCTTTAAGCACTTCTCAAATTTTCATCACTCCTTATGATGAACTCAAAAGGAAAACTTCAAAAAATCTATGGTTTTTTACAAATTTGGAACATCTCAACTATCTATGGAACTTTAAAAGTTCACTTAGTTTAAGTTCTAGTGGATTTCATTTGATTGCTATCACGTCTTGGGATAGAATTGGATAAAACTTCCAAAGGAGACTTTATCAACCTACTTGAATGCATGATTTCTCAAATCCAAGCTAACGACTACATCTAGGCTTGCCGTTAGGATTCTCTAAGTTTTCTCCTAAATTTAGAGTCATCAATGGAAATTATCAAGCAGCTCTATTTTCTTTCCAGTCCAATGAGCAAGAAAATTGAACACTTGACTTTTGAAGGGCCTATTTTTCCTAATCAAAACTCCTAATTTGTGATACCTAAGTATTGGCATTCTCCTTTCATGCACCAAACTTAAATCAAGCAATTCTTGAGCTTGATAATGCATGTTCCCAATCATCCATAAAATATTCTACTGCTAGCTATTTTTTAAAAAGATATAACAGTTCATGTGCATAAATTTGAGCATTAACTATTTTTCCAAGTAAGAAGAAAATGTGTTGTGTGCATGAAGACATTCTTTGAAAAGGAGAACGGCACTAACATTCTTTCGTAGATGCATGTCTATGCTTGATAAGTGTTTCCATACCTCAATGCGCTCCTATTTTGCTTTCATTAAATTGCATATAATGCTTTCAAATTTGAAGATTCCTTCCCTACTTCAATGATAATAGCAATGCATTCTATATGAAATCATAGAGCAAAGAACATGTTGAAATGAAAATATCAACTTGTAAAGTACTTATCTCCCAATTAAGCTATGTCCTTCCATTGATCCTTGAGAAGAGCCAATCTCGATCTTCATGAGCGTCATGGATCATCTTCAAACATGTCCTTCATAATAGTCACCCAATGTTGAGTGCTTGTGAAAGAAGCCTTTTCTTCCTCTCGTCCTTTGAAGAAATGAAGCCTTCCTTTTCAATTGTGAATCTCTCCAAAGCTTGATAACTTCAAGTTTGGAAGAAACTTGAACATTCCTTCATATTGGATATGATGATAAATCATCTACTCCAAGTGATAGATTCAAATCCCCATCGATGCTCCTCGAAGACCTTTTTGTGATGCAGCCTTTGCAGATTTGACTTATTTCTATCAGATCACTTTGCATATTTGAGTTATTCATATTTGATAATGCCTATCCATTAACCTCGGGCAACATGGATAGATGAGGGGGTGAGTGGGAAATGCTCACAAGGAGATGGGTTCAATTCATGCAAGAAACATATTCTATATGTGAAAAATATGAAGATGATGATGAGCCTATCAAGGTCACCATGGGAGCTTGCTTTTTGCTCTAATACCAATGCAAGAAAACTACAATTACAACCACCACATGCTAGAGAGATGAATCTTCTCTCAACCTTATGCCAATCCCAACACCGATTGCCATGCCAATCGAAACGCCTCCAGAGATGCCATACCATGAGTAAGTAAAGCGACGTGTTATCTCTGCATGTTGAGTTCCAACTCACTTATATGCAAACTAGACCTTTTTGTTTGACATGTGCAAGACTTTGTATTATGAGATAGATGAGGATGGTGCCCCTATGTCAAATGCTAGAGGAAAGCAATTCATTGCTTGCATGCATGAGTTAATGTGAATTTACTTCCCTGACAACATTCTTACCAATTGGAGGTGTCAGCCTATAGAGAGTAAGAATGCAGTGATCACACAACTTCACAAGGAATTCCCAAATCTCGAGGGCTACCATTTCAAGGGGAAAGCAATGCTTTCTATGATGAATCATGTGCTGAAGTCCATGCATGGTCTGGCAAGATTCGTATTGGATGAAGGTGGTTTGAAGCGTGCATGCCTACCTCTAGATGATTGAAGAAGAGTGGATGAAGAGCACCAGACATTTCCCAACCGATGGGAGCAACAAAGGGAGGCCAATCGCATACAACGAAATATGAGTGGGATCTCACGATTGGGCACTGGAAAAAAGGCCCATTTCAAAGCCAAGTTTGAAAGTTGAATTCAGACTTTGTGTTGTGTCCTGCTTTTGTCTTTTTGTAATGTTCCTTATTGGTTTTGTGGGTGTGATCAGAAAGAGATAGTGGAGAGAAAACCCACAAAAAAGGAGTTTGGAGAGGGGAGAGACAAGGGCATGGCAGAATTGTTGAGATGACTGCAGAACGAGGGTACTGTTTTCACACCCTCCAAGGATGAGGTATACATAGTAACAAATTATGTAATCACCATATCAACTACAATAATGCATAGCTAATCAATGTAATCCACATATGCATAATGCAGAGACTTGGCCCGTCATCGCATACAAGGGAATCCATTGTCGGGATGGAGGTCGAAGATGAAGACATGACCTATGTTCCCTTAGAGGAGGACAAGAGCAAGTTTGAAGCTCTAGGAAGTGAGGCTGATGCTTGTCTTTGGCTGGAAGATGTTGAGCATCCAAGTAGTTCTCGTAGACATAGGTGAACATGTGTATGGATAGCTAGCTTGTACTATGGATCTCCTTTGTCTTGTACTATGGACACCCAACTTGTATTGTGGATGACCTTTGCCTTGTTCATACATAAAAATTTTTGTTTGTGTTGTCTATATATATATATATATATATATATATATATATACATATACACACACACACACACACACACACACACACACACACACACATATATATATATATATATATATATATATATATATATATATATATATATATATATATATATATATATATATATATATATATATATATATATATATATATATATATATATATATATAGAGAGAGAGAGAGAGAGAGAGAGAGAGAGAGAGAGAGAGAGAGAGAGAGAGAGAGAGAGAGAGAGAGAGAGAGAGAGAGAGAGAGATAGAGAGAGAGAGAGAGAGAAGTGTGTGTGTGTGTATGTATGCATATGTATGTATATATATATATATATATATATACACACACACATATATATATATATATATATATATATATATATATATATATATATATATATATATATATATATATATATATATATATATATATATATATATATATATAGATATAAAGGCATGGCTTGACATCAAAAGAAAAAAACTATAGACAAGGCTAGAAGTTTGAGTGAAAGTTTACCATTGAAAATATGGTATCCACGTAACATTAATTGGAATTTTCAGCGCTTAGCGCTGGAAATAGACCACAGGAAATCCTTGCGCTATAGAGAGCTAGAAAGTCTCTGTAAAACTGTAATTGGTACAACATTAGAAATTTTTGCTTTGGTAGGAAGTGCTAAAAAAATAACATGGGAACTTCTAGCACTATGCAGAGTTGGAAACTCTCTGTTAAACTAAAATTTACACGGTGCTGCAAACTGCAGTGCTTAGGGGAAGCGCTGAAAAATTCTCATTGAAATTTCAAGCGTCTTGTAGGATTGATAACTCTTTGGAATCTCTCTGGTTTTTTCCAAAAAATATAGCACTGGAAATTTCAATGCACTTCTAGCACTTGAAAAGCCGAGCATGCACTAGTAATTAGCTTAGAAGTGCAATTTACATAGCACTGAAAACTTTTGCTCATAGAGGAAAGCACTAAAAAATTTGCATCAAAATTTTGAGCATTTTTTACCGTTGATAACTCTGTAAAAGCCAAAAACCCTAATCCTAAAACCCTAACCCTAAAACATGAATATGTGTGTATGTATATATGATGTGTCTGTATGTGTATGTATGTATGCATGTGTATATGTGTGCATGTGTGTATGTATTATGTGCGTATATGTGTAAACATAAAAAACCCTAATCCTAAAACCCTAACCCTAAAACATGTATGTGTGTGTGTATGTATGCATATGCATATGCATATGTGTATGTAATATGTATGCATGTGTGTGTATGTATCTCTATGTCTCTCTCTTTCTATCTATCTATATCTCTCTCTCTCTCTCTTTTATCTCTCTCTCCCTCTTTCTATCTCTCTCTCTTTCTCTTATTCTCTCTCTCTTTCATCTCTCTCTCTCTGTCTCTTTCTCTCTCTCTCTCTATTTATAAAAAAAGAACAAAACAAGCACTTACATTGATGTAATTCTTTTGATCGCTCTCATCAAAGTCCAATCGACATCGTCTCTTGTCGAATTCCAAAGAATTGATGGCAAAAAGCTCCTGCAAAACAAAAGAAAAGAGAAATTAAAAAAGAGAAGACATAGAGAAAGAGAGACAGTGAAAGAGTACACACATCACATACCAAGATGTGAGAGAGAGAGAGATGTGTGTGTAGGGAGAGAGAGATGTGTGTGTAGGGGAGAGAGAGAGAGAGAGAGAGAGAGAGAGAGAGAGAGAGAGAGAGAGAGAGAGAGAGAGAGAGAGAGAGAGAGAGAGAGAGAGAGAGAGAGAGAGAGAGAGAGAGAGAGAAATGTGTGTGTAGGGGAAGAGAGAGAGACAAAGAGATGTGTGTATGCATGTGTATATGTGTGCATGTATTATGTGTGTATATGTGTAAAAGTCAAAAACCATAATCAACCCTAACCCTAAAACATGTATATGTGTGTATGTGTGTATGTATATGTGGTGTGTGTGTATGTGTATGTGCATGTATGCATGTGTGTGTATACACATGTGAATGTGTATATATATGTGCATGTGTATGTACTATGCATGTGTGTATGTATGTATGTGTGTATGGTCATACCGACGCCGAGGCATGACCGTCGGTATGGACAACGTCGGTATGCCCCTCATATGTTGTAGTGCAACTATCGGAATTTGACGAGATCCATCGTCCTCGAAGAAGGAGTGTATCTTTTCATGTAATACTCAAGATTCGTGCTTTATAACATAGAATAATTTATGAATTGTATAAACGTATTCTTCTTTGTCTTTAACTTTAAAGCCTTTGGGTTTTTCAACATATAGTTGTTTTTTAAGATCATCATTGACAAAGGCACTCATCACATCTAACTGATAGATGGGCCACCGAGTGTGAGCATACTGTGGATTGTACTAAAATATCCAATAGGAGCAAACATTTGTCCCTATTCAATTCCATGTTTTTTCTTGTATCCTTTGGAAACTAAGGGGCTTTGTGTTTGTCTAATTTGCCATCAGATTTTTTTATGACCTTATAGATTCTCTTAACACTAATAACGTGATAGTTAGCTGGCTAAGGTGTAAGTGTTAAGTATGGTTGTCCTGAATAGCTTTGATCTCACTTTTTGCTTTTCTCATTTCGAGTTTCCCGTTCTTCTTTATACATGGATGGTTTAGGTATTCATTACATTCTATGAATATGTGCATAACTGACCAAGTGAATTTTCTTTTTATTTTTCCTTTCAAGAAAACTTTGCGAGATTCATATTTGTTAAGAAGTACTAGCCTCCAAACTATTATTGAGGTAACTCTATCCCCCTCTCAATGTAGACAGCTGTTGTCATCTCATAGTGTAGTGTGCTCTCACACACTTCTATATCATCAATATGTAAAGATTAGACTTTAACGTGATTGCAATCTACATCATAGCGAGATGGGATGTTTTCAAGTGTGCTCTCACACACTTCTATATCATCATAATGTAGTGTGCTCTCACACACTTCTATATCATCAATATGTAAAGATTAGACTTCATCTCATAGTGTAGTGTGCTCTCACACACTTCTATATCATCAACATGTAAAGATTAGTCTTCAACCTGATTGAAATCTGCATCATAGCGAGATGGGATGTTTTCAAGCCCAAAGCACCTTCGATATTGTCAACCAAAGCACCCACCAATAATGTCATTCAGAACCTTTTTGATGGTGTCATCCTCACTATCTGATGGTGTTGTGTCCACACTATCCCATGGTGTCGTGTCCACACTATGTAATGGTGTTTCGATGATGCTTTGTCCATATTATGTGATGGTGTCATGTCCACACTATTCAATGGTAATGTGTCCACACTATCTGGTGGTAACAAAGGCCCGAATTACAAAAGTGCATGTATCTTCCTCATTATTGATTTGTTTTCCATGTGCTATGGATCATTTTAGATCTTAACGAGTGCTACAAGGTGCCAAAAGAAAAACTGAAAAAATAAATAGGTTAATGAGCCTATATAAAACTCACAAACCTATGGGAAATCCACCTTCACTTTATTTGATCACCTAAAGAAGCATTTAATCTTGTAAATGTTGGAGTTCGGAGTCTTTAGAGGCACACAAATAGCATAGGCAAGAAGAACAAGCTTGGATCACAACACAACTATTAGGGCCACTGCGAATTATTATTTTGCATTCTTATTTTTAGTTGAGAAAATAGTCTCTGAACCATTTTAAATGGGGATCTGACCTCTTCAAGTCATGCAAATTGTCCTATTCTCAACATAGAAATGACAACATAGATCATTCTTCATTAGTTCTCCTCAACGAAAATCACATATTCTCTATATTGCTTCTTTGGATGACGCCTTTAGTTCTGCATACATACATGATATCTATCATAAATTCTCTATCACATCATCATGTATGTAGATAGCTGATGTAGATAGCTTCTAAGAAACAATCCACCGCAACTCACTTAAATTGATTATGAAGTGATGCATGTAGCTGCAAGGATTTAAATCCTAGCTGTAGTATGATTTTACGAATACTCACCATGAACAACACATAGAAATGCAATTCTCCTCAAACTATATCAGATCAATTCGATTTTTGACATGAAAAAGGTCCATACCCCCCCCCCCCCCCCAAAGGTCTCTGGTTATTCTCCTTGATGCCCATCACCCACTTCCAGTCATACTTGAGATAATACTGGGACCTCATTATGTTCGAGGATTTCCAAAAAGATGTCATGGACCTGTAGCCTTTTGAGATCGCTAGAGCCAAGGAAAGAAACGCATGATGAGATCATAAATTCTCCATGTCAGGAATGTGAGAAAGAAAGATTTTGGCTATTTTTGAAAATGAGTCGAGACCACACCTTGCTTTCCAATTAGCAGCAAGAATATCTAGTCAAGCTTCGACATTGAGAATATCCAACCCAAACAATTCCTTGGGGAGAGCACAAACATCTCACTAAATGTTGAGAGTTCTTCATTGTTCAAATCCCTAAACTAGGGAAAGCTTTCACAACCCCATTCCATCTTGGGCATTTATTTTTCATTCAGCATGCGGGGACCTCTAGCATCCTCTCATTGAGAACAAAAAAATATGTTCTTATGTGGCAAATCCTCCGTTGTGTTATTTGGACCAATGTCAAAGCTAATAAAATTTGTGTTGCCCCTCATTGGTGTAAATGTTGCATTCAGGGCACAAAAGACCTTGGCCATCTCTTCTTCTCATGCCCTAGAAGCTACTCAATCTAGCAATCTCCCACTAGTACTTTGAACATACAAAGACAAATCAATTGGAAACACGTGCTACTTGGAGAATCAATTGGCTGTTCTTCTACATTATGGAATGGCATCAGAGGAGAAGTTGGCTAGAAGATATGGGAAAAAAGATGTGCGACCAACTTTGATGCCCATCTGAATGAGTGGTCGATCGAAAATGCCATCAACCTATTAGGTAGAAGAATATGTAATTGTAAAAAACTTCCACCTTTCAGACATCATAGGATATCTGCCTTGGAAAAAAACAAGATTAAAAGCAAGTTGGTCGCTCATGAGGACAATGGAAAAATCAATAGACTTCTGAGTAACTCTCTTTGAAATGTTGATCACAAGTCGAATCTTAGGTTTCCTACGAGTTTTGGACGGTCATAACATCCAATGTTGTTGAGCATCCAATCCCAACATTGTTTCATCGCCCTTTCAAAGTCCATGTGAATATGTTGACAAAGAGTTCCGTATTTCGTATGCGAGCTCAACTCGTTCGTCGTTTTTTTTTACATATGGAGGTTCAGCCGAGGCCTGCTCAGTGTTGATTTTTGATGGCCGTATTGCCCGTTTTGGCTATTTTTTATGATAAAATAAGGTAAAAAATTTTAATAGACCTTCAAAAAATACATTTAAAACATGAAATACAGGTACGATGTGTAGATGGCCTTCAAAAATTGAAGGGCATGGTCGACCGTCAAATTACAACACTGGGCCTACTCCTCCAGGCTTCAACTCGTTCGTCGTTTTTTTTTTTAATATAAAGGAAGTTCGGCAATAGCCTACTCTCCCGGACTTGAATTAAATTAAGAAACAAAGGTACAATAGAAGGGGACTAGTGCCCACGGGACCCCCCAAATCCCACAAAGCAGGGGAAGCTTGGTTGATTCCTAGGTTGCATTACAAAGAAGGTTGATCACCCTCTCGTCGCCCTCCTGCGGGACCCACTTGGGTTTGAGCTTGTTGTTGATCAAAAGGAGGACTTGATGGTGCCTGAAGGGGGGGGATTTCTTACTGTTGACAATCCTTTTGCCAAGGAGGAATAGAGATTTTTCAATCGACCACTCCCTGGGGGGGTCGCCGAAGTTGAGAGCACACCGCTCCCGCCAAATTTTCCACAGGACTTCCCCTCTGATTGCGTTCTAGAGAGCCGCAGAGCATCCAATCGCTTCACCCAAAAGGACTTGTTTCCAACTAAGCTGTTTCTGAACTCTGATTTTCAGTCCAACCATCTGCCAGATTCTGTAGGAGTTGGGGCAAGTAAAGAAGATGTGTGGGACATCTTCGATTGCACGGTGGCAGCGTTTGCACCACGGAGGGATCCCACAAATTTTGCTTGCCTTATGGTTAGTCCAAATTCCTCGATGAAGAATTTGCCATAAGAGGACCGGCTTCTTAATCTCTATAAGTGGGTGCCAGATACCCATGAATTTCATGTCCCACCGAAGCCGCGTCCAAGACAGGCACCACTTCTTGTTGAGGCTGATCTGGAGGTCAGTCGTTTCTTTGATGTTCGGGATTTTGAGTAGGCTATTTCCATTGTGCCATTTGAGACCACGCGCGTTCGGAGCATCATGTCCCATGAGAAGGCGAGTTTTGTGACGATCCCAAGCGAGGCATCTGCTTTGCAAGGTGTTCCATTCTTCGTAGGAGATGTTTATGCGAGGGTCGATATCCTCGTAGTTGATCCAACTGTTGGTGTCATGTTTCCAGAGGTGTTTCCATTTTTTGAATCCTTTGTTCCATAACTTCTTGGCATTTTGAATGTTCCACGACTCCACACTCCGGATGCCATGTATCGGAAACCAGATAGAGTCGTTTTGTCTGATTCCGGCCGCCCACTTCCAGTCCTCACTAATTCTTGTGAAGCTTTTGACTTTATTCCAGCCCTTCCAAAGAGAGCATACGAGATTGGAGCCTTTCGGGAAGACAGGTATCGGGGAGAATAGCAGGGTCATGATGTCAAGGTTCTTCCAGTTCGGGGACCCCGTTCGTCGTTTCATACTAAACGCTGAAAGGCTTTAATTATCGGAAAAAAGGTTTCAACCCAAGAAAATCGCTAATTTTAGACTTTTGAAAAATCGCTATTTTTAGACTTTTGCTTTTGAGTTTAGGCTGCGGGTGCTCTTGCTTTTGCCTTTGCGTCAGTATATTATTCGTGTCGTATGCAATTCTAAGAATGCCTCGCATCCTCCCACAATTTCTTGCGCACTACTCTTTCTCTCTCTCTCTGCCTGCTAAGCTAACCTTCGTGCATTTCGGAATGAGTCATATGATAAGTTTCAGCTCTGTGGAAGAGAGAGTTGCGCAAGTTCCAGAGAACCTCGAAAGTATTGGCTGTGATGCTATGGAGACCTGGACCTGGGCGATGTACGAGCGACTTGTAGAAAGATCTCAGCAAAAGATAGAAGCGGGACAATTCGACCGATATGACCTGTTCATAAGCACAATGAACAAGGTCGTTCAGCAAGTAGCACTGGAAGTGGACAGGCAGTATCTCGTCGAGCTCTTCCATTTTCTCATGTATGATGACGGCGGATTCGAAGGCAGTGTGAATGTCGAAATGTACGAGGAGGTTATTGATAATTCTGTGGAACACTTGGAGCTTGAAGAGGGCTACGATGCTTTAGTACAATTGGACTATCTGGAATGGAGTTACCGAAATGCAGAACCCACAAAAACAATGGAGTTGGCGGAATGCAGAACCTACACAAAGAGCAAGATTGACCATGGAGCCCTGGACACAGTCTGTTTGCAGGAGAACTATTTTGAGTAATTGCCCCATGCGCTTGAACGATGCCGATGTAGGCGAGCTTGCTACATGCTGATCGTGCGTCTGTTCCACACGAACTGCATCGAACGTTGGCGTCAGATAAAAAGCTCACGCCCTCTTTGCACATCTGAGCTCTTGATATACGGAACTCTTCATATCCATGTTACAAATCTTCATGTAACAGTTGTGGTTAGAGATGAGTGCAGATTCGACATATCCATGTAACACATCTGTGCGGAACATTCATATCCATGTAACACATCTGTGCGGAACATTCATTCGAATGTTGAGTTTTGCATATACACATCTTTTATCATATCTCGATGTAACACATCTTTATGTAAGAGTTGTGGTTAGAGATGAGTGCAGATTCGACATTCATGATTTCTCGTCTGTATTGATAGTCCCACTCTATAACGTAAATATGTATCCATTACTGTGTAGAAGTTTTACTTAATCTTAAAGAAAAAAAGTTATACTGATCACATCATCATGTTAGATGAGTCCTGCGAATCGACATTATGTAATGTATTGCTCCAGTCCACACAGAAGACACATTATCCAGTAACATAAAGTGCAGAGAGAGAGAGAGAGAGAGAGAGAGAGAGAGAGAGAGAGAGAGAGAGAGAGAGAGAGAGAGAAACTTGAATTTGTAAACATATTTACTTCCGACTACATGTGTACATGTTCTTATAGGAAATGGGATCCATGTTTTCCATGGGTATGTATGTACGTATATGCTTCTGTGTATGTTTTGAAGAGAATTAAATACATTCAAGAGACTTTGTACATATAATAAGACAAAAAACTTATAAACGTGTGTATGTATATGTAATATTTTTTGCATGCCAAGTTTATTACTTCAAGGTGCAGTGGTAGTCGTCTCTACTGTTTCGAGTGTCGCAGTTGTTGTCTCTATGGAAGTGATGGGAATTGGAAAATTTTTCTTGGACCTTGGTCATGTTTGTAACCTATGTGGATCGTATTGGGCATGAGGCCTCTGTGGGGTATATCTGATGGCTTCCACAACACCACAAATGTCTAAAAGTAGTTGTAGAGTCTCACTGAAGTGAGAGTCTACATCAACCTCTTCCAATAGTTGGGCTATGAGTACTCTACTGCTCTCTTCAAAAAGCAATTGTTGTGCTCGAACTCTTTCCATGATTTGGTATAATTTGTGGAGTTGTGGAGTATAGGCTCGAGCTCCGATACCTTCTTCTTCTTCTACACCCTCTGGTTGTTCCAATTGTTGAGAGAGAGTCCTCTCTTCATTTCGTCCCAGTGTATGTGGTGTGCTTCTCTTGATTGTCCCATTCTTTGAATTGAGATGCTAGGACCTTTTGTGTCAAAAAAGAACTCAACGTCTGAGAGTTGCATGGCCTGCAGAAGGACTCAAAGTCGAAAGTGTTCATCCCTTTGATGTCTCTAGTGGGGCCAAATTCAAATTCTAATGGTATAGGGGGAGCAGAGGGAGCATCTTGTGATGTTCCTCTAGACTTAGATTGATGGATTCTAATAGTAAAGGGGGGCAGCATGCCTTCTCCTCTTTGTGAGATTTCGGGGGTTGTGACAACCTCTCTTGGCTGGAAATATGGGATTGTGCCTTTCGTTCTCTTAGACTAGTGGGCAGAAGCTTGATGACCTTTAAAATGTTATAATTGGGACCAATTTAGAGCACGCTCAAGGGGCACATCGTATGATAAACACCTATATATAATACGAGTAATGGAACAACACCCATTCACAACTCGCTTCCTAGAACACCTCTTGTTAGCTTCATACAACTGTTTGGGGATCCACACAGGAAGCTTGATGGTCAGTGATCCTTTCTCAGCCAGATAGAGACTACACCATACTCTTTTGTGTGGCTGGGTGAAGCAATCTTGACCTGAAAAGCAAAAGGTTGCATGCATAGGCAAAGTGGGATGGAAACATTAGGGGTCAATGCCACCATATCCTTTAGCTTCAAGATCTTTCTATCCTTCAAGTTGTCAGGTACCAAAGTTTCTTTCTCTGAAGGGACATGCATGCTGTGCATGTTGAGTGCATCTCTCACTAATTCCAAGGTGAGCTCGAACTTTTTCAATTCATTGTTGTATGAAAAAGACGGAATGACAAAGGTGTCTGGGCGGTCCTTTATGCCACTTGCTTCCAAGGTGGATACCAAATAGTAGCATCATTGGAAATTTGATTTGGCTAAGGGGGCCTTGAAATAGTCTGCAGCTTGGTGCATTGGCAAATTGTTTGGAGTTCGGGGGTGTTCTGGAGAGTCTTGAACTCTCTTGAAAAAAAATTGAAATCAGCCTCACATGTTGCCGAACTCGCACTTTCACTCCCATATGTATGCCATGTCTCCTAATGGTGATGGCATTCCATTGAACTGATGAGAGTTTCTACTAACTCTTTCTGTCAATCTTATTGATGGATCCTGAATGGGTATTTGATGTAGACGGTGTAATTCTATCGATGAATTGATCGATGGAACTTTAGTAGGAAAAAACTCTATGTGAACTGCTAGTTGATTTATCCTTACCTAGAAACTGTTAGACTAAATGTTGGACTGCTACTCGTTTATGAGTTTAAGCGTTACTCTACTTTCGATTCAGATACTTCACGCTCAATCGGTTTCAAATACTTCTAGCCGCAATTCCTCTCTTAGCCACGTGGGTTCTTGGGAGTGGTAGGGGTCTGTTAAATAGAGGCCCTGTACTATTTTCCTAATTTAACACGCAATCTTACGGTCGTTCCGTCCTTAGCTCAGTATCCGTCCCTGAACAACGGAAGTCTGTTCAGTGTATTGGAAGTAGAACTTCAGGACTGAAGTTAGCAAGCCGATTACGTATTCTACACGTAAAAGATACTTTGATGACAATACCACCTAATTCGTACTCCTTCAAGGCAGGTAGGTGTGCCAACTAGACCTTATACCTTAAAGTCACGCGGATTCCAACAGTTAATCTCCTCGTAATAACCAATCAACCATAAACCGACACTGTTCTACTCACATTCAGACCGTTACAGCTACTAATCTTCCCGTAGCTGAGGTAAACAACAAATATAAGATGCAGTAACGAATCCAGTTGCTTGCCAAGACTCTACAGACAATTAGTTCGAGGTTACTCTTCGCGCTACTTGCTCCACAGAGGAACTAACAGATAACATATCACGCTTGTTCACACTCAAAAACATACTTAACCATCACCGAACAACTTCGCCACACAATACAACTAATTTGTCATTCCGTATACGGTGAGTATAATCGACTAATAGGAGTATAGACAGAACAGATCAAGCAAACTTATCCTTTCAGCAACATATACGCGCACACAGACGTGATAGCAATCTTAGCGAGACTTAATCAGACAACACACTACAATTCCCAAAAACAGGGATTGCCTGCTCTTTCTTTTCATTGCCTTAAATAGAGGATTTTTTTTTACAAGGGTGCGCTCTTCTGCAGTTACCTGCGCGTTCCCTGAAAGATTCTCTTTTTCATTTAAGCTCCTTGTCCTCGTACTCTTGTCCTTGTTCGGCGGCCATCCAGCACTTTTACATTTAAGGCACCTGTCCGGGTTCATCCGTCCTGGTTCGGCGGCCCTCTAACACTGGCACGCACGGTGGACTCGAACCCGCAGGTGCATTACTGTCTTCATCATCCTTTTGCACTGCCGTCTATTCCAGGGTTTGACTCCCCAATCCTTTCTGACCGTACTTGCTCAAGTGGCGGAACAAGTATAGCCAGCCATCTCTTGCGAAAAAGTGTCCAGCTATTTTGAACATGACTATCCAATTGCTGTTTTAATAAGTCTATGTCCACATTTGACATTAATGTGGCATTTAGTTCTACGCCTTCATCTTTTAATATCTGCCTTTCGAACTCCTGCAAAACTTGTATCCTTGACTGCAAAATTTCATTTTCGGCTTGCAGGTTAGCATTCAGGGTAGAAAAACTTGACATTTCGGCTTGAATTTGTGTTTGGATAGTTTGCTGCCACTGATTAAAGTCTTGAGCACACTTTTTTTGCGGTGATCAATTCTGCCATTAGTTGCCGGTTGTTACTCTGTAACACCTGTATTAAAGCTTCTTTGTCATCCAATTCTTTTTGCATCTGTGTCATTAATGAATTGGACTTAGCCATCGTGGCGAGTAGTAATTCGTTTTTGTGCTGAAGCGTTTGTTCTTGTTGCCGCAAATATTGAGAAACCTCTTGTAGTTTGTTTTGCATCCTTATGACAAAATCGGGTTGGAGATCGTCCGGTAATTGCTCTGGACTGGCAGTTGGCAAGTTGTTTGCCATTCGTCGTTTAATGGACAGCCGAAACGGCGTCCCTACGGTCTGGTTCGGTGTGCTGTTAGCTGTGTGGAGGAAAGGTGCAGACGAGGTGGAGGGTTGAGCTGCTTCCTCAGGCTCTGTGTGGTGTTCTGTATCTATTCGGTCATGTTCACCGGGATAAAAAGGGGGGGACCAGTGTAGCTGCTTATCCTTGACTGATTGGACAAAATTAAATATAGCAGCTAAATAGGCTGCTAGTCTGCTGTTGGTGTGGGATCTTCTCTTATCGCCGACAATGATTTGTGCGTAGAGGTGGTTATACAGCCAATGTGTCCAGCTAACCGGACCTCCTTCTTCGGCATGTAATAGGGGGGAAAAATTTTCTTTAGACATTAAGTCGAATTTCACTAGTAAACAGAGCTTTTCTAAATACCATTTAAATTGTTCTCGGCGGTGATATGTGGCATTTTTCAACATGTAATACCGTCTGGGGCCTTCACAGTCGCCAAATTCCTTCCTCAGATCCTCATTCGAACATCTAAGATATCGGGCGCCATCATAGAGTGGTAGTTTAAATACGGTTGAGACTAGCTGGGGCGAAAATCGTACCTGATTTAGAATGAGGCCGCTTGTTTGTCGCATGCTATGTAATTGATTCTCTGCATTGTCATTAGCAATCCACTGCTCCCATGGTAAGTGGGCAAACTGGAGGAGCCCTATCTTCCGTAGCCAGTCCTCATTCTTTTGCGAATTGATGTCGAGCTTGATTTTAAATTCGGTGGAGAATTTATGCGGAGTCTTTTTTGATGCAGAAGTTACTGCATCATCTGCTTCATCTTGTAGGGAAGTATCCGTTGTCGTTACCACGTGGGTCTGTGTATTGGCGCGCTTTCTGAGTTGCCATTGGAGTAGGTCAGATTCCGACATGCTTGTTTAAAGGTTGCTGAGAAGAATATGCTGGAAGTTGCTAATTGGCACTGAATCTCGAAGAATACTAATGAAGAATGCTGTGCTTTGTATACACATTTTATAAACACCGGTGCTGGAACGGCCATTTGCTAAACTGATTGTATGTCAGTAGGACATGACTCTTCCCTCCCTTGATAATATTTGTATCAGTGTAAAAATCATTATGCCGCGTGTTACTCCATGGATTGGTGCTAGACTGAACAAGACTTGACATGTGCGAAAATGTCAGAAAACCAAAAGTTGATTATCATACTCATTGCAAATCTATCGTTACATTATGAATTAGGATGGGCGAATATACTTATTCTTCTATGAGACCTTCGAGATACATACTCCTAGCCGATCTAAATGTTCGAGCTATCTTTTTCTTAAGTGTTTCTAATAGTTGTTTTAGCGTGTCGGGCTCTAAAACCTGCGCATCTATTCTAGTAGAGCTAAGCGCGATTGCTTCGGTGAGCACGTTTTCGGCCTGGGTCTGCACAAAAGCTTCCTGTAGATAGAAATCGTTGGATAGGGCGGCGTCCCTGGAAGTCTTCATTTCGGCCAGTTTGGTCTTCAGCTCTGTAGTATACTCCTTCTGGTTGCGCACTTGGTTGTCTAGGCATTCAAACTGCTGGGTTTGGAAATCAAGAGTTTTCTTGAACGCATCTCGGTCTCTGCGCATCTTGTCGATATCCTTGAGGTATTGTCCTTCCTATATCAGTTGGCATTTTAGGATACTGTTAACCTCATTTGCACATTCTTCGGCTCGTCGTAACTGTTCTTGGACTTGTTTGGTTTCTTTCTGTTGGTCCTGATTCTTCTGGATGGACTCCTGCAATTGAGTTTTTGTCTCTGCGATCAACTCTTCGAGAGAGGCGTTGATATCTTCGTTTTCGTGGAGGGTGGCCTTCAGGGCTCGGATTTCTTCATGCGCGGCATGTAGGAGTCGTTCTTTGGCTGCAAGTTGCTCGAGGGCTGCATCTCTTTGCTCTACTAGAGTCTGTTCTGCCGAGAATTTGGCTTGGAGCTCTGCTAACTGCGTCTGTAGCTGATGGTTCTCAGTCTTTATGGCTTCGATTTCTTCCTGGAGGGGGGTGATGTCAGCTTCCAGGACGTCGACCTTGTATTGGTATTCGGCCTTCAGAGTGTCCGTGGCTTCCTTAAACTGTATGGGCAGCTGGTGTGATAAGTGCATGAGGAACTGCCCCATGGAGGCTAGTTCCGAAAATACGGTGGGTGGTGGTGGTGGTGGTTGACGAGGCTGAGAGGAGGTATCGGTGAGGAGATTCTGGGAGTTTGGTGGAGAGTAGTTAGGGGAGGAAGAGGAGGAGGGTGTAGGTTCAGAACCGGGTCGGCGGGATGGTTCGGGTGGGAGGTCGGGGTTGACAGGTGGGGTAGGCAGAACAGAGTCAGTCGTGGTTACCTTTGCAACGGTCTGTTGTTCGGCTTCTGTATGATTGATGGCCGCGATAAGTTCATCCAGTGCTTTTGTGGCGGTTTCCGGTTCGTCCTGTTGATGCTCGGATTCCTTTTCGGTGGACACTATCTCTGTATCTGCTTGGTTTTGCTGGTCTTGTTTCTCTGTCGAAGTGTCGTTGTGTATTGAAGTGGCGGTGTCGTGGTAAGTTTCTTCTTGCTTATCTTCTTCGGCGTCGTGTTTCTTTCCGGCGGATCCTTGGACTTCACTTTCTGAAGAGCTGATCCGGATTCGCTTAGTGCGGAAGAGTTGATTGATCTCTTCGTCGTCTTCTTCAGTTTCCTCGAGCGGTTGTGCTGATTCTTCGTGCCTAAGTGCTGGGCCTGAGGGTGGGGGTTGTGCGGCGAGAATGGTTGGGAAGAGGAATGAAATGATGTGGGGAAGGCGAGAGCGTGGAGAGGTGCCCTTTTGGAGTTGCTTTACTATAGCTACGCTTTCCTTATGCATTCGTTGGAAGAAGTAAGAGGCAAAGTTCACGGGTTCGCGGGCGGCTAACTCCAAGGCGGAATAGAAGGGGCGGGAGATGCCGTAGGTTCGTTTTTGCAGGTTGAGGATTGCTACAAGGAACTGTAGGGCGGATCGTTCGGGTTCCGGGCGGCAGAGAATGGCATATTCGTTTGATGAGGAGCGGGGGAAGAGTTCGGTCATGCGAGCGACAGGGATGCTAGGGCCATTTTTGCGTCCTTGCGGGGTGAGGCGGTAGGCTGCAGAGAAGGCTTGGAAGGTGATGACGGTTCTATATGGGAGGGAAGGGAAGACCCACTGTCGTTCGGTGATGGGGAATTGGGCGATGGCGTGGATGATCTGTGCGGAGAAGGGGTGGGCTTCCACTGAGTGCCAGGGCAACTCAGCGAAGTTGGCCAACCCTCTGCAGCGCAGGTATTCGCCGACGTCTGTCGGGATACCATCACGGAAAGCAGCGTAGTTGGCTAGCGCTTCCATGGTGTTCACGAGGACACTTACAGGCAACACAGAAGACAGGGATAATACGTATAATCTCGAGAACACAATAGCGTTTTTTGGCGCAACCGAGGGGGTTAAATAAGGAGAACACGGTGGGGGGTGGGTATCATTGTGCGGTGCGGGAAGGATACTGTTTGCATGCTGGCATGCGTGCTTGAGTGACCGGTAGGGAGGGGCGGCTGGTAACATAAAGATTCGTACAAAACACGACTAAAAAGGGAGAAAAGAAAAAAGAAAAACGCAAAAATTTATACAGAACGCGGTTCGCCGCCGAATAATTTAATGCGTACTAGTAGTGGGATAATACGGCCGCAGCTTCGACCCATTGATTGCCTTTGGAAGTGGATTCCCGGTCAACGTAGTCAACCGAAAAGTTGCCGGGCCGATTTGTTCTGAGATCTTGAAAGGGCCGAACCATCGTAGTTTGAATTTTCCTGCTGCTCTATCCGATTTTGCGTTATAGAAGAGTACAAGCTGGCCTACCGAAAAGATTGGAGTCTTCAAATATCGATCGTGTGTCTTGGCTTGCCTTAGTTATACTTCACGCATAGATAAAAAACTGAGCCATCAGTGCTCATCAAGTTCTCTGAGCGCGTCCATTCGTGCTGTCAGCGAATATTCCGGTAGCATCTTCTGAGTGATTGCTACACGCAGACTTGGGATGACTATTTCCATGGGTGCTATTGCTTCTAAGCCATAAGCTAGTTTGAAAGGCGTCAAGCCTGTTGTTACCTTATATGTAGTGCGGTATGCCCATAATACGGCGGGTAGTAGTTGATCCCATCTTTCCGGTGCTTCCATGATCAATTTCCGGAGGATATTCAATAGTGATTTGTTTGTACTTTCGGCCAATCCATTGGCACGTGGATAATAAGGAGAGCTAAATTTATGTGTGACCTGGAATGATTGTGTAAGGGCCTTCATTAGATTGTTTACAAAGTGAGTGCCTTGATCTGAGACAATTTCCAGGGGTAAGCCAAATCGTGGGAAGACATCCGTGAGTAGACATTTTGCTACCGTAACCGCTGTAGCAGATCGTAAAGCCCAGGCTTCTGCCCATCTTGTTGCATAGTCTGTACAGGTTAGTATGTATCTGTTGTTACTGAAGACTGCTGGGGGTGTGATTGGACCGATAAAATCTAATCCCCATTTCTGAAATGGTTCGAGTGGTAAGATGGGTTGCAGAGGAAAAAGATGCCTTTGCAAAGGCTGACCAGTTCTTTGACAAGTATCACATTGTTTAACAAACTGTGCGACATCTCTGTACATCGTTGGCCACCAGAGACCTCCTTGCAGAATTTTCCGGTGAGTTAAGTCTACTGCAAAATGGCCACCAGCAGGAATTGAGTGCGCCAAAGTGATAACTGAATTAACCTCATGAGGTGGAATACAGCGAAGTAAGATTCCGGTATGATCTGCATAATATAGTTCTCCTGCTACTAGCCGGAATCGGCGGCTAAAGACTGCCAATTTCCTTCGAACTGCCTTAGTCGTCCCAGATGGGAAGCATCCTTCGGTGAGAAAAGTTAAAATCTGATCATAGTATGTAGATGGTGCTTGTGGTTTGGCCGTCTCATCGGATAGTGGTTCAGCATTATAAATCGCAAGAGTCGTGTCATCTATGCCTAACGGAGCTTCTCCGGAATCCAGGCGAGATAAGAAATCTGCTAGGGCATGTGCATTTCCGGGTCGGTGAATGACGTCATAGTCGAATTCTTGTAAAAGTAGCACCCATCGTGCTAATCGTCCGCCTAGATGTTGTTGTCTTACTAGATAAACAAGGGCAGCATGGTCCACATGGAAGGTAAACTTTCGGCCTAATAAATAATGTCTGAACTTTTTGATTGAGTAAATCAATCCTAGGCATTCTCTTTCAGTAGTGGAGTAGTTCTTTTCTGCCGGTGCAAGCCTTCTACAGGCGTAATAAACAGGGCGAAACCACTTATCTATTTGCTGCATCAGAATACTGCCAATTGCAATATCTGAAGCGTCGACAAAAACATGGAACGGATTGTCCCAGTCCGGTGGTTGTAAAATTGGGGCTTGCGTCAGGAGATACTTGAGCCGATCAAATGTAGTTTGGCATTCTTCAGTCCATTCAAACTGTCGAGGAGTTTTTGTGATTAGCCTGTTCAGTGGTACTGCGAGGTGAGCCAGCCACCATAAGTGTCTGCCATGCCACCGTATTTGACCCATAAAACGCATTACTTCTTTTGGGGTTGCGGGTACCGGGGCTTCTAAAATTGCCAAAATCTTATCTGGGTCTACTCGGATACCTTGAGCAGATACAATATGCCCAAGTAGTTTGCCGCACGAAACCGCAAACACGGATTTATTCGGGTTAAGACAGAGTCTATATTCTCTACATTTCTGAAAACAACATCGTAAATGACTTAAATGTGCTATCATCTTCCCAAAGATTGAGAAGTCGTCAAGATATACTTGCATGAATGAAGTGAGATAAGGAGAAAATATCTCCTGCATACATCGCTGAAATGTGCTTGGTGCATTTCTTAATCCGAACCACATTACGGTGCAGGCGAAGACACCCCAATTGGTAATGAAAGCAGTTTTTGGTATATCTTCTTCAGCCATTCTAACCTGATTGTAACCGCTGTATCCGTCTAAGAATGAATACATTTCGTGGCCTGCTACTCTATCAAGCATGGTATCCAAAAAGGGGATCGGGAAAGGATCTGGTACTGTTGCTGCGTTCAATTTCCGGTAGTCTACACAGATTCGTAGTTGCTTATTTTTCTTTGGCACAATCACAATTGGTGAAATCCATTCAGCATGTTCTACTGGTACGATGAATCCTACTTTTAATAATCTGTCAAGTTCGGCTTTTACCTGAGATGCATAATTGGGATTCATCCGATAGCTGGACTGCCTATTCGGTTTAGCTTCAGGCTTCAGCATGACTCTGTGCTGATATATGCGCGGATCTAATCCTTTCATATCTTTGTAATCCCATGCAAAGACGTCTGAGAATTCGCGAAGAAGCTGAATCAAATTAGCCTGAAAGATTTCTGGTAAGTTTTGCCTTATTTTTACAGGTCGAGGATGGTCCTTGTCTCCTAGATTGTACGTGATCAGCTGGTCTTCAGGGACATAAAATTGTTTTTCTGGTTCCTCTGTTGGCTACAATAGTGGTTGTAATTCAATATCTGCTTGGTCAGACTTTTCGGTGATAGCTACTACTGCACAAACTAAAGTGTTCCAATTATCGATGAGGGGCTGCAGATCAACAGTTCCTAGAGACATTAAATCGGCGTTACTCTTCAGAAATTGCTCTTCTTCATCATCCGATAGTCCATCTAACATATGAACTGGTTCCGCCAAATATGGTCTGGCGTGCAGTTTGCAAGGTTGTATAGCATCTAATTTTACTACATGTCTACGATTGGCATCCTTGAATGTGAGCTCTTGCGCAGACCAGTCTTGTATTACCTTTGCATGCTTTAGCCAAGGTCGGCCAAAAAGAAGGTTGTAATCCAAAGTGGATTCCGGCAGATCTAGTATGACAAAATTCATTTTGAAGGTTGTACCTTGTAAAGTAATGGGTATATTTCGCACAAGTCCTACAGGGTGGACTCTAGATTGGTCTGCCATTCTGACAAAAAATTGAACTGGTTCGATTTCGGTCCATCCTAACCTATCGCATAAGGCTGTAGTTGCAATGTTGACACCAGAGCCTCCATCAATCAATACCTGTGTAATCTTATGATTCTTATACCATACTGTAATCAAGGGGACTGAATGATCAACCGTAGAATCAGGTTCTGGTTGAACTGCTGCTGTCGCCGGAATACAAGAAGGTACCGGACTGAACTGTTGCTGGAACTGTTGTCGAACACCAGGTACTAATGCCAGTAGTTGGCCGAGAGGCAGAGTGATAGATGCCTTGGATAAAATTTCCCAGGCCTGCTGAGATTGGTTATCCTGCTCCTTTGAACTTGAGGTCTCTGCTGTTACCGAAGTGTCTGCTATTATGTCTACTGCTGATGGTTGTTCTGTTGCTGCCTCCTCTTGTTGTGTGCCTTCCTTTGTCGACGAGGTCTGAGTCACCGGAATGGGTTCTGGGAACACTGGTGGTTCTGATGCGGTCCAGTGACTAGCCTTGTTATACATCCTATGTTGTTCTCGTATCCCTGGTTCAAATACTTCTGCTGCTGGTTGCAGCTGTTTACCTGATCGGGTCTGGATTGTAGCAGTTTGCGTTTCCACCGGTGTAATTTGTACCATGTTGGCCATTGGGTTTTGCCGCTCCTTCTTCCTTTGATCATACTCAGCTGCGTCTTTGCAATATCTTCTAATGTGTCCGAATTCACCACAAAAATGACATTGTGGTGGTGGTAAATTGGGATTTTCCGGTGGTGGTTCGTTCTGCCAGCGGTTTGCATTATAGTTATTGTTCCTCTGCCCTCGGTAGTTTCGATATCCTTGTGGCTGTTTGTTTCTCAGTTGCGGAGGTACATAGTGATTTGCTGCCTGTCCATGTTCTTGAATAACAGCATTGACTGTTGCTGTTCCCTGTATTCTGGCATTGTAGACACAATTTCCGGTGGAGTGTCCGGCAGTGTTGCAGATAGCGCAGAATGTTTGATTTAGCGCACAGTTAGCACTTGTATGCCCTGAATTTTTGCACGTGGTGCAGTATACTTGCCTGGTTATATCTTCAGTCATATTTTTGTTTGTCCTTAACCATTCCAAGTCTTCTGAAAATCCACCAACCTTGGATTCCAACTGTAGAGCCATTGCAATGACTGCATCCAGTGTCATTGCTCCAACACATCTGATGATCATAATCTGCTTCAGTTGTGGGGTTAGTCCATTGATAAACCATTGAGAGATGACATCGTCAGGTAGATTAGCATGTGCCTGTGGTATCTGCCGTAAATGTGTTCTGAAGAGAGTAGCGTATTCCTGGACAGTCTGATTTGCCTTCTGTCGGTTGCTCTGTAGATACTCAAAGATTTCAGCAAGATTCTTCTTTAGTCTGAATCGTTGTAGAAAGGCATCTCGTACTGCATCATAGGTACCGAAATGATTAATGTCGTATTCCGTAAGCCATCTAGCCGCTTCATTGACCAAAGTAGATTGAAAAACAATGGCTTTGTATGCCTGATCTGGTGGATGGTTAAGAACTGCATAACTGATCTCGAAAGTGCGTACGTGAGCATCTGGGTCATCTCTTGGGAATCCACCGAATTTTGTGTAGGTTACTCCTGTTGGAGGCGGCCTTGGTTGACCTAACTGTTGTTGTTGTTGTTGTCCGTTCATCGTGGGTGTCTCTGGTCCTTCTTCTGTATCTTGAGGTTGATTAGTTGAACTATCAAAATCTGGATCGCCGGACGGTGTGCTGTTTTTGCGCAGGATACTTTGGACCTCAGCTTCGAATAGGTCTCCTTCTTTCTGGATGTCTAATATCCGAAATCTTTCTTCCAGACACGTGGGTCTGGCTGAGGATTCTTCAAAAAATGCTAATCCTTGACCGCCGGTTGGTGTTTCTATCACCGGAATGAGCTGACAGTCTACCAGACTGTAGCGTTTTTTCGCTTTTACTGATTTCTTTTCCTAGAGTTTGTCTAATCTCCAGCGGCGTCTTGATAGATTCTGGAATTACTGTACTTTGGTTAGGCTGGGTCGAGGTGACACCAGCATGTACCAAAGGCGCTGATCGTTCCACCAGAATATGACCGGAATTAATTCTAGCGTCCTTAACTTGCTCGACCACTGAGTCAGGTCGCGTTATACCTTTTTCTCCTAGAGTTGTTTCTTGTACTTTTCTTGTTCCCGTCGTCTGGGTCCTAGGATACGTTTCACCAGACCGAGTAACCGGCATGTATCATTGCCCAGTGATACTATCTGAGCAGTTTGCAACAATCTGGGTCTGTTGCTACTGTCAGTTAAATCAAATGTTATTGGATGTTTGCTTCTTACAAACCGCTTAGCACTCTAATGCCACTTTCTCACAAGTAACTCGTAATCAAATGCTACTTTACCGCAGAGACTGGTAAACAGTTGCCACTTTCCCACAGACGGCGCCAAATGTTAGACTAAATGTTGGACTGCTACTCGTTTATGAGTTTAAGCATTACTCTACTTTCGATTCAGATACTTCACGCTCAATCGATTTCAAATACTTCTAGCCGCAATTCCTCTCTTAGCCACGTGGGTTCTTGGGAGTGGTAGGGGTCTGTTAAACAGAGGCCCTGTACTATTTTCCCAATTTAACACGCAATCTTACGGTCGTTCCGTCCTTAGCTCAGTATCCGTCCCTGAACAACGGAAGTCTGTTCAGTGTATTGGAAGTAGAACTTCAGGACTGAGGTTAGCAAGCCGATTACGTATTCTACACGTAAAAGATACTTCGATGACAATACCACCTAATTTGTACTCCTTCAAGGCAGGTAGGTGTGCCAACTAGACCTTATACCTTAAAGTCACGTGGATTCCAACAGTTAATCTCCTCGTAATAACCAATCAACCATAAACAGACACTGTTCTACTCACATTCAGACCGTTACAGCTACTAATCTTCCCGTAGCTGAGGTAAACAACAAATATAAGATGCAATAACGAATCCAGTTGCTTGACAAGACTCTACAGACAATTAGTTCGAGGTTACTCTTCGCGCTACTTGCTCCACAGAGGAATTAACAGATAACATATCACGCTTGTTCACACTCAGAAACATACTTAACCATCACCGAACAACTTTGCCACACAATACAACTAATTTGTCATTCCGTATACGGTGAGTATAATCGACTAATAGGAGTATAGACGGAACAGATCAAGCAAACTTATCCTTTCAGCAACATATACGCGCACACAGACGTGATAGCAATCTTAGCGAGACTTAATCAGACAACACACTACAATTCCCAAAAACAAGGATTGCCTGCTCTTTCTTTTCATTGCCTTAAATAGAGGATTTTTTTTTACAAGGGTGCGCTCTTGTGCAGTTACCTGCGTGTTCCCTGAAAGATTCTCTTTTTCATTTAAGCTCCCTGTCCTCGTACTCTTGTCCTTGTTCGGCGGCCGTCCAGCACTTTTACATTTAAGGAACCTGTCCGGGTTCATCCGTCCTGGTTCGGCGGCCCTCTAACAAAACTAATGGCCCTTGTGTCAGCCATGATGCTAGTAGTATTGTTTTGCTTTGAATCTGCTAGAAAAGGAGATCATATTAGCATTGCAACAAAACCATGATGGTACTTTGTCTCCTTTATAGTACCAAAATGATACCCATAGTGGTTAGGAAGTTAGTGAGTGAAGTGTTCCTTGGGTCTATGAGTGTTGGTTAGTAGGCTAGTGATTTCCCTAGATGCATACTCTAGATGTGCCTTGTACTCTGAATGCATCTACTCTTGTTCAAATGAAGTTACAAATTTAGATCAAGGGGTTTATTACAAGGTTTAATTCTCCAAACTTTTAGCATGGTATTACAACTTATGGTAGTGATGACTCATAAAAGTTTATTGCATTAGATCTTCTTGGATTTGGGTCTTTTTGGGTACCCATTTCCATATAATCCTCGGTGTGATTTGAGGTATTGATGTGGTGATTATAGATGTTTGCCATGAAGTGTGTGATGTGAGTGTCTATGAGTGGTGATTCAAGCTTGTGAGCTTATGTGCAGCTATTTGAGCATGTAAGTAGGACTTAGACACCCCGATTTGTCATGCATTGGGATCAACCTTCATTGACTACTTTGGGACCCAAATAGAAATGGTTCAGCTTGGATGACTCTTGGAATACTCCTTCATTGGATTCTTTGAGTAAGTGGTTTTGTTGGTGCACCGATGAGGTTTTGTCTCTTGATCAGAGGGTTGTTCATCCTTGCATATCCAGATCTACTTCACTCCATGAGGCACTCTATTTTGCACCCATTGTTGAGCATGGATCTTGGTCATTTGTTTTATCTGCTTCTTGGATTGCCTTGCTTGTTTCTCTTGGACTGTTTTTGGAAAAGAAGAGAGTTCCATTTTTGCTTCTATGAATTCTTTATGAGTGGCTTGTTCTACACCATAGAACTTTGGACAAGAATATAATCCTTATCTTCATGTGTGTTCCTGAAAGGACCGGGAGTGGGTGCCTTTCCTAATTCCTTGAGTGCTTGATTTTCTAACTCAATTGTGATGCAATTTTGATCTACCAAGACATGAAGAAGTCCACTTCTTAGGTTTAGGTTGACTGCATGATCATAGATCTAATCTTGACCCAAGACAAGAGGCTTGGTGAGATCCTCGTCTTGACACACTTTGACTTTCATTAGAACATCTTGAATGTAGATGGGAAGCTCCACCTCACCCATGCATGGGGTTTCCACACCTCCCAATCCTATGATATATGCCTCTATAGGATTGACACTTAATTGCAATTCTTGACAGTAAGAAAGGCTAACTGCACTGGTGGCTACACACCTAAGTCAATCAAGGCTCTTATATTCCTTGCAGTCTTTCCTTGTCGTACCTATAGGGTCACAAAATGACGTCGATCGATTATGCCAAAGGAAATTACTCTTGAGGCTTGGCACATGCCCATGTGATATCTTGGAGTGTCATGAGCATGTGACCTAGGTTGATCTCTACCCTGTTTCCTCAATTTCATTCATCGGGTGTGTTCTAGGGCTTCTGCCCGCACTTCTTCTCAAACTTGTTTTTCCTCTTTCTTACATTTCTTGGATGTGTTAAGTTGACTTAGCATTTCCTTTATGAGGCGTTCTTGATATAGTTTCACTCTCCACCCACTGATGTAACTAGGTAGAATGTTGCCTTCTAGAGTAGCTAATTGGACAACTCCAATTGTTGATATTCTATTAATAACCATGGGTCCATACCCATGCTTCTCCAACTTGTGCATGTTGCTTCAAGGTGTACACTAAGACTAAATCTCCCACTTTCAAGCCCTTATCCTTTACATGGACATCGAAGTATGCCTTTTGCCTTTTCTTAGTTGGGTGTATTCCTATAGCTGCTCCTAATCTCATTTTGCCTAATCATTCAACATCAAAGATTCTAGATGAGATCTCATGGCCAGTCCATTGATACTCTTGTCCTATTTTCAATGTTGGTATCAAGAAATCTAAGGGTAATATTGCATTTTGGACAAATACCATCTAAAAGGGGATGGCATTGAGTACTACTTTATATGCAACTTGACATGCCCAAATACACACACATAGATAGACATACACACACATACACATACATGCATACATAATGCATATGCATATGCATACATAATGCATATGCATATGCATACATACATAATTACATGCATACACACACATATGCATACATAATGCACATGCATACATAATGCACATGCATACATAATGCACATGCATACATACACATACTTAATGCATACACATACATATGCATACATAATGCATACACACACATACACACATATGCATACATGATGCACATGCATATGCATACATACATGCATACACATACACACACATAGACACATACACACGCATAAACACATACACATTCATAGATGCACACACATACACATAGACACACACACATACACACACAAATATACACACACACATACACACATAGACACATACACACATAATGATGCATATACACATAATGATGCATACACACATACACATACACACACATACACGCACACACATACACACACACATACACACATACACACATACACACATACACACACATATATGCATACACACGCATAGAGAGACATACACACACATACACATACATGCATGCATATGCATACATAATGCATATGCATACATAATGCATATGCATATGCATAAATAATGCATATGCATATGCATACATAATGCATATGCATATGCATATGCATACATAATGCATATGCATATGCATACATAATGCATATGCATATGCATACATAATGCATATGCATATGCATACATAATGCATATGCATATGCATACATACATACTTACATGCATACACACGCATATGCATACATTATGCACATGCATAATACACATACTTAATGCATACAAACACATATGCATGCAAAATGCATACATAATCCATACACACACATACACACACATACACACACATACGCATACATAATGCTGTTGGAAACAATGCCAATTGGTCAACACTTGCTCAATATTGTATTGGTCAACACTTGCAATAGCATGTGTATTTGTTGTTCTTAATCCCTCTACAGCAAACCATGCCTGGCAGTGTGGATAGGCGAAGGCCCTCTCATACAAACCGTCCGGGGTTCAAATCCCACTCCCAGCAACGGTGCAGTGCGTTCACCATTTTTTATCTTATGCTTTTGCTTTAATTTTGACGACGACGGACGGCGATAAAAATCGCATAAGAGTTTGTTTTATTCATCGCTATGATGGAGAGTTTTATTATGCTTTTGGAGGGGTGTTTTTCAAGTATACTCTCTACTATAACAGAAGCCGTTGGGCTCATTATCTTGCATCCTTCACCTAGTGTTCAACACAAGCTTTGGAGAGCTTGGACCTCAATAGAGGTGGTGTTTCTTCTAGCACATGGGGCAGCCATGGTGCTAACTTGAAGCATGTTGAGGAGCGGCTATGGAGTTCTTCTTGGACAAGAAGAGTGTGCTCACACTATTGCTCATGGAGAGGACTTGGTCATTAGCAGCTTGATGGTAAGGATCGGCCATTCACATGGTGTATTTGAAGATTGTCTTCTACATGAAGATTTTGGGATACTTCAAAGACATTGGATGGTGGTTAACATAAGATTTACATCTTATGTTAAGTATTCATGTACATATTCTCTTTATGCACACAGGTACTACTTGGAGTTTATGGAGGCAGTAGCATCCATATGAGGAGGAGTCCTATTCGGCATAGGTACAAGAGAATCAGTACGTATATGCTTTATGCATATTTGGATGAGGTGTTTGAGAAGGTGTGTTCACATGAGTTTGAGGATTTATGGCAGCAAACTTGTTAGCATTCTTTGCTATTTTTTAAGTATGTGATCTTTTCACACGTATTTAACTTAGGGTCTTCCATAGCCTAAGCTTAGATGAGGGTTTGTTGATTATCAGTTTCACACTGATCCTTCCTCTTTCAGTCACTCATATTCACTCTTCTATAACCTATAAGGTCACACATCTCATGTATATTTAGATTTCTGCCCATACACCTGAATATGTTTGTTACATTTGTACATTCACTTTTCCATCTATTTCTCATCACATAGAGTGGTTGAGAGTTTTGCTCCCACATTGTACATTGAACATTGGTATATATGATAGTGTGAGTAAGCCTTGGCTTACGTAACACTTTGCACATGTCGTCTATTCTTTCTCTATCTTTGTCTCATCATTTGTATGATTAAGTGTGGAATGTTCATGTTTTGTCAATATTGGAAGATTGCTAGATTCTATGTTGTATATGCTGGACCTATGGAACCATGGACCTGTGATATGAGCTATGGGCCTACCTCATTTCCAACATTTGGTATCAGAGCACTAAGGTTTTGATTTCAAATCTTTAGGACTTTGGCATCAATGCATTAAGGCTCATTGAGACTCCCAGGTTTTCCAGAATTCTAGTTTTACAACATATGATTTAAGAGCATCTTCTAACATTTGACATTTGACATACACACTTAATCTAGATGAGTAGAGATTTGAGAATTAGACAATTCAGTTACATGTATATTTATTAGTGTGGAGTATGAAGTTGATGATCTGTTAGCAGCCGAACATTTTTGGAAGAGTATGCAAATACTTTACAAAAGTATTGTTTGAAGACCAAGACATGATGAAGAGAAGGCTACTTCAAATTCAAGGAAGAACAATGGTTTATAGAAGATAAAGGAATCAGATCGACATCAAATCACAGGTATCAGTTTCTACTATTAGATTATCATTTACAGGTCATATCTTAGAAGAGCAGTTATGAAGAGATTTGAAGGTTTCAAGGAGTGCTTTTATACACTTTCATCATTTGAAAGTTAAAGGCTACATCAAAAGAGGTATCTAGAGTCTTTTTTTTTCTAGAGAGTTTTGAGAGATCTTTTTCATGGCAAAAAAGCTCATCTAAGAAGACAAATTTGAAGATGGGATGAGTTTTGTGTTCAACCAAATTTCTGTTGTAAGTTGGTTGGATATCCAGGTACAGAATGTAATCTAGGTATCTAGAGAGGTAACTCTAGAAGGGTAATTCATCATTCAGACAAAAGATTGGTGAATTTAGTTGTTTCAGTCATTTGAAACAGAATTTTGATTCAGAGATATGAGGAGATGATAAAACATGATTCTATGTTCACTTCCATTTGTATACCATGTTTGTTTTGTCTCTTACTCTTAGTACTAGAGAAAGAGAAAAAGTTCATTTGAAGAGGTCAAGAGTGTTTGCTACTTCAAGATGAAGAGAACAAAAGGTATGGAAGAGAAGTTTGAAGATGTTGACATCATCAAGTGGAAGAAAGATGTAGAAAAAGAAAGTCCATCATATCCAAAAGAAAAGTAAGGCTTCCTTTTCTCATATACTTTCCATATACTTTTCCTATTTTATCCTCTACATCCAAAGACAAGTCTACGAGAACATCTTGTGTGAAGATAGTCTAAAGAAGAAGCAGTTTCTTGTTTTGCATTACACTTGGTCATGATTTAGTAGATTTGACAAAGAATTGCATTGAGAGAAAGAAAAGGAGCAGATATATGTTTTAACTCATACGTATGAGTTATATATAAGTTGAAAATTTTAAGGAGGTAGCTTATATGTTCCCTCAAAGAATTCTTAGAGTGTCAATATAGAGGTAATGAGAAGTTGCAAAGAAGTATATTTCTTCTTTATCTAACTCTTAAGGTAAAAGAGTTTTGTAGCAGATGTTGAAGACTTAGGTTGAGGTTTTATGTTTGGAAAAGTTACCTCATATTCAGTATTTTCAGAAAACTTCAGAAAATCCAAATTTGTTGATGTAAAAGTCAATGGAGAATCTACTTTCTGTGTTTGTCTTGATTTTTGGATACATGTTTGTATTCAAAAAGGTGTTCCATTAGATCCTATCACTTGATTGAAAAGTGGAGTTAGCCAAAAGAAAATCAAGCAGGTACTATCACATTTCACCGGGGTAGAATATGAAAAGATGAAGTATCAACTTGCAGTTTTTGGAGTTCTCAAGGAGAGAAGTGTGTCCACTTATGTTTCAAATAGGAATTGCTTGATGAAGAGCAGATTCTACACAGGAGAGATCATTGATCTTGAATAGATCTTATATGATCTTGAGTATTTATGTAAGGATCAGCTAACCTTATTCTACAATATGGGAAGCTGAAGACTTAGAGTGAAAGCTATTAGGAACTGCAGTGCTAATAAAAAGGGTTCAGAGATTTTGTTTCAGATACAGGTATTGATAACTGAACATCAGATTTATGAAGGAAGACATTCCAAATTTCATAAAGTCTGATATAATTTGAAGAATACTGGATACTAGTGTTAAGTCATCCAGGGGGTGATAAAACATGAAGACTTATTTTTATCCATATGTGAAAGAATGCAGTCATACCTACAGGTATTCCTATTTCAGGTATTCCTATATTTCCTTGTCAGTTTCTCTTTTTGTTCCAACTTTATAAAAAGAAGGAAGAAGGAGAATGTCTGGAGAAAGTTCTTGTTAGGTGTTCCTGTTCAGGAGAAGGTTCCAGAGTTCTATTGAAGAGAAGCTTGATATTTCAGAAAGGTATGTTTGAGAAGTGCGCACATATATGTTTATACCAGATTCTGAAGGAAAGAGGTATGAAGATTTACAAATGAACAAGGATGATGACATGATGACATCATAGATATGATCTTTTGATGAGACTCATATTTCAGTTGATTTTAGTTGATTTCAGTTGAGTTGAGTTGACTTGACTTGAGTACAGTCAGAGATGAACCAGTAGTGTTCATAATACACTAACTTGTGAGTTGACAGTCACAAGTTCTAGGATTCAGTTCTGGATTTTGTTTAGTGTATTTACATGACACAATAGAAGTAGATTGAGAAATCTTTGGTAAGGTAAATGCAAATATGTGGATCCTAGTGTATGTTTTCAGATTTTTGAAGACAAGAGATAGCAGGCTGCTACATTTTTATCAAGCAGTGATTGCTTGATGTGTACACTATTGGATATCTAGTTTGCATATTTTCTCAAGTATTATGGTTCATATTCAGCAAGTTTTTTTAAATTTAGTTTGAAGAAGACTTTTGAAGAAAAGCTTTGAAGTTTTGGAGTACAAGCTTGAAGCTTGTGATAGTTTGCAGCTTATGAAGTTTGCAGATCTAGTCCAGTTTGTACCAATATGACATTGCAGGGGGGATTGTTGGAAACAATGCCAATTGGTCAACACTTGCTCAATATCTTATTGGTCAACACTTGCAATAGCATGTGTACTTGTTGTTCTTAATCCCTCTACAACAAACCACGACTGGCAGCGTGGATAGGCAAAGGCCCTCTCATACAAACCGTCCGGGTTCAAATCCCACTCCCAGCAACGGTGCAGCGCGTTCGCCATTTTTTATCTTATGCTTTTGCTTTAATTTTGATGACGATGGACGACGAAAAAATCGCGTAAGAGTTTGTTTTATTCATCGCAACGATGGAGAGTTTTATTATGCTTTTGGAGGGGTGCTTTTCAAGTATACTCTCTACGATAAAAGAAGCCATTTGGCTCATTATCTTGCATCCTTCACCTAGTGTTCAACACAAGCTTTGGAGAGCTTGGACCTCAATAGAGGTGGTGTTTCTTCTAGCACATGGGGCAGCCATGGTGCTAACTTGAAGCATGTTGAGGAGCAGCTATGGAGTTCTTCTTGGAGAAGAAGAGTGTGCTCACACTCTTGCTCATGGAGAGGACTTGGTCATTAGCAGCTTGATGGTGAGGATCGGCCATTCACATGGTGTATTTGAAGATTCTCTTCTACATGAAGATTTTGGGCTACTTCAAAGACATTGGATGGTGGTTAACATAAGATTTACATCTTATGTTAAGTATTCAGGTACATATTCTCTTTATGCACACAGGTACCACTTGGAGTTTATGGAGGCAGTAGCATCCATATCAAGAGGAGTCCTATTCGGCATAGGTACAAGAGAATCAGTACGTATATGCTTTATGCATATTTGGATGAGGTGTTTGAGAAGGTGTGTTCACATGAGTTTGAGGATTTCTGGCAGCAAACTTGTTAGCATTCTTTGCTATTTTTTAAGTATGTGATCTCTTCACTCTTCCATCTATTTCTCATCACATAGAGTGGTTGAGAGTTTTGCTCTCACATTGTACATTGAACATTGGTATATATGATAGTGTGAGTAAGCCTTGGCTTATGTAACACTTTGCACATGTCGTCTATTCTTTCTCTATCTTTGTCTCATCATTTGTATGATTAATTGTGGAATGTTCATGTTTTGTCAATATTGGAAGATTGCTAGATTCTATGTTGTATATGCTGGACCTATGGAACCATGGACCTGTGATATGAGCTATGGGCCTACCTCATTTCCAACAAATGCACATGCATATGCATACGTACATGCATAGACATACACACATACACACATACACACATACACACATACACACACATAGATACATACACACACATAAACACATACACACTCATAGACGCACACACATACACATAGACACACACACATACACACACATATACACACACACATAGACACATACACACATATTGATGCATACACACACATACACATGCATACACACATACACACACACATACACGCACACACATACACACACACGTACACACGCACATACACACACGTATATGCATACACACACATAGAGAGACATCACACACATACACATACATGCATACATATGCATACATAATGCATATGCATATGCATACATACATACTTACTTGCATACATACATATATGCATACATAATGCACATGCATACATACACATACTTAATGCATACACACACATATGCATACATAATGCATACATAATGCATACACACACATACACACACATATGCATACATAATGCACATGCATATGCATACATAATGCACATGCATATGCATACATACATGCATACACATACACACATAGACACATACACACACATAGACACATACACACATATAAACACATACACACTCATAGACGCACACACATACACATAGACACACACACATACGCACACACATATACACACACACATACACACATAGACACATACACACATAATGATGCATACACACACATACACATGCATACACACATACACACACACACACACCAACAGACACACACATACACACATACATACACACACATATATGCATACACACACATAGAGAGACATACACACACATACACATACATGCATACATATGCATACATAATGCATATGCATATGTGTTGGCAGCAGCCTTGGTACACCAGGACGTACAAGACATGAAAGTCAAAGAAGGGAGTCAGAGCGAAGGGACAACACAAGCAAACAGGGCAGTCAAAGAAGATCTGGCAAGTAGGCCAATATTTTTTCAAGACATTAATGCAAATCAAAGAGATGGACATGCAGAGAGGAAGAGCAAGTAGGGAGCTCGAAGATATGTATGGCAGATCACTAGAAGAAATCCCTACAACAACAGTGATTTTTATCACTAACAATCATTTGTAAATATCATTTCACATTTTTGTAGCTCCATTTTGTGCAAGCCAAGGAGTCCTTGAGCTTGAGGAGCCTTAGAAGTAGTTGCGTACCAATTTTCGTATTTTTTAGATCTCGTTTGAGCCCCCAAATAAGCCCTGGAACCTAATTTTTAACTAGGCCGGACACTAGGTCTGGACAGGGCCAAAAGCTAGTCAAAAACTATAAAAAGAGCTAGAGAGCTCATTTTTGAGGCTAGATTGTAATTGAAACGAACTTGTAAGAGCTTTTGAAAATAATCTAAAGAACTCTATTGATCCTCTCTCTTTGTCTTGCCGTGTGTGCGCGTGTGTGTGTATGTGTGTGCATGCTTGTGTGCTTCTCACTCACGCACTTGTGCCGCCACTTGCTCGAGGTCTTCATACCATCCTCACGTCTTCCCGGATTGACATTAAAGGAGGTGCTACTCATCACTGAGCTACACCAAATTTTGGCGCCGTTGCCGGGGATCGAGCTTTGAGGACGAGCGTGTGATGGTAAGACGTAGAGTTGACGCGTTGGAGTTGTAGGTATTTTCTTCACTCTCATCGTTTTCCTTTTACTTTCTTCACCATCTTCATCACCATCATCATCATCACCATCTCCCACGTCCATCTCCATCATCGCGAAAATTTCAGTTTTGACTATATCCCCATCTCCACCTCATTTCCCTCATTTCACTTGTGAGAGAGAGCGAGAGAGCGAATTTGCATGTGCTGTTTTTTGCATGTTTTGTGAGCATTCTGCAGGTACAGGCCGCATCATCATCCCCAGCACTCTGCGCAGGTACGGAAATCCGAGTAACTGTCTGTGTGTCGCCGAGCTCTGTCAATCGCGACCGATAGAAAAATTGCTCTAATTGCTAAACAAAGTGCATCTCCATGACCTACAGGTCTATAGCTTCCCAAAAATGTGTTTAGTTTTTTGAAATTCCACAGATTTCTGTCAGTCGCGATCGCTCTGTCAATCGCGATCGACAAACCACGACGGACAAATCTGTCAATCGCGATCGACAAACCACGACGGACAGATCTGTCAATCGCGATCGACACGTCAATCGCGATCGACAGCCCACGACGGCTCTGTCAATCGCGACCGACAGAGTCAACGACCGATTGACCACGACCGACAGACCATACGCGTGACACGTGTCAATCGCGATCGAGTCATCAATCGCGACCGACACAGTCAACGACTGTTTGACCACGACGGACAGACCACGACGGCTCTATCAATCGCGACCGACACGGTCAACGACTGTTTGACCACGATCGACAGACCCTCGCGATCGCTCTGTCAATCGCGATCGACGCATCAATCGCGACCGACAGAGTCAACGACGCTTTGACCACGATTGATTGACCTTTCGGCCACGTGTCAATCGCGACTGACCAGTCAATCGCGACTGACAGCCACGACGGACCTGTCAATCGCGATCGACACGTCGATCGCGACTGACCTGTCAATCGCGACCGACAGACTTTGCGAACGCGTTAGAAGGGCAAATTAGGTCAAATTTTCAAGGCAAAATTATTGGTCTAAATTTTGATTGAGTGTGGGACAAACACTAGGGTGTAGTATTGCATCGCGAGGCCGTGCCACAAGCTACTCGAGTAATCCTGTTTGGCTGTTAGCTTGTATTGAATTCTGATTTAACTCCCTAAACCCTGAACAGTCCTAACTTTTTCATACGAAATCCAATTTTTGAGCTTTTGGGCTTGTTGGAAAGCTCGTGGCATATACTACACGCCCTCAACTGTTTTTTATAAAGATAATGCGTTGATTTTCAGAGAGGGTATTTTGAAGTTGACCATACCCAGGGGGATCAAAGTCAGGGGTCTTTAGAATTATTTCCCTAAAATTCACAATGCAAATGTGTGTTTGTGTCACATGAATGAAAGTGGTTGGTTTTGCCCTTTGAATATAAGCATTGAGCTAACCGTGGGACTTTTATAGGTTCATTGAGAGCAACGGAGAGCATACAAAGCAAGATTTCTTTGCAAGCTTGAGAACCGGGTTCTTGAGCACCATAAAGCAAGGGATCAACAAGTAAGGTTGGATTATTCTCAACTCCCTCTGTCATTTCCTAGCTCAAGCTAAGAACGAGTAGAGATAGGAGTAAGTCAGGGCGACGATAGGCAGTTATCAAGTTGAAGACTATCAAAAAACTCAAGTTCAAGCTAAAAACTTAGTTACTGTACTGTCGATAACATAAAGGAAAAGAACCTAACGTGGAACGATCAACCTAAAGTACGAAGAACATTCAAGTGTTCCTGACGACGTGATATCAGACAAGACCATAAACACAATAATTAACTAAAAAGAATCAAGTAACTGGCACCAATTGATCGGCAACGAGGTTGTACTCTGGAATAAAAATTGGGCTAATCAGTTAGGCATATGAACCTTAGATCAGGACGACACCTAGCAAGAGAGAGACAAAGCCTTAGGTCTTCAGAGGCTAGTGTCAATCACACTGCAAGGTCTTGGGCCCAGCAGTTGAGCCACCACTCATACTACCCTAGCTCTGAGACCAGTGAGTCAGAAATGTCTCAAGGCATGGACAGACCTACGGGAAGTTCAGGAGTGCCTTATTTGTACAGGGTAGAAGGCCCTTACAAAACACAGCTGGAATATCTTAGGACCAACCGACTAGGTGCTAGCATCTATGAGGACGGCCTAGGAAGATCCGTGGTCCAGATTAAAAACCCTGACCAATCCATAGGACTAGAACACCCAGCTGTCAAGTTTGAAAACGGTGCATACCTGGACAAAGAAGGAACTATATATGTAGTCACTAGTCACCCTGATAGGACAGATGACTTTGGGAATGTAATCTCAGAAGCGGACTTAGGTGACCTGGAACAAGGGAACATGGGTGCGGAACCTAGAACCCCTCGAGGTAAATCAGTTCTCACTAGGATTATCACGCCTGAATGGGTCCCCCAAGACAACAAGAGCATAGAGTTGCTCCTCAATCGAGAAACTGATGAAGCCTTTTGGAGGTATAAGTCTAATCAGCCAACAGACATAGGAAATATCATGATCTATGAGTTTAAGGATCCGGATAGCCCAGGCAGAGTGACCTACTTAGATCATGCTTCAGAACGGATCTTTGTGGTGACAGAAAATGATAGGCATGCCTACACTTGGAAGGGTGAATTTATTTTTCCCCAACCAAGATCAAATGTATCCTATGGTCACCCTGGGGCTGGAACTTCCCAAGCTCATGGTACGCAAAGAGACAGAAGTAGAGATAGACCAGAAGTAAGTTTTGCCAACCCAGTGGGCAGAGAAAGAACGAGAACAGAGACGAATAGGGTAGAACCTGAGATGCATAGAGCCCACAGGAACCAAAGAAATGTAGATGGATTCCCTCTGCCGAGGCCTAGAGAGCATACAAGAACTTTGAGACCCACCCAGCTAGTTAAGTCCATGAAGAATTACTTTGACGGCACAGGAGATCCCTATGATCATGTGGCGGAGTTCAAGCAAGTCTTGAGAGCTGAACAAGTGGAAGATCTGTTCACGCAGTACAATGCCTTCGGTCTAACCCTTAGGAACACGGCACTTACATGGTTTCAGCCATTAGACGAGCGTCAGTTCAGGAGCATAGACCAACTCCTAGAGGCATTCATTGTAGAGTTCTCTAAGAGCGGCATAAGACACAATACCTCCTCACTGATTCACAGCTTCAAGCAAACCCCTCAAGAGACTGTGAGACTTGCAGGAAGAAGATTTAGGCAATACCTTGAAAGATGTCCTATTTCGGAGCTACCCACATCTGCCAAACAAGTAGCCTTATTCCTTGACGGATTGCTGAGTACAAAATTGAGATCCTATGTGTATCTGAAGGACCCTAGGACTATAGAAGAATGTGTACGCATGTGCATTGACATTGAAGATAACCTAGGGGAAGAACTAGAGCTTTCCAAAATCTACAAAGATTCAGATAGTGCATCTAGTCACTCTTCCACGCAGTCCACATCGATTGAGGAACTCGCAGAGAAAGTGGCACAAAAACTAGGCGTCTCTAGCAAACAAATTCCAAGGTTTGTTCCTGTGAAAAGGTGCTATACATGCGGTGGTGACCATATGGCGAATGTCTGTCCCATTATGGCTCAACCCCAAGTTAACCCTAGTAGCCAATACTGTACTATAGAACGGAAGTACACAAACCACACTGCGCAAGATTGCCCATACAACAAGCAGGCTGTTAGGCAACCCTACCCTCAGCCCTACCAACAAGGCAGATACCAGAACCAGTACCCCCCACCACCACAATATGCTAGACCCCAACAAACCTACCAACCACAATATCAGGCCCAACAGAGACCCCAACCGGTGCTAGCTCAACAGCCTCCAAACCCCTCTAACGTGATTCCAGTAAAGTATGCTGTGGCAGAAGAAAACCTGAATAGGGCCATAGTTCCAGTAACCCCATTGATCTCAGAAAGTGACCCGAGTGACCATAGCTTTGATTCTACACATGTAGATAGTCCCCAGGCTTACTACATGCAGTCGCCTGAACATGGTGAGTCTTACTATAGTGAAGAACCAAGTGAACCTAGTTGGGAGTCAGATTACACGAACGTCATGTATGCAAACCCCAACCCCAGGCCTCAACCTAGGCAGGTACGACCACCATTCCCTAGAGGTCCATGCTACCGGTGTCAAGGAGATCACCTCATTCGTGATTGTCCCTTGCCCCCACCTACACAACCCCAGTCAGTGACTATCCAAGGTTTTTGCCAAGATTGTGGAAAAGAACATCTCTTACGAGATTGCCCTAAGAATCCTAATAATATGCCAAAAATCACTCCGATCAATGTGATTGGTTTGGTTGTAGATTCCTCAGGAAGCGTCACTTCCACTGCACCAGTGCAAGTAGTCACTAGAGCTCAAGCATTGCAACAAAACCAAGAGACAAACCAGGATAAGAACTCAGAGGCTAGTGAAACCGAGAGCATAACAAAGAAAAGGACTAGAGCATGGAAAGATAGTCGGGAAAGAATGAAAAGACAATGGGCTAAAAAGATGAGTGAACTTGAAGAAAGCATAAGAGAAACCAAAGCTAGGATAACTGAAATCACCTCTCAAATCCCCTCTCACAATACCCCGCCGCCACCCCTCCCATCTCCATCTGACCCACAACCTTCCCCACCACGTCATACGATTCCACCACCTCCTAGAGTAGGATCAGTATTAGCTGATCCCACTCCTGAAGACATAGACATGATGCTCAAAGCATATCAGGCCAGAATCCAAGAAGGGCCAAACGTCACGGATCATGCCAAGTGCTATCCTAGAGCTGACCTAGAGATAGAAAGAACCAAACTATGCGCGAAAATGGTCGCATTGGCTCAGACTATGTTTGAAGCCAGTCGCCTTTTCAATTATTCGGGCTCAGCCAAAGCGCAATTACACTTGGATGGATTCCTAGAGAAGTTAGAGGAAATAATTGCAAGATATGCCAAGGAAGAAAAAAATCAAGAAAAAGATAAAGCAAGCAAAAACATGAATCATTCCCCATCGGAAGTGTATGTGGCCAATTCCACTAAACCAGACAACTTTCCCTCCTTAGAAAGAATAGAGAGGCTAATCGCACAATCAGAAAAGGAACCTACCCCTCAAAGAAAGGAAAGGGCAAGAGAACGGAAAAGCCAGCCTCTTCAGGAAGCCCACGTGCCTTTCCAAGAAACTTATCTTCCCCCCCAAAGATCACAGGAGCCTCCCTCGAAAGCTTATGTACCTCCACAGGTAACCCACATTCCTTCCCAGAGAACATATGAGCCTGTTCGGGAAAGTAATAGCATAAGTAATCCTCCCCAAGAAGCTTATGCTCCAGCTATCTATGAGAACGAGGAAAGAGCCAACGATAGAATAAGCCCTCCTTCCCAGGTTGCTTATGTGCCTAACTCTACGGAGCCAGACACTTCTTCTTCTATGAATCGGTTTGCACCAGACTTCCTACGAGAGATTCAAGAAGACAAATGGGAAAACGAAAGCGAGGTCGCCCCTCCTTTTGAACTTGTGGACGATGCACACGACCAATTCCCACAAGACATCCCATCTATTTACGGGGAACATGAGAGTACTCAGTCTCATGAGAGAATGGACTTTGAGTCTAATTCCATACAGGAGCTGCCCCACTTCACAGGCCCATGGGAAGCAAAGTCCACATGTATGAGAGCACCCACAGTCATGGTAAGGAACGACGACTCAGTCATACCTAGGAACACAGAGGTAGTGAAGAACACTAACGTGCAGTGTAATCTCAAGTTAGAGGAGCTACTCAAGGTTAGACCTGAATTATGGAAACATGTAGCCAAACAAGTACCAGAGATAGCAAAACCTCGTTCCCGGGCAGGATCCCATAGGACAGTGCCAGAAATTCCCTTGGATAAGATAGGGGATATGTGTGAAGGTGAAGAAGGGAACACCTATCTTCCCATCACCTACCAGGACTACACCACGAAGGCAATTTTGGACTCAGGTGCAGGAGTTGCAATTGCCACTACCTCCTTATGGAAGCGTTGGAGCAAGCCAGCACTCAGGCCAACGAGAATGAAATTGCAGATGGCCGATGGTCACATAGAGAGACCCCTAGGATTGCTAGAAGGAATAACTCTCACCACTTGTGGTGTCGAGTTTGAACATACCTTTGCCATATGTGACTTCAGCAAAAATCATGCCTATGAGATGATTTTAGGAAGACCATTCATGCGACAGTTGCAAGTGGTACAGGATTGGGGGACCAATTCTTTGTACCTGCAGCACTTAGGTGTTACAACCAAAGTCAATCTCAAGGATTATTCTCATAGAGATGTCCCTCCTATCCAATGGAATCCCATCCATAGAGCCAAAGATGATACAGAATCGGTGCATTCCATAGGGTCGGGATCCTCATGGATGCATGAAGATACTCACTTATGGATGTGCAAGGTAGCAGTAGAAGAAGAGAAGAGAGAGAAAGCCAGAGAGGTAGGTGCGAACGAAACTCATAGACCCATTCAAGACCCAGCCTATGCACCTATAGTCTTTCCAGATGAGGAGTTTGAACCCCATGGCTGGGCAGAAATTTTAGCAACAATGGACGTAGCCATCAATGAAGAACAATGGACACCTCACTGTGATGAGGATGGCTATGACATTTCAGTCTTCTCCATAGAGCCAATCATGGGAGAGGCAGTTCTAGAAGAATGTGAACCTAGCCCTGATGCATTTGAGGATGCAAGTGACTCCGATCTAGAGTCAATCATTATGGACCCACCATTTGCATCAGATGAAGAATACTTCCATGAAATAGAATTTCAACCCCAGAGGCATGGAGAGGTTACAAATGATGTAAGATTAGCAACACATGTGACCCCGAAGGAAGAAGGAAAGAAACGAAAAAAGAGAGAAGCCTCACGAAAAGAGGAAGAATCTTTGTTTGAGGTCCCAGAAAATTTTAAGAAGTATGAGATAAATGACAGGAGAGTCATGATAAGAATGCCTAAACGAGAGGCACAATCAGGAGAGGCCTATGATAACAAAGAAACCACCAAGAAAATAGTAGTGGCCATAGAAGAAGGAGAGGAGAGATGCACGTATATAGGCCATGACCTGACAGAAGAAGAAGAGCAGGAATTGATTGCCTTGCTAAGAGAATACAGAGATGTATTCGCTTGGAGTTACAAGGATTTGAAAGGGGTTGACCCGGACATATGCTCACACACTATTCCCATGACTTCAGACGCTAAACCCTCTAAGCAAAAGCCTTATACATATAACGATAATTATGCTGCTAAGATCAAAGAAGAGATAGATAGACTGGTTGAAGCTGGATTTATCTACGAAATTGAGCACACTGAATGGGTATCCCCCATCGTAGTGGTGCCCAAGAAGAATGGCAAGCTGCGTGTGTGCATTAACTTGAAAAAGGTTAATGCCGCCACGATTCGAGATAACTATCCGCTTCCCATCACAGAACATCTCTTAGAAAGAGTGGCAGGCAAGGAAGTGTACAGCTTCCTTGATGGATTTTCTGGCTACAATCAAGTAGCCATAGCTCCAGAGGATCAGCATAAGACAGCCTTTGCCACAGAATGGGGCATTTTTGCTTTTAGAGTAATGCCATTTGGGCTTACCAATGCACCAGCTACCTTCCAGAGGCTGATGTGCCATGTGTTTAAGGAGTTCCTGAGGAAGAGTTTAGAAGTCTACGTTGATGATCTTTGTGCTCATTCCAATGTTAGACAAACCCATATTCCTGAACTCAGACAAATCTTTGACAAGTGTAGAGAATACCAAGTCTGCCTGAACCCAGAAAAGTGCGTTTTTATGGTTAGGCAAGGCAAGATTCTAGGACACATAGTGTCAAAGAATGGCATATCTACTGACGAAGAAAAGGTGCGAGCCATAGCAGAGCTACCTAGGCCAAAGAATGTCAAGGAAGTACAAGCTTTCATGGGGCATTGTGGGTATTACCGACGTTTCATCCACATGTATGCTGTCATCGCAAAGCCCATGTACGGACTCTTGACTAACTTTGAGTGGACTGATGAATGTGAGAATTCCTTCCAGGAGCTTAAACGAAGATTGTGTTCAGCACCAATCTTGACCACACCAGATTGGAATAAGCCATTCCATGTTCATGTTGATGCATCCAATTATGCTATTGGATGTGTGCTTGCACAACCTACTGGTGAAGGTAATATGGATCTTCCAATTGCCTATGCCAGTAGACAATTGAATGCGGCTGAACGGAATTACACCACTACAGAGAGAGAAGGCTTAGGCATGGTATATGCAGTTAAGAAATTTAGACACTATTTGCTTGCAAATAAGTTTAAATTTTTTACTGATCATCAGGCATTATTATATCTCGTAAACAAGCCATGCAATACAGGAAGATTAGTGAGATGGTTTCTCTTGCTAATGGAATATGACTTTGAGGTTGTGGTAAGAAAAGGTAGGACCCACTTGAGAGCAGATCATCTCTCTAGGCTCACATCGGGAGAAGCCCCACAAGGAGTGTCAGATGACCTTCCTGATGCTTACTTGTTTAATTTGGAAGTTATACCGCAGTGGGCTAAGCCATTGGTGCCAGTATTGACGTACGGGCCCAACCATCCAGTGGTAAACACACGGAATAGAGAGATCGTAAAAGCCCAAAAGTATCACATCATGGCCGGAAGCATGTACAAGCACACAGATCAAGGGATCTTGGCTTGTTGCGTAGAAGAGGATGAGTACGCTAAATGGTTGCAATTAGCACATGTAGGTGCATTAGAGCAACACCATTCAAAGCAACGAACTTTACAGACTCTAAAGAGATTCGGAGTGCACTGGCCAACTATGGAAGCGGATGTCCAAAAGTTGTGCAAGGAATGCCCAATCTGTTGCACTAAACCACCTGTGGAACATGCCACTCTCTATCAAGTATCCATTGTGCCAGATTGGAGTGAACCTCTAGTATCATTCTTGAGGACAAACACATTCCCTCCAGATATGACTCTAGCTAGGAAAAGGAGTTTAGAACAAGAAGCCCAGGATTACTCACTCATAGGTGATAATCTATATAAGCGCGGTAAAGATGGTTACCTGAGGTTATGTGTCCATGAAAGTGAATATCTCAAAATCTTGGAGACTGCTCACCAAGGTGTAGCAGGAGGACACTTTGGACCAGATCGGGTGATCAAGGCAATATTGTTTGCGGGCTTCTGGTGGCCTACCCTTCACATGGATGCACATACCTATGTGAAACGGTGTGATGTCTGTCAAAGGACTCAGTATCCTATACGCAAAGATGAGATGCCACTGAAACCTATGATGGGTGGACGTGCATTCTCTAAGTGGGGAATAGACTTCGTAGGTCCTATTAATCCCCCAGCTAAGGGTTCTCATGCCGAATACATCATTGTGGCAACAGATTATCTCACCAAGTGGGTAGAGGTAAAAGCTACAACCAAGAACGATGCTCAAACAACTGCCAAATTCTTGTTTGAGAATGTATTCACGAGATATGGGCTACCTATAGAGCTTGTAAGTGATAGAGGCACTCATTTCTTAAACGAAGTGATTGAAAATTTACTCCAAGAATTCCTGGTAATACACAAGAAGTCTGCCCCTTATCACCCTCAAGCTAATGGACAAGCTGAGAGCACTAATAAGATTTTATGCAATGTACTGACGAAACTAGTGAACACTAAACGCTCTGATTGGGACAAACAGCTACACCACGCTGTTTGGGCATACCGAGTGGCCTACAAAACGGTACTCCAAGCCACTCCCTTTCAGATGGTATTTGGCCAAAACGCTGTGCTACCGTTGGACTTCTTGATTCCTACATTGAGAGTAGCACAAGAGCACGAATGGACAGGTCACGAACTCTCCTCTAGGATCTTTGATCTTGAACGATTAGGGGAAACAAGACTAAGAGCCGCTGCAGGAATATATGCAGCCAAGAAGAGACAGAAGGCATATTTTGATGCCCATGTGAAGGATAAAGGCTTGAAAGCAGGAGATCTAGTCCTAGTCTATACACTCAAACAACACGCGAGGAAGCTAGAAAAGAGAGGCTATGGACCTATGATCATCAATAGGATCTCCACAAGCGGAGCAGTACAATTGGCCACATTAGAGGGTGATGTTCTCCCAAATTATATTAGCGGTTGCAGAGTCAAGTTGTACCAGGAACCCCTCACGGAGGAAATGCTCAGCCGACTCAACACTGCTAAGAAACGCAAAGAGGAAGAAAAGCGAGTTAGAGAAGAAGCTCAAGCAGAAGCTTTAGAACGCATCAGAAGGATGAAATTACGAAGGCAAGGTAGAGAGCAGCCTAGGACAAATGACTATGCAGATCAAGGATATCATATGGCAATGTGTGAAGTCGCAGGAACCAGCTCACCTAGGATAACTGATCAACGTCCTTTCGTAACCCTAGATATAGGACAAGGAAAAAGTGCAAGGACTGTAAGAGCCTTGATTGACTCAGGTGCAGCCACTAGTGCTGTTAGAATGTCTTACTGTCAAGAGTTACAGTTAACTGTCAATCCTGTGGAAGCATATCTTATAGGATTGGGAGGCGTGGAGACCCCTTGTATGGGCGAGGTGGAACTTCCCCTCTACATTCATGATGAGGCAATGACAGTTAAAGTGCTAGTGTGTCAAAATGAGGATCTCACTGAACCTCTTGTCTTGGGTCAAGACTGGATCTATGACCAAGCAGTCAACTTAAACCTAAGAAGTGGACTTCTTCAGGTATGGGTCAATCATAGTCGAGTTACAGTAGAATTAGACAATGGAGCACTCAAAGAACTAGGAAAGGCACAGACTCCTGGTCCTTCCAGGGGTACACATGAAGATGACCATGCTGTTCTTGTCCAAAACTATGTGTTGCAGAGGAATGATATTCGCAAAAAAGAAGTCCGGGATGCAAAGGAACTCCCTTCTTTTCCAAAGGCCAGAAGAAGGCAACAAACCAAGGTGGATCACAGGTCGAAGAAGCAGAGTGCTACCTATGTCAGAGATCAAAAGTACCTGCGCAACAGAATGTCCCAGCAAGTGAAACAAGTGTGGGTGCGGAAAGGCGAACACACGGTTGCACTCACGCCAACCACGCGAGCAAAGCCTCTTATTAGTAACCAACAACACGACACTAATAAGAAGTCTTTCGGAAATTCTTCGACTAACGTGAAACATATTTGGGTGCCCAAGAAGTCGAGGAAGGCTAGCCCACAATCAAGACAAATTTGGGTGCCTAAGGCTTGCTTGATGGCACAAGTCGCTACTCTGAGGCCACAACCCAAACAGCATAACGCAGCTACGCATATTGCCAGTATTCACTCGTTCTCAACGCCCAAGAACACACCAAGACCCAGGAGCGTGCATGTAATCAATTGTAAATGGGTCCCAAAAAGGCCTCGTTTTCAAACCACGACACCGAGAAAGCTCTGTGAAGACTCTCCGAAACCGAAGGCAAAGCCCACTCACTGCATTTGGCAGCCTAGGGCCTGTAATAAACCCCCCGACCCCAATTTGTAAATTCATACCCACTTACTAACTACAGTAGTCTCCTAGGACAACACAAGCACTAACTACACACACTGTCTTCATGCACTTACTAACCACTAACTCACCATCCACCTCATGTTAATGTTGTAACGGGAACAACAACGGATTTATTCTGTCCATTATGATGTTAACACTTGGTTCTATATTCTCACAGAACCAGTCAGCAAACAGGGCCATGGCAGAAGCAGGTACCAGTTCTCAAGCCGGATCTGGTGCCCAGATTGTGGACATAGAAACACTTCTCCTTGAGCCACGTCTCACCGCAAGACCGCAAGAGCTTCAAGCCGTGCATGTGCTCCCCATTCAGGATCCTCCTCAAGGGCACACTTCTCAAGTAGGTAAGCATGCGCATTGGTTCAGTGATGTTGCTGGACCACTGGGCGATGGGACCTATTTCTGGGAAGCAGAATTGGAGTTCAATGGCAAATGGGGTCGATACCACTTTTTCACACGCGAGTTTGAAAGCTATCAAAACGCCGAAGTCATGAGATCAGTTTGGATCAAAGCGGGTGTGGAAAGTTATTTCAGGACCCACATACCAAAGCTGGATTTTTTACGATGTTCATATCTGATCAGTACAATCACGCCAAGCAGGGCCAAGGGAGGCGACAGCACCTTTGTGTTGCCATCACTGCTGCCGGGTAATGAGCTTAAAAGGTTCAAGTTGAACCTCAATCTAGTAAGAGAAGCATTGGGTATGTATGGCATGCACATCCCAACAGAAAAGGAAACCATGGTCCCAGGTCGAATGAAGCACAAGGATCTTAACAAGTTGAAGGATATGGTAGCGATGACACCTACCATTGCGCTTCACCTGCGAACCATCATGCAACATTTTGCTTTCCCCGCCCAGGAACGATTCACAATGCCCCCGAAAAAAATATGGTTCAGTTTATATCTAGCAGAAACAGAAAGCCTTCCCATCAATGTGCCCCACTGGATCATCGATCAGATCCACCTAGCGCATCAAAGGTGGAACAAGAAACAGAAGAATGTGCTCCATGGGTGTTGTGCTCTGACCAGAATAATCTATAGATGCTTGGCTTATGACGTGCCTGTTCAGCGGGCACTCGTATGGTCCCGAGTCCAAGAATTCCAGAGAAGACTATCAGCAGCAGGTCCCCCATCAAAGAAGATGAGGGGGGGAGTCCAACTACCCTGTGCCCAACCAAGGGGAGCTACCGCTACACCAGAAATAACCCCTCCCCAGACACGACGAGTTAGGCCATTCACAATCCGGCTACCAAGACCAAGCACAGAGGGGCCTAATCTGGTGTTTCCACCCATTCCATCCGATTTGGAATTTCCACAGGGATTTACTCTTGAGGACCTCACGGATGAAGAAATTGCCAGATTAATCTATGACTCTAACCTCGAAGCTGAAGCAGCGCGAGCTCAAGAACCACAACCCCAAACAACATCGGCCCCCACCCAACCACAAGTTGTAGAAGTCGATGTAGATGAACAAGAGGCAGGAGGAGACGAAGAAGAAGCCGACGAAGAACAACATCAAGAATATGACGAACTCTCCGAGTTAGCAAGTGCCCCAGCATATTCGGCACAAATCAAGAGACTATATCGAACCATGCGACTGGTTCAGGAACAGCATCAGATGTCTCTAGAACAGGGCAAAAGACTCATGAACGACTTACTAGCTGAGGAAGGTGTGGACGAGTTGTTCATTGAGTCCATGAACCTTCATGCCGACGCCGTAGGACTGGATGAGGCCATTCATGAGGCAGTGGCCTACATTCACAGGTTTGAGAAAAGGGTTCCCGTTCGTCCCAGGAGGTCCGGGAAGCAAATTCACATCAATACATCAGCACCAGGCGAGTCAGCGCAAGCAGAAGAATATCACAAAGCACCGTTGTCACCACCATCCCCACCTCACACTACACAATTCACTCCACCACAGGACACTAGCACTACCACATCCACTACCACTACCATTGTCATGGGCATCCCACTCTCCCCGGGAATCCAATTCGGGGGAGTCACCATGCCCACCTTCACCACCCTGTTCACCGATGTCACATCCACTCCACCCACGATTCCCATCTACACCGTCACTCAAACAGTTGACACGATGGAAACATCACCAGCCACAGCACCGCTCCCTCCCCCCATGCCACCTTCATCACCCATACCCCCTCCACCCACATCTCCGCTTACATCCACATCATTCACCTCTCCCATTCCCGCCCCCATTCCCCCTGCATCTTCACCCCTCCCAGCATTATTTAATGTAAATAACATCTTTTTAGCATTAAACCAATGTGTATACCAGCTCCAGAATGATTACAAAGCTCTGGACAACCGGTATCAACAACTGGAAACGCACCATCAGAACTTACAAAGACAGTTTCACATTCTACAAACAGAAAATGCAGAACTGAATCAACGCTACACGACGCTTGAGCAGGCTCACCAAACATTATTGGCGGCACCCCAACCATCGACAGAATCAGGTGTCAAACAACTAGAAGCTTTGCTCGAGGTATACCAAGCCGATAACCTCAAAGTCCGGCGTAACCTGGCACTTCTCAGAAAACACATGGCGGCCGCCCTTGAAGAAAACAAGAGACTGCAGCAGCAAAATGAAGCAAATCTAGAAGCAGCAATGGAAGGCTCTCCACACGAAATTGATCCAGAGCAGTTTAAAGCTGTGCCCTCAGAGACAATGAAGACCATCTTGGACAGCTATGCAGATCTATTAGAAGCTCATGATGACTTGGAAAGGGAACGTGATGCGCTGCGCAATCAACTCCAAGAGCAACAGACAGCACCCAAAGTCACAGAAACGACCACGACTTCAGAGGAAGTCAAGACATTGAAAGAGCAGGTGGCCGAATTACAGGCACGATTACTCACACATGAAAGGCAACCCTCTCCAGTTGTCGAACCAGAACCCGAGGATTTGGTACCCATCGAGGTAGATGAGACGTATGAGGAACCTTACGTTCCTATGCCAATGCTAGGTGGTGAGCAAACCGCAGAAGGAATGGATACGTTAGAAATTGAAGTACCTGAGTGGCTCCAAACACTAGAGAAAACGGCATCAACTCATGAAGATCAAGTGGCAGTTCAAATCCAATCTATGGCAAAGATAGAGGACACTATTATTAAATCAGAATACTTCCGCAGCATGTCCCACCATAGATGGATTGGAACCAATGATGATCAATACGTGCCATATTGTATACTCCTGGCGGACTATAATGCTGAAATCCAACAACGATGTGGCAAACCTCCAACGTTTGCTACACAATTTGGGCCAGATGACATCCCAGAGAGCGCTCAAAAAGGATCCATTCATCAACCCACTTGGAGGATCCGACTCCTCGAAACCTACCCGGAGATGGTTCGCACCTGGACGAATATGCCTCTTTTTATTAAATATAACCCTTGTTATGTTCCTGTACTCCGCAGACGCACATGGCCAGAGTTTACCATTGCAGTCAAGAATATCAAGGGATGCGCCAAATGGTTAAACTACGTCTATCTAGCACCCCCTCAAGGGCCTCCCACCGTCAATTACATGATTTCCACTATACGACACTGGAGCATCCGATTAAGGAATACCCCTGATGTAATGGCCCAGATGTGCATGAAAATTTTTGAGTTAATGCTTATTACATTCAGGACATTCAAGAATATCAAGGACCCACACTTCTCAGGCGTCGGATTCCTTACAGGAAACCAAGATTTAGTTTATGACATGAGCACCACTCCTTCCATAGAGGTGATATACGCTTGGCACGCCAGAATCAAATACCTCCCAGCCTGCTTTAAACAAACATTCGAGGAGATGTTCATAACAGGGTTCTGGGAATACCACTCAGAAATATTTGTACCCAGACCCTCACATCTCCTCCATTTATTTGCTGTGGAGCGCACCATTCACTCAGAGCAGTTACGGGTGCCACACCCAGATGTCCCAGGGCCAGTCAATTGGGATGCATTGCTGACAGATCTAGCAAGGGGACTCAGGTTAGAAGAACACCACCTCGCCGCCGATGTTGTACAATACTACGTCCAAAAAGCAGCTAGACAAGGGTCTGTCAGGGGCAACAGACGCGAGAGTGGGGGGGGGTGTTGGCAGCAGCCTTGGTACACCAGGACGTACAAGACATGAAAGTCAAAGAAGGGAGTCAGAGCGAAGGGACAGCACAAGCAAACAGGGCAGTCAAAGAAGATCTGGCAAGTAGGCCAATATTTTTTCAAGACATTAATGCAAATCAAAGAGATGGACATGCAGAGAGGAAGAGCAAGTAGGGAGCTCGAAGATATGTATGGCAGATCACTAGAAGAAATCCCTACAACAACAGTGATTTTTATCACTAACAATCATTTGTAAATATCATTTCACATTTTTGTAGCTCCATTTTGTGCAAGCCAAGGAGTCCTTGAGCTTGAGGAGCCTTAGAAGTAGTTGCGTACCAATTTTCGTATTTTTTAGATCTCGTTTGAGCCCCCAAATAAGCCCTGGAACCTAATTTTTAACTAGGCCGGACACTAGGTCTGGACAGGGCCAAAAGCTAGTCAAAAACTATAAAAAGAGCTAGAGAGCTCATTTTTGAGGCTAGATTGTAATTGAAACGAACTTGTAAGAGCTTTTGAAAATAATCTAAAGAACTCTATTGATCCTCTCTCTTTGTCTTGCCGTGTGTGCGCGTGTGTGTGTATGTGTGTGCATGCTTGTGTGCTTCTCACTCACGCACTTGTGCCGCCACTTGCTTGAGGTCTTCATACCATCCTCACGTCTTCCCGGATTGACATTAAAGGAGGTGCTACTCATCACTGAGCTACAATATGCATACATACATACTTACATGCATACACACACATATGCATACATAATGCACATGCATACATACACATACTTAATGCATACACACATACATATGTACATGTATATATATTGATTTCTAACCCATTTGTTTTATATGTTAGGTATTATGGATCCTAGTAGAGAGAGAAAGGCGAAACTCACTCTCATAAAAAGTCTTATGAGAGCAAGAGTTTCGTCTGATTCTCTAGTGGCCATCATGCATGATTACTCAGAGATGTCTGATGATGAGCTGGATTGTACGATCCAGATGCTTACCCAACGATCAGAGGAGGGCTCTTCTGCGGCTCCACATGTAGGAAGACATCTATCTGCTCATAGGTATGTTTTTTTTTCATAAACTTTTTTAATGATATTATAACACATATTTTTATTTATTTTTATCTATCTATTTTCAGGACACCTATACGACCTCCAGATCATGATAGCAGAGCGGAGTTGCCTATGAGGACATGCATAGGCACCTTAGGACTAGAGTGCGATATAGAGCCAGAGGGAAACATTGTGTACATAGGGAATGGATTGGAGTTCATGAGAAGAATGCGGACATTATGTGACTCTTACCTGCACCTTGTCCACTTATCATGGAAGTAAGTATAAATTTTACATATAAATTGAAATAAATATCTTATGTTTTATTTATATGATTTTCTTTTTTGTAGTGAGCATGATGAGAGGGATAAAAAATACTTACTTAGTTCACTTGAGATAGAGTTTGGGACAGGATGGTCGCATAAGTGGTGTCTAAAAGAGATGCGGACACTTATGGCTCATCGTCGCGATAATGCACGGTACACACTGCTTTTATGTATATATATGTGGATATGAGTATGTGTGTTTATGTATGTATGTATGAATATGAGAGAGAGAGAGAGAAAAGAGTGATACTAGAGGTACAAATACACACATACACACACATATACATCATACATGCACATTTACACACATATACACATACATGCACATTTATACATACACACACATACATGCACATTTTTACACACACATACACATGCATGCAGTTACACACATATAATGAACACATAGATACATACACATACTCACATACACATACACATGCATAATCATATGTACACACACATAGACTCATATAATCATATTTACATGCATACATACATATACACGTGCATATATATACACACACAACACATGCATATGCACATATAGATACACATACATACACAAGACATGCATACGCATAAGTAAATAAATAAATAAATAAATCCTATTTCAAAAATCCTAATTTGAAAACACTAATTTGGATATTAGGGTTTTAAAACCCCTAATTTAAAAACTCTAATTCAAACTTTTAGCCATATGATTGAAGTATATGTACACATTGTGAAGAGAGATGGTGGATGCAATCCAAAGATGAGTAGGTGCCGCTACAACCAGCTTCACACCAGCCAACTGAGACTTCAGAGTTGATTAGTAGACCCTTTGAGCTTCCTAAATCCACCAAAATATCAGCCAAGTACTTTGGAACATGTATCCCAAAAGTTTAAGTCAAGACAGGCTAGTTGCGAAATGACTAGCTCCCAAAACTTGCTATTTTTGGACATACACCTGCTGAAAAAATGAACAGTGCTCTCAACCTGGAAGGAATTAGAAAAATTCCTTTTGGGCATAGCAAATAGACTTAGCAAGATTCCTATTCCAAGTTAAAACACTTCAAATGATGGACTGAGCACTGAGAACAAGTTTCATCAAGTTCTGGAACATTCCCACAATTCTCGGGGCTCTGCAGAGATAGACCAGTAAGCAGTAAAATGCAGATATCTCCAAAAGTATAAATCCAATGACCTTGAAAATTTATAGGTAGAAACTAGACAGTGAGAGCTATCCAACGCACTTTAAAACACTGAAAAAGGTTCAGTAAAACTCGAGATATGACCTTCTGAAGTTACTGCTCTGAGTGAGTATAGCAGAGAACAAAACAGAGAGGTAGATGATAATAAATGTATAGATTCACATATGATTACAACCACATTGGCAATGAATCTTTGCACAATGGGAGTAGAATGATAGAGCTATGGAGTAAGCTCTTCAATCTCTACAAAATGACATGAAGTGGTCACGTACAAGGCTTGCTAATCGCCTCTTCCTTTTTGCTCCTTTTATAGCAATTCTTGGAGGGAGTTTTGAATTCGAATTCGAATGGCTCCACCTAAAAGTGATCCCCAAAGTTAGGAGAGATTCCCTCAGCTCAAAAATTCGTGATTTTGATAGTTGGAGCCACGAATTTGCTTTTACATCATGGATGAGGTAAGCCATCCTTTTACTTTTTTCTTTTTCCATTTACAAGAGATAAAATGTACTCTTTTACAAGAGGTGTTCACATGACTACTCATGTGACTTACAAATGAGGATAATATCAAGCATATCAAGCATGTAGGCTTGGGCAAAATGCACCAACAGCTCACCCTCAAGCCTAACATGCTTGGCCTCCAAATAAGTCTTCAATTGTCCTTGATTTCCTGCAAGCCAATCATCAACTTGAATCTACTTAACTTCGTACCATCAAGAGCTTTCGTCAACATGTCTGCACATTGCATATCTATAGAGACATAGGATAGTTGAATATCCTTGCTCAATAGCTTCTCCCTTACATAATGGTAGTGGACTTCAATATGCTTGGTTCTAGCATGGTATACCGGATTAGCTGCTAGATGTAGTGAGCTTGTGTTGTCACCAAAAATGTGAGGTGTTGAAGAATGAAGTCCAAGATCTGTGTACAAAGATTTTAACCACATGATTTCTTGAGTTGCATTAGCCAAACCTCTATATTCAGCTTCAGTAGAAGATAATGCCACGGTTGGTTGCTTCTTCGATGACCAAGAAATGATTTTTGAACCTGCAAATGATATATACCCTGATGTGCTTCTTCTATCATCTTTAGATCCGGCCCAATCTGCATCTGAGTAGACCTTTAGCTCAATATCTGAAGTATATGAATAGAACAAACCTTCATTCATGGTCCCCTTTAGGTACTTGAGGACTCGCTTGGCCGCTTCCATATGTGGTCTTCTCGGCTTATGCATAAACTGACTCAATATGCTAACACTATAGCATATATCCACCCTTGTGAGTGTTGCATAGTTCAAACTTCCAACCAAGCTTTGATAGCTTGTGATGTCTTCAATTGGCTCTCCTTCATAAGCACTAAGCTTATGATTTTGCTCCATAGGTGTACCTGCACACTTGGTATTTTCCATCTTGAACTTGACGAGTATGTCATGGACATACTTCCTTTGTGTGATGTATATACCTGAATCTGTGTAGATCAACTCCAATCCAAGAAAATAAGTGAGTGGTCCGAGGTCACTTATTTTGAACTCCTCCTTCATTTGACTCTTTACCTGTTTGATTCCTTCAAGATCATTGCCTGTGATAATAATATCATCAACATACACACATAAATAGATCACTTCAGATCCATTCCTCTTTATGAACAAAGAGGTATCCGCCTTGCTAGCTTTGAATCCTTGGTCCTGCAAATAAGTAACCAATCTGAAATTCCAAGCTCTTGGAGCTTGCTTCAATCCATACAAAGCTTTCTTTAGTTTGCATACATAGTTAGGATGATGTGCATCCTCATATCCAGGAGGTTGTGCCATATACACTTCCTCAGAAATCCATCCATTCAAGAAAGCATTCTTTACATCAAGTTGATAAAGATTCCAATTTCTAGATGCAGCAAGACTTATGAGAACCCTAATTGTAGGCATTTTTGCAACAGGAGAGAAAGTCTCCTCATAATCAATACCATGGGTTTGAGCAAACCCTTTAGCAACTAACCTTGCTTTGTGTCTATTTATACTTCCATCTGGATTCCTCTTGATTTTGTATATCCATCGAGATCCGATTATCTTCATAGATGGCTTGTTAGGTACAAGCTCCCAAGTGTCATTCTCCTTCAAGGCTTCCATTTCTTCATCCATTGCATCTCTCCAAGCTTTCTTGCTTTGTGCTTCTTCGAATGTGGTAGGTTCTTCATTGGTTGAATCCTTTGCAATGTAGATTGAGTGCTTGGTGACCAAAGAAGTATCATAACCAAACCTCTCTGGTTTCTTCTTCTCCCTCGAAGACCTTCTAAGTGGTTGATGTGAGCTCTCGGGTCCATATGTAGCATCCTGCATCTTTGCTTTACCTTTGTTCTTCCATAGCTTTAGTCTTTCCAAGTCTTCTAGGTCAATCTCCGAATCACTTTCTTCAATCTGCTTTGGCTCCTTTGGTTGAAGTGATGGAAAATCTTCATCCAAGTCATATGGCAGCTTCACTTTCCTGTCATCATCAAACCATGATTTGTTTTCATCAAAAATTACATCTCTACTCACAGAAAATCCTTTATTGGTTGGATTGTACAATCTATATCCTTTTTGGTTTTGATCATAACCAATGAATACACACTTCTCTGCCTTGGGATCCAATTTCCCTCTTACTTGAGAAGGAATGTGAGCATAGGCTAAGCATCCAAAGATTTTACAATGCTCTAGACTAGGTCTTCTTCCATTCCACACTTCATATGGAGTGGTTCCATCTAGTGACTTAGATGGAAGTCTATTTATGAGATATGTGGCTGTCGACACAGCCTCTGCCCATAGGTAGTTCGGCAATCCCTTTTCGTTGAGCATGGACCTTGCAGCTTCGACGATAGCTCTATTCCTCCTCTCTGCTACACCATTGAGTTCGGGTGTATACCTTGTAGTGACTTCCCTTTTAATGCCTCTTTCATGCAAGAAGGCATCAAATTCAGAAGAGAAGTATTCTCCTCCACCATCTGATCTGAGTCTTTTCAAAGTCCTACCTGTTTGATTTTCAACAAGAGCAATATACTTCTTAAAGCAATTAAACACTTCATCCTTGTGCTTCATGAAAAACAGAATGGTCCACCTGCTACAATCATCTATGAAAGACACATAATATCTTGAGCCTGATATAGATGGCTCCTTACTTGGACCCCACACATCCGTGTGCACTAGATCCAAAGGATTTTGATACATATATCCTTTCTTATTGAAAGGTTGTCTATGAGCCTTGCCGAGTTGACAAGCTTCACACTTATAAATCATGTGTTGCCTTGTGATATTAGGCAAACCAAGTACACTTTGGTCCCTGCAAATCTGTTTGAGTGTCCTCTCACCAATGTGAGCAAGCCTTTTGTGCCATATCTCCAACTCTGTTAGAGTTTGAGATCCATAGCTAAACAAAGCTATGTTCTTTGTATCTTCCACTTCAAAAGTGAAAAGCCTTCCTGTCTTTTCTCCTTTGGCAATCCTTCGAAAGCCTTGCCTTGGGTCTTCAACATATGCTCCAAATCGATTGAATCTAACCTGCAATCCTTTTTCAACAATCTGTCCAACACTTATTAAATTTTTGGTAATTGTAGGGACATACAAGACTTTGCTTAAGAGGTTCATATTCCCATCTGATGTCTTCACATTACCTATCTTCTCCACTGAGTGCTTTGTGTCATCTCCTGTCTGCACTTCATGCTTGTTATGAGGATCTTCCAAATCAGAAAGTAAAGCCACATTTCCTGCTACATGGTTCGAGCATCCCGAATCAATGTAAAATATGTGATCATCATCCTTACCCTTCTTTGTTGATAAATTCATAATCAATAATGAATCTTCTTGACTTTGGTCCTCTGCATAGTTATTGTAATCTCTTCTTCCTCTATGGCCACTTTGATAGTTGTTGTTGTTGTTGTAATTGTTGTTGTAGTAGTTGTTGTTGTTGTAGCCTCCATTGTACCTACCTCTATTTGATCCATAGCCACCTCTATTGAATCCTCTTCCTCTTGAGTTCCTTGGATTCCTCAAACATTCTTCAGTAGTATGGTTAGATAAGCCACATATGTTGCAAGGTTGAGATGATTGGAATCTCCCCCTGCCTTGCTTTCCACCTCTGCCTCTTCCTCTAGCTCTTCCTCTACCTGCAAAGTTTGCTTGGAAAGAGCTTCCTTCATCTTCATTCTTCCTATTCTTTGACTTGTCCTTGACCTTAGCTTTATCAGAATATAAGGCAGAAGTTTGATTACCTCTTGAGGACTCACCACCTTTGCTAATCTTTGCTTCATGAGTGAAGAGTTGGCCCATGAGTGTGTTGAGGTCGGGTACATGCATATCCATGTATAAATCCATGGCTGTTGTGAATGACTCCCACTTGTCGTCTGCTTTGATTCCATTCATGATTTGTCTTATGATTTGCTCCTCTTCAATTACCTCTCCAATGCTTCCAAGTTGGTCGGAAATCTCCTTCATCTTTGTGACATAATCAGTCACATTTTGCTTCGGGCTTTTCTTCATTGTTGTGAACTCCATCCACAATTGGTTCTTCCTTGCTCGAGTGTTGGAAGAGAAGAAAGAAGCAAGTGCATTCCAGGTTTCTCTTGATGTCTTGCATCCCTTGACATGAGGTAAAAGAAAATCAGAGATTGAGTTTAGAATATAGGACCTTGCAAGTGCATCCTTCGAACACCAATTCGAAAGTCCTTCCACTTCTTCATGTGATGGTTGCCCTTTGTTCCTCATGGTTGGCATTGCTTCATCTCCGGATATGAATCCATATAGATTCCTCCCTTGAAGGTAAGCCTCCATCCTTAGAGACCATGCCGGATAGTTGTTTCGATCCAATTTGTCAATTGTTGATGGAAATCCATCTCCCATGTTGCTTGACTATGCTCTGATACCACTGTGAAGAGAGATGGTGGATGCAATCCAAAGATGAGTAGGTGCCGCTACAACCAGCTTCCCACCAGCCAACTGAGACTTCAGAGTTGATTAGTAGACCCTTTGAGCTTCCTAAATCCACCAAAATATCAGCCAAGTACTTTGGAACATGTATCCCAAAAGTTTAAGTCAAGACAGGCTAGTTGCGAAATGACTAGCTCCCAAAACTTGCTATTTTTGGACATACACCTGCTGAAAAAATGAACAGTGCTCTCAACCTGGAAGGAATTAGAAAAATTCCTTTTGGGCATAGCAAATAGACTTAGCAAGCTTCCTATTCCAAGTTAAAACACTTCAAATGATGGACTGAGCACTGAGAACAAGTTTCATCAAGTTCTGGAACATTCCCACAATTCTCGGGGCTCTGCAGAGATAGACCAGTAAGCAGTAAAATGCAGATATCTCCAAAAGTATAAATCCAATGACCTTGAAAATTTATAGGTAGAAACTAGACAGTGAGAGCTATCCAACGCACTTTAAAACACTGAAAAAAGGTTCAGTAAAACTCGAGATATGACCTTCTGAAGTTACTGCTCTGAGTGAGTATAGCAGAGAACAAAACAGAGAGGTAGATGATAATAAATGTATAGATTCACATATGATTACAACCACATTGGAAATGAATCTTTGCACAATGGGAGTAGAATGATAGAGCTATGGAGTAAGCTCTTCAATCTCTACAAAATGACATGAAGTGGTCACGTACAAGGCTTGCTAATCGCCTCTTCCTTTTTGCTCCTTTTATAGCAATTCTTGGAGGGAGTTTTGAATTCGAATTCGAATGGGTCCACCTAAAAGTGATCCCCAAAGTTAAGAGAGATTCCCTCAGCTCAAAAATTCGTGATTTTGGTAGTTGGAGCCACGAATTTGCTTTTACATCATGGATGAGGTAAGCCATCCTTTTACTTTTTTCTTTTTCCATTTACAAGAGATAAAATGTACTCTTTTACAAGAGGTGTTCACATGACTACTCATGTGACTTACAAATGAGGATAATATCAAGCATATCAAGCATGTAGGCTTGGGCAAAATGCACCAACACACATTGCATCTATTCCTCTGACGTCCTACTAGAGAGATGTCTCTCCTCCCAACCTTATGCCTCTATATATAGCTACTCAAATCAACAAGGATCATAATATATATAAAGATATATACACATCATGTAGATACACATACATAAATATAAAATGGAGTAGATATATTATGCATCACACATACATGCCTAAATGCACACGTAAATATATATATACATGCATACATATTTACATGTACACATTTACACATAGACACATATACATATATACATGTACACATCACATCTACATGCCTACATGAACACATAAATATATATATATATATATATATATATATATATATATATATATATATATATATATATATATATATATATATATATATATATATATATATACATGCATACATATTTACATGTACATATTTACACATAGACACATATACATATATACATGTACACAATTATAAACACTTGCATATATTACATGAATACATGAATATTTTACATAAATGCATATGCATATATACACATATGCATACTAACACATGTATACATATATCACACACATGCACACACATACATATACATGAAATACATACATACATACATATATATATATATATATATATATGCATACTAACATATGTATACATATAATACACATGAATACACACACATATGCATACATACATGATAAAAATTTGCTCCTCAAAGATAAAGCTATATATAAAATAATTAGGCATACCCCCCCCCCCCCCCCCTTCATGTTCTAACTTAAAAGAAGATGATTTCATCTCTCTAGTAGGATTCATCGTTATTCAAGTTAATAAAAAATCTATTATCTGATATCCATTCAGAAGCTTCAAATTATTGATCGATAACTAGAGTAGAATTTACTATCTAATCTACTCATATGTTTTCATTATTACCATCATTTTGGTAAGACATCAATATAGTCTCATCTTCATTATCCTTATTGATTTCATTTATTTCTTCTATATTAAATCTATCTTCTCATGAGTCAGATCATCTATTAATGGATTAATATCTATTTCTGGTAATTGCTCTTCCTCATCAGTAGAATCAACATGTAGAGAATTATCATCTTCAGAAACAAGATTAGTATCATTATCACGTATAATGATTCTAATTTCTCTTTCAGATGTTGATGTATCAGTATCTGATGCTGAATCATCAAGAGGACTTTCTTCGATCTTTCTAGCAATAAACTATTCAAACAATGACCTACCTCTAGGTTGCACATGAATGACTTGCCACCAAGGGTGAGCATCTAGGTTTTTATAAAAAAATGCTTGTTCAATATGCTTGGGAAGAATATATGGTTCTTTAGTAGATCGCATTACCGTGGACAATATGTAGTGGTTGAAACTAGGTTAAGGCCATGTTCTTGAGAGTTAGACTAAAGGCATTGTACTGAGTGAACACGTCATCGACTTGTTTAGCTCTCAAAAACATGTCTAAAATCTGCTACATAATCATAAGGATCTCTATTGCCATCGAAGTAACTCTTCATGGATTTAACGAGTTGGGTAGGCCTCAAAGGTTCTAGGGTGTTCTCTAGGCCTAGGTAAGGGAAACTCATCCATGCCTCTTTGATATCTCAAATTTTTGTGTCTCTCCTGATCTATTCTTTCTGCATCTAATCTTGATCGCTCTCTTCCTAAGGGGTTTGCAAAGCTCACTTTAGGTCTCTCTCTCTCTCTAGCTCTTTTCCTCTAGATTTCATGAGTCTGGGATGATCCTACTCTTTGGTGGCCATGGGAAACATTAGATCTTGGTGGAGGGAAAATCAATTCACCCTTCCAAGTGTACGCATGCCTATCATGCTCTGTTACCAAGAAAATTCTCTCTGATGTGTTATCCACATAAACAACTTTTCAGAGTATCTCTAGATCTTTGGACTTGTCGATGGTGACTCTGCCTATTTCGCTAATTTGATCTATCTTGAATCTCCAAAAAGCATCCTCCATTTCTCTATTCAAGACGAGTTCTATGCCTTTGTTGTCTTGGGGAACCCACTTTGAAGTGATCACTCTTGTCAAGATAAACTTGCCTCAAGGATTCATGGGTTCTTGTCCTAGGTTGCCTTGCTCTACCTCTCCTATCTCCTTCTCAAGAATGACATTTCAGAACTCATCTATAATTGTGTTTGGTGAGCTGGAAACCATATACATCATTCCTTGTTTATCAATATACGAGCCCTCTTCAAATTTAACCATTGGGTGTTCAAGTCGAAAGGCTTGATCAAGATTTTTCCTGTTCCCCTTAGAACATCCTCATAGATGTGTGCACCTAATCAATTGGTCCTAATATACTCCAACTACATCTTATAGGGGTCTTTTGCTGTCTGTAAATAGTGAAAGAAATTGGAGAATCTTGGAGAGGCTTCGAAAGTTTGAGTTGTCAAGTGTTGAACTTGATCTAGCAAACCATCATAGGACCAGACCTAGCTCTTTGTATAGGTAAAATAGACCTTGTAGGCTTGTGGTTAGTGCAATAAAACCCAATAGGTACTTTGGAACATCAACAAGAACAAGTTGATGCGAAACAAATAGCTTGCATCTTGACTAGCTCATAAAAACCTTCTAAAAATGGATGGAAATTGTGACTTCAAACAGCGAGAGCAGCCAGGACAATTACAATTGGAAACATTCCTCTTAAGGGAGTTCTATACATAGGGTTTTCTTGCCATATGCATAAAATCTCTAATTTATAACAACTATAGAAGGAGAAATCACCTTAACACTGAGCTGATGTCATCTCGACTTTTTAGGGATGTGCATATAATGACTCTAAGTCTAAAAACCTTGATTTTGATTGAAATTAATAAAGCAAATGGCTTGAAAATTTGCACACATAAACTGTATAGTTTTATCTTTACAATGAATGCTTAAAAATGGGATTTGGAACTTCATGGACAAAGCAACACTCTCTACAAGTGGACTAAATCTGAGGAAGAAGAAGCATTGAATAGAAATGGAACCAAGCAATGATCAAAGAGTATATGTATTACTTCAAATCAACAATCTTCTTTATGTATAGATGTTGTGGAGTCTTGATATAGAATCTTGAGGATATGGCCACACCTTTTCTCCATGAATTTGAATTCCAAATTAGGTGGGTTTGATAGTTTAGATTGATTGGAATCATTTCCTACAATCTAGGAAAAGGGAAAGTTGAAGTCATATCTACCTCTTGATTGATTGATTGAGAATCAATCCCAAACACTTCTAACTCATGGAGTTTAAGCCTTTTACTTTCCCCTTTTTTTAAAGGTAAATACCTACTCACTCAATACAATAAATGAATGCAAATAAAACTCTTCAAAGAGTATATGTGGCATCATTCAAATGATGGATTTGATGAAAATCATGTCTACTTCAAGTTGAAGTCATATCTACCTCTTGATTGATTGGCTGAGAATCAATCCCAAACACTTCTAACTCGTGGATTTTAGGCCTTTTACTTTCCCCTTTTTTTTTAAAGGTTAATACCTTGAACCTTATAAAAGAAAATGATTATATGTGATTAATCACTCAATACAATAAATGAATGCAAATAAAACTCTTCAAGGAGTATATGTGGCATCATTCATGATGGATTTGATGAAAATCATGTCCACTTCAAGCATAATGTTAGTGTTAGTGTCCATGTGAAAGGCCAAATGGACACTGGACACTTCTTTGTATATGTTCTTTAATAAAACATATAGTGGCATGGTCAGCCACATGTTGTAAGTTCGATCGCATTTGTAAGACCTAAGAAGTTTGTCTTCGTGCTCCTTGTGTATTGTGTTTTTCTGCATATTTTGCAGCCTCTGTGTGGAGTACCTGTGCATCCCTAGGAGCTCAATTTTTCTACTCCGAGGATATTGTCGTGGAGCTCTCAAGAAGGAGAGCGCAGTGTGGTGCATTGCCATTGAAATACTTCATTGATATCAGAGCAGTTGGATGCAAAAGGGTTTGTTTTCTTTGTGCAAGCGAAGCGGCAACCAAGGCATAGACCTTGGCATACCTTGTCATCCGAGTCACCAAAGTCACCATTGGGTGCACACAAGGGAGGACCTGAATGATCAAGGAAGATAGAGGTTCCCGGTACTTTGAGAGAGGTCACCGTTCCTAGTACTGTTCCCCCCAAAGCTCACTTAATTGTGGCAATATCTTGCCACTAAGCTACACTCTTGTGGTGTCTGACGAAGGGGAAAGACTAAGGTTGATATTACCTTGAACATGTTTTGGTCCCTCAGAGCTTCATTCTTTGCTTTCAAAGCTTGTTTTTGAAGCATTTTTGTTGTTTCTTTTGGAGCCATTTTGGAGTACTTTCGCACATAGTTCTCTTCACACAAGTCCAAGAAAATCAAGAAGAGTATTCTTTGTACTTCTCTGACAATAAATATCAACCTTTGGGGTTGTGTTTTCAGCCATACTCATAAAAGTACATGTTTCTCGAAAGGCTTTCAGTTTTGGTGGGAAAAGAGGCTGCAAATTTATGTAGGTTTTTGAGCATAAAACATCAGAGTTGATAGACACTTACAAGTGTTGTTCACTAGTCTTTGGGCTGTGCATTCAGCCTTTTAGTGTCATTTTACTACATGTATTGAGAACATACACACCCGCGGCCCTAGGAGCTCAGTTTTTCTACTCCGAGGATATCGTGGTGGAGCTCTTGAGAAGTAGAGCAGATTGTGGTGCATTGCCATTGAAATACTTCACATAATGTAAGCTTGATGTTCCAACAGCTCCCCCTCAAGCTAAAATATGCTTGAGTCTTGATTCTCTGATAGGTTGAATACGTGCCATAGCTTTGAGTCTACAAAGGGTTATCCCATCAAGTGCCTTTGTCATCATCTCTGCTATTTGCTTTGCAATAGGAACAAATGAAATGTCAATTTTGTTCGCCATAAGATTCTGTCTTACAAAGTGGTAATGGACTTCTTTGTGCTTTGTCCTTGCATGAAAAATTGGATTTGCAGCTAGATGCATGGACCTTACATTATCTCCCAAATATGAGTACAAATCCTTGAGCCATATTGCTTCTTGAGTTGCAATAGTCAGACCTCTATATTCTGCTTTAGTTAAAGATATATCTATAATGAAGACTAAGGATAATACATCATTAAGTGTCCCTTTGAGGTACTTGAGTACTCTCTTTGCAGCATCCATGCGTGGCCTTCTTGGCAAGTGCATGAACTGACTAAGCACTCCCACACTATACGATATGTCTGGTCTTGTGTGAGTAGCATATATCAAGCTACCAACTAAACTTTGATACTCTTTAGGATCATCAATTTTCTCATCTTTGTAAACACTTAGTTTATGGTTTAATTGCAAAGGTGTACCCGCAAGCTTTGTGTTCTCCATTTTGAACTTGAGAAGTAGGTCTTCAATGTATCTTCTCTAAGTTAGATACATACCTTCATCTACATAAATCACTTGCATACCTAGGAAATATGTGAGCATCTAAGTCATTGCTTTTGAGCTCCTCTTGCATGTGTCTCTTGATCCTTTGAATGCCATTCAGATCATCACCTATCACCATAATATCAACTATTACACATAGATAGATAACCTCATTGTGATCCCTTTTGATGAATAGAGAAGGATCCGAGTCACTAGGTTTGAGCCCTTGATCTTGAAGACATGTAACCAACCTGTAATTCCAAGCGTTGGGAGCTTGTTTCAATCCATACAATGCTTTCTTAAATATGCAAACATAAGATGTATGATTAGGGTTTTCAAAACCTGGTGGTTGTGACATGTATACCTCTTCACATATCAAACCATTTAAGAATGTATTTTTCACATCAAGTTGGAGGAGTCTCCAATTTCTTGCAGCAACTACACTTATCAAAGTTCTAATTGTGGTCATCTTTGCAACTGGTGAGAATGTTTCCTCGTAGTCTATATCATGATTTTGTGAGCATCCTTTGGCAACTAATCTTGTCTTGTACCTGCAAACTGATCCATATGAGTTTCTTTAAACTTTATATACCCGTCTTCAACCAATGACCTTTTGATTGGGTGACATTGGAACCAAATCCCAAGTCTCCATTTCCTTCAATGCATCTATTTCTTCTTTCATGGCCCTTTTCCCAATTAGGGTTCCCCTTTGCTTCTTCATAGGTTGAGGGTTCCTCTAAAATTGAGTCCAAGTAGATTAAATGATTTGTAAAAAATATGGTATCATATCCATACCTTTGTGGTTGTCTCTTCTCCCTTGTTGATCTTCTAAGTGCTTGCTTAGAGCATTCTCCACACTCTTGCATTTTTGTTTTGCCTCTTGACTTCTAAAGCTTTTAATCCTTTTCCTTTTCATCTTAGTCATCATCTATATCACTTCTTGGATCTTGGACCTGTGTATCATGCTTGCTTCCTAATAGATGATAATCAAAAGCAAGATCATATGGTAGAGTTACCTTTTGTTTATCTTCATCATATCAAGACATGTGTTCTTCAAACACAACATCTCTACTTGTAGTGAGTTGCTTGGTTGAAGGATTATAGAACTTGTAACCCATCTGAGTTGATTCATACCCAATAAACACTACCTTTGTTGCCCTTTCATCTAGCTTACCTCTTATTTGTGATGCTACATGAACATAAGCTAAACAACCAAACACCTTGCAATGTCCAAGACTAGGTTTTTTTTCCATACCATGCTTCATAAGGAGTCATACCGTAGAGTGATTTGGATGGTAGTCTATTGACAAGGTACACAACAATTGAAATAGCCTCTACCCATAGATAATGTGGCAATCTCTTCTCTTCAAGCATTGTTTTGGCTGATCCAACCAATGTCTTATTTTTTCTTTCTGCAATTCCATTTAGTTTAGGAGAGTACCTGATAGTTACATCCCTTTTGATACCTTTATCCTGCAAGAACTCATCAAACTCTTTGGAGAAGTATTCGGCCCCTCCATCAGATCCAAACTTCTTGAGTGATCTACTTGTATGGTTCTCCACATATGCTAGATACTTTTTGAAGCAATCAAACACTTCAGTCTTATTCTTTGATAAAGTACAAAATAGTCCATCTAATATGGTCATCAATAAATGAGACATAATACCTTGATCTTGTCAATGAAGGTTCTTGACTTGGCCCCCATACATCTGTATGTACTAGGTCCAATAATTTATTGTGGATGTAGCCTTTGTGGTTGAATGGTTATTTTTGTGCCTTCCCAATCTGACATGCATGACATCTGTTGATCATGTGTTGCTTTGAATGTTTGGCAATTGAAGAAAACTTTGATCCGTGCATATACCCTTTAAGGTTCTTTCATTAACATGAGCTAGCCTCTTATGCCACACTTCAAGCTCACTTAGGGTTTGAGACCCAAAGTTGAATAGAGCTATGTTTTTGGTTTCTCTTACTTCAAAAGTAAAGAGCCTACCATGCTTCTCACCGCCACCTATCTTCTTGAAGCCTTGACATGAATCTTCCACAAAAGTTCCATGTTGGTTGAACCTAACTTGCAAGCCTTTCTCCACTATTCGGCTTACACTTATTAGGTTTTTTGTAATAGTGGGAACATAGAATACCTTGCTCAAAATATTTGTGCTACCATTGGAAGCTTTGACATTACCAAACTTTTCCACACTATGATTTATGTCATACCCTATTTGAAATTCATGTCTATGCTTTGGACTTTCCAAATCACAAAAGAGAGTTATGTTGCCTGCAACATGATTTGAACATCTTAAATCTATGTAGACTAAATGATCATCTTCTTTACCTTCCTTGTGGCTTAGATTCATCAAGAGCAATGAGTCTTCATGTTGTTGATCTTTTGAATAATTTTTTTAGTCCCTTATGTTATGGCCTCTATTGTTATTGTTGAAGTTTTGTCCACCTCAATTATAAGTGGTGTGGTTGCTCTTATCACAAATGGCACAAGGATGAACATTCTGGACTTTGGTCTTGTCATGCTTTGGTCCTTTCTTCTTCCCTTTCCAATTGCTCTTGCCTCCAAAGTTGGCTTGGGAAGCCTCCTCTTCATCTTGTTCCTTCTTCTTGCCTTTCAGCTTCTTGTCCTTCATATCTGCATATAGAGCACTATTTGAACTACCATGATAGGAGTCCTTCCTTTATGCTATTGTTGGCCTCTTGATTGAAGAGTTCTCCAAGAAAGATGTTGACATCTGGAGTTTGCACATCCATGATGAGATCATAGGCTATGACAAAAGATTGCCATTGCTTATAACCTCTAATCCCATTGAGAATTTGCCTCATGATGGCCTCTTCTTCAATCTTGTGAATCTTTGATAAATGCTTGGGGACATTACTTCTTGGGCATTGGAGCACTCTTCAAGCATGAACTCGAGGTTGGAAGAACACTAAACCCCCGCAGTCAATTTTCTAGCTTAGGCTAAGTACAATTAGTGTATTGCTTAATTAGGGTTATGATAGGAACAATACAAGTACAAAAAACCCTAATTAATCAAGTTCAAGTGTAAATTAGGATATTATGCGACAAACCCTAAGAGAAAAAGACTTAAGTGGACGATCAAATTTCAAAGTGCGATAAAACTCAAGTATTCGTGACGACGATATTTGTCAGACAAGATTGCAATAGAGAAATCTATAAAAGAACAAGTAACTCATGCAACACGATTGTACTTGTGAAACTTGGGACTAATAGACAAAGTTATAAATGTTAAAAATAAAGAAGTAAGCTCGTATATATTTTTGCAAAAAGGATTTTCTTCAAGTAGAAGGAAAATAAAAAAATGAAAAATAGAAGCATTTACTTCAGCAAGTAGTGGAGGCCAAAAGAGAATCATTCAAAAGAGAATCAAATCCAAAATCTGACCTGTAAGAGGAGTGGCTGTCCAAAGTAGTGGAGAAATGATGGAGAAGAGCTCTCAAACTCATCATGAGAGTTTTTGGTCACTTGGCTATAAAAGAGGCAAGGGAGGATACTCAAGAAGATAGGAAGAAGGCGTGGAAGCTCCCTTGCAGCTACTTCATTTGTTTTGAGTCATTTCGTTTAGTTCACTCTCATAGAGTATGTCCAACCGCACACCCATTTCTGCATAGTCTACTTGTGAGAGTCATATCTCTCAATATATGTAACCAATTTTAGTGTTTAAACATTCGTTGGAAAGCTTATCTTGAGTAATTTCTTTTTCTAAAAGAGTTTAATGAAATTTTTTATGCTCTGTGAGTTATGCAGTTTTTAGTGAAGTCTAGTTTTCAGCCTAAATGAGTGGACAGGTGGCCTGTTTTGTATCAACGCGGTTCCAACCCAAATCTACTCCAAATTGAGCGTTTTATATCTCATTTTAAAGCTATAGGTGTCTAGTTTGAGTGAACAAAGTTTCAAGTTCATTGCATTTTTCAGTTGGTACCAGTTTTCATTTGAAGGTTCAGCTGTTGGCAAGAGTCTTGATCTTGAGAAGGTCTTCTACACTTTCCGGTGCAATTAGGAGAGGAATTCTCCAACATTTGGTATGAGAGCATTGGAGCTTGAAGAGGCAAAGCATTGGAACTGAAGTGAAGCAAAGGAGAAGCTACAAATCAAGGGGGAGCTTCATAAAGTCAAGGAAGAGCGCCACACAATACTTGAGGTAAACTTGAATCTTGGAAGTTTTCAATGACTGATTTAGGACAACAAGTTGAGAAGTTAGACAAAGATAATTTTCAGTCTTGGAGGTATAGAATGATAAATTACCTTAAAGGTAAAGGTTTATGGAGTCTAGTTAGTGGAGACGATCCACAACCGGTGGACGTTGAAGATCCCAACATTACTCCGACACAAAGGAGACAATTTGCTGATTGGGAAGAGAGGAATCGAAGGGTGATGTTCCTCATCTCACAAGTTATTTCCAACACTATGATTGATCATGTGCAAAGCTTAGAAATAGCCAAGCAAGTTTGGGAAGCATTGGAGAAGGTGTATGCTACCTCAATAAGGTCTCGGAGGATGCAACTCAAGAACGAGCTCAACAACATGAAGAAAAGCTCAAACCAAAGCATTAGTGAGTATACATTGAGGATCAAGGAGCTTCGAGATCAGCTAGCATCAGTTGGATGCAAGATAGAAGAGGAAGACATTGTCCAAACAGCCCTCAATGGCTTGAGGAGTGAAGAAAAGTGGAAGCCCCTCATCACAAACATTCTTTATAAAGATCCTCTACCAACATTCGACGAGATTATACCAAATCTTGTGGCTAAAGAGGTTGCTCAACAAGGAGAAGGCAAGAAAGGTAAGGACAGCCATAGTCAAATGTTATATGCAGGAAGAGGTAGAGGAAGGAACTCAAGAGGAGGCTCGAGAGGAAGAGGAAGAAGCTACAACAACACAAATTTCAGCCAACACAACTCGGAGGACAACAAGGACAACTCAAATGACAACACACATGGAAGAGGTCGAGGAAGAAATAGAGGAAGAGGTCGAGGTTCATACAATCCTCATAAAGGTATAACATGTTATCATTGTGGTAAACTAGGACATTATGCAAATGATTGTTGGCAAAAGAATGGAAGGCTGAATGGAGGCAACCAAAGGAGCCAAAATAACTATGCGAGTACATGAAGTGAAGGAGACAAGCAAACCATGCTTGCCATGAAGCATGACTACAACAACTCGAGAAGTGATGACCAAAAATGGTTCATAGATTCAGGTTGCAGCAACCATATGACATGCCAATGAGATTTATTCACAAAGCTACAAGCTCCAAGTGGAAAAGGATGTGTGGAGACCGGCGATGAAACTCAACACGCAATTGAGCATGTTGGAGATATCAAGCTTGGAGATAGAAAGGTATTGGCTGATGTTCTTCATGTTCCTACTATTGCAAAGAATTTGATTTCAGTAAGACAAATGGTAGAGAAAGGATATCATGTTATCTTCAATGAAAAAGGCTGCTTTATAAAGAATCCAAAAGAAGGATTCAAGGTCATTGCTCAAGGAAGGAAAGAAGGAAGGATGTTCACTTTGGACATTCAACAACCACATGGAAAGGTGATGTATATTCAGTTTGGAAACAAGAGGATTGCTGAAATCGATTTGTGGCACAAAAGGTTTGGACATATCAACATTCCCAAGCTCAAGGACATGAGCAACCATGAAGTGGTAAGAGATCTTCCAAGATTCAATGATGCTCGACTACATGAGTTTTGTGAAGCATGCCAACTAGGAAAGCAAACTCGACAACCATTCAAGAAGAGCAACTATGTGGCAAGGAATGTCCTCAACGTGATACACACGGATGTATGGGGACCATCACAACAACCATCAGTGGCTGGTAATAGATATTTTGTCACTTTTATCGTTGATCATTCAAGAAAAGTATGGATGTGTTGCATAAAAAAAAAATCAGATGTGTTCTCCATGTTCAAGAGATTTAAAGCACAGGTAGAAAAGGAAACAGGACGGTACATAAAGACCTTGAGGTCCGATGGAGGAGGAGAATATTTCTCCAAAGAATTTTCAGATTTTCTTTATGAAAATGGCATCAAGAGATAATTTACATGTAGGTACACACCTCAACAAAATGGAATAGCTGAAAGAAAAAATCGACATATCACAGAAGTTGCAAGATGCATGCTCAACGAGATGAAGATGCCACTAAACTATTGGGCTGAAGCAACTAGTACGGCCGTTTATTTGATGAACAAGTGCACAACGGCTGGAGTGCATAATCTAACTCCCGAGGAGGTTTATTCCAGTAAGAAACCTGACCTTACACATCTCAAAGTTTTTGGATGTGTGTGTCATGTTCACATCCCTCAAGAACTAAGGACAAAGATGGAGGCAAAGTCCGAAAAATGTATTTTTATTGGATATTCATCGGAGCAAAAGGGATATAGGTGCTACAATCTGGTGACAAAGGAGCTATGAGTCTCACGAGATGTGGTATTTGATGAGCTAAGACCATGGTTTGGAGACAAAGGGAAAGAGAAGATTCTTGAAGAAGATTTCGAAGATGATGGAGGTGCTATCCAAGAAGAATTTCAGCAAACAAGCACTCAAATGTCAGGTCCAGAAGCTTCTACATCACTTGGAGAAAGCTCAACATGGAAGGGGAGGCTAAGAAGTCATTCCTCATCACCAATATCAGCTTATGAAAGATCTAAAGCTGAAAGTGCTGCCCAAAATAGTGATTCAAATGCAAGTGAAGAAGAGTATGAAGAGGTGATCACACCAAAGGTAAAGCTGAACCGATTGAAGAAGCAATGTTCAAAAGGAAATGAAAGGAGGTCTTCAAGAGCAAGGTATCCAATTGAAAGGCTGAGCTATGAAAACATTTTGCATATATGACACAGGTGGTCAAAGACAAAGAACTGGATGCATATGAAGAAGCATGTACACAAAAAGAATGGCAAGAAGCTATGCAAGAAGAGATAAAAGCCCTCAAGGATAATCACACATGGGAGCTAGTTCCAAAGGCTGAAGGTATGAAGATTGTTCCAAATAAATGGGTGTTTAAAATAAAGAGAAATGCTGATGGTTCTCTAGCTAGGCATAAAGCTAGACTAGTAGCAAAAGGATTCAAGCAAACTCATGGCATCGACTATGAAGAGACTTTCATCCCGATTGCAAAGATGGGAACAATTAGAACCTTGATTGGAGTGAGTGCAGCAAGGAGATGGCCATTGTACCAACTTGACATAAAAACTGCTTTTCTCAATGGTGAACTTCAAGAAGAGGTATACGTGAGTCAACGGATTGGATTTGAAGATAGAAAGCATCCAGATTTTGTTTGTAGATTGAAGAAAGCTTTGTATGGGTTGAAGCAAGCACCACGTGCTTGAAATCAAAGATTGGTCGAGTACCTCACAAGGTGTGGGTATAGTTCAAGTAATGCAGATCCCTCTCTCTACATGAAGAAAGAAGAAGTCAAGCAGGTATATATTTGCATATACGTTGATGATCTCATCATAACAGGAAGTACTGTTATAGAAATACAAGAGATCAAAAGGAAACTCGGTAAGGAGTTTAAAATTTTAGATCTTGGTGAGCTGAAATACTTTTTAGGCATTGAGATAGTCTATGGGAAAGATGGCATCTACTTGATGCAAAGAAAGTACTTGTTGGATGTTCTTTTCAGATTTGGAATGAGTGAATGCAAACCACTCACTCAGCCTATGGACACAAATGTGAAGCTATGTTCAAATGATGGAGAGAAGTTACATGATGTAACTACATACAGGAGTATTATAGGTTCCTTGATCTATGCTACGATCACAAGACCAGATTTGTGTTATATTGTTGGAGTTCTTTCTCAATTTATGCAAGCTCCTACAAGTGAACATTTAAATTCAGCCAAACGAGTGCTAAGATATGTGAAGCACACTGTCAATCATGCATTGTTTTATAGATATGATGAAGAATTGCAGGTAAAGGGCTTCAGTGATACTGATTGGGCTGGTTCGAAGGAAGATAAAAGATCCACTTCAGGTTATGTGTTTATGATAGGTAGCAAACCTATCACATGGAGCTCAAAGAAGCAACCTACTGTTGCACTATCATCTACAGAAGCTGAATATAGAGGTTTAGCCTTTGCAACTTGTGAAGCTATGTGGATTAAGAAGCTCTTGGCTGATCTTGATGTGCAGGTGGAGACCATTCCAATTTATGGTGACAACATGTCAAGCATTCACTTGACAAACAATCCAATGTTTCATGCACGAAGCAAGCACATAGAAGTGCATTATCATTATGTTCGAGAAAAAGTTTTGAGCAAGGATGTGGATATAAATTTCATTGGAACTAATGACCAGGTTGCAGACATGCTTACAAAGTCCCTAGATTCCTCTAAGCTAAAGAGGTTCAAGGATGACATCAACTTGCAGGATATGGCTGAAGGTGCAAGCTCACATGTGAGCTTGAGGGGGAGTGTTAAAAATAAAGAAGTAAGCTCGTATATATTTTTGCAAAAAGGATTTTCTTCAAGTAGAAGGAAAATACAAAAATGAAAAATAGAAGCATTTACTTCAGCAAGTAGTGGAGGCCAAAAGAGAATCATTCAAAAGAGAATCAAATCCAAAATCTGAACTCTAAGAGGAGTGGCTGTCCAAAGTAGTGGAGAAATGATGGAGAAGAGCTCTCAAACTCATCATGAGAGTTTTTGGTCACTCGGCTTTTAAAGAGGCAAGGCAGGACACTCAAGAAGATAGGAAGAAGGCGTGGAAGCCCCCTTGTAGCTACTTTATTTGTTTTGAGTCATTTCGTTCAGTTCACTCTCATAGAGTATGTCCAGCCACACACCCATTTTTGCATAGTCTACTTGTGAGAGTCATATCTCTCAATATATGTATCCAATTTTAGTGTTTAAACATTCATTGGAAAGCTTATCTCCAGTAATTCTTTTGTCTAAAACAGTTTAATGAAATGTTTTATGCTCTATGAGTTATTCAGTTTTTACTGAAGTCTAGTTTTCAGCCTAACTGAGTGGACATGTGGCCTGTTTTGTATCAACGAGGTTCCAACCCAAATCTACTCCAAATTGAGTGTTTGATATCTCATTTTAAAGCTATAGGTGTCTAGTTTGAGTGACGAAAGTTTCAAGTTCATTGCATTTTTCAGTTGGTACCAGTTTTCATTTGAAGGTCAGTTGTTGGCAAGAGTCTTGATCTTGAGAAGGTCTTCTACACTTTCCGCTGCGATTAGGAGAAGAATTCTCCAACAATAAACCTTAGATCAAGCAGGCACCTAGGCCAGGACATACAAAGCATCAAATCCTTTGAGATGAGTGTCAATCACACAAGTAGGTTGTGGGCCGAACAATGCCATGATTATCTCTACGTACTAAGTTGTGAGACTAACGACTCAGAGATGTCCTTTAGCATGGAATGACCCATAGATAACTCACGTGGTCAAGTTTGAGGAGGCTTCGTACATTGATAAGATCAAATGTATCTTATGGTCATCAAGGAGTGGGATCATCTCACATCCATGGTACTGATAAGAAAAGAACTAGAGAAAGACCTAAGTTGAGCTTTACAAACCCCTTCGACAGAGAAAGATCAAGAATGCAGATGGAAAGAACATATTGGGAGAGGCTCAAAAAACCCAAAACATCAAAGAGGCATGGATGAGTTTCCCTTGCCGAGACCTAAAGAACACCCTAGGATCTCGAGGCCTACCCAACTTGTTAAGTCCATGAAGAATTACTTTGATGGTAGTGGAGACTCATATGATCACATAACAGAGTTTAGACAAGAACTAAGAGTGTAATAGGTCAATAATTTGATCACTCAATATAATGCCTTTGGCCTAACTCCGAAGAACATAGGCTTGAAGTGGTTTCAAGCACTACATCAAGGATAATTCAGAAACATTGATCAACTGCTAGAAGGATTTATCATGGAGTTCTCCAAGAGTGGTATCAGACACAATACCTCACCTTTGATCCACAACTTCAAGCAAACACTCCAAGAGATGGCTAGACTAGCAGGAAAATGATTTAGATAGTACCTAGAGAGATGTCCAAACCTAGAACTACCCATCTTAGCCAAGCAAGTGGGCTTGTTTTTAGATGGCTTACTAAGCACTAAGCTAAGATCTTATGTGTACTTGAAAGAGCCTATATCCATAGAGTAGTGCATTTGCATGTGCATTGATATCGAGGACAATCTACGAGAAGAGTTAGAGCTTTCCAAAATCTATAAAGATTTAGATAGTGCTATTAGCTTTACTTCTACGCCCACCTCAATAGAGAAGTTAGTAGAGAAACTAGCACAAAAATTAGGAGTCTCGAGTAAACATGCGCCTAGGATGGTCTTAGTGAAATGATGTTACAATTGTGGGGGAGACCACATGTCTAATGTTTGTCAAATTATGACTCTACCCCAAGGAAAACTATAGCTAATAATACACTATGGAGAGAAGATACACAAACCACACTGCACAAGACTGCCCTTATGAAAAGGAGGTGGTTAGGAAAAATTACCCATAGCCATATCAACAATAGGGAAGATACCAAAATCAATACCAACAGCAACAATACTTTAGGCTACAACAACCCTACCAGCCATAATACCTAGCTTAGTAGAGACCTCAACTAGTGTTGGGTCAACAACCTCCTCCCCCATCCAATGTGATTCCAATCAAATATGCATCAACAGAAGAAAACTTGAGTAGAGCCTTAGTGCTAGCACCTCCATTTATTTCTAAACGTGATCCAAATGCTCAAAGTTTTGACTCAATGCATGTAAATAGTCCACCATCTTACTACATGGATTCTCTCGAGCATAATGAGATATATCCTTATGAAAATCTTAGTGAACCTAGTTGGGAGCCAAAATATTCGACTGTAATGTACACAAACCCTAACCCTAGCTCTTACCAAGACAAATGAGACCCCAAGGACCCAGAGGACCATGCTATAGATGTCAAGGAGATCACTTCATTAGAGATTGCCCAATCCCTAGACCAAGACAACCACAAGCAATAACCATTCATGGATTTTCTCTTGATTGTGGCAAGGAACACCTCCTAAGGGATTGCCCAAAAAATCCAGGTAATACACATAAAATTACACCTATCAATGTTATTGGTCTAGTGGTAGACTCTAGTGGAAGTACAATTATGATAGCCTAGTGCAAGTAGTAACTAGAGCTCAAAAACCAAGGCACATGCCAAGAGAAGATCCTAGACAATAGTGAGATTGAGAGCACAACTAAAAAGAGGGCTAGATCTTGGAAAGATAGCCACGAATGAATGAAGAGACAATGGAAAAAGAAAATGAGTGAACTAGAAGAAAGCTTAAGAGAGATCAAAGCTAAACTTAAAGAAATTGTATCTCAGACACACGCTCATGCAACACCACCATCGCCATCACCATCACCATGTAGTCACCCCCATATATCCCCAACACTATCTAGAGAAGGATCAGTGCTTGTGGATCCTACTCCCAAGGATTTGTAAATGATGCTTAAAGCATATCATGCAAGAATCCAAGATGGTCCAAATGTGACAGAAAATGAAAAATGTTACCATAGATTTGACCTAGAAATTTAAAGAACAAAGATCTGTACGAAAATGGTAGAATTGGCACAAAACCATGTTTCAAGCCAATTGACTTTTCAATGGCACTAACTTAGCCAAAGCACAATTGCACTTTGATGTATTGCATGAGAGACTAGAGAAAATAATAGCCAAATTACGGAAACCAACAACATCCTAGATGAGTAACGCTAGAAGTGAAGGGATAGACCTTCCTCCGGTGCATCCATATTCACAAGAATTTCTAAGAGAGATTCAAGAGGCGAAATGGGCCAAGGAGAGTGAAAACCCTCCTCCCATTGAGGTACTAGATGATCTTCATGAACAGTTTCCACAAGATATTCCCTCTATCTATGGAGAACAAGAGGACTCTCAAACTAGTGATCGATTAGACTTTGAGTTTAATTTCTTATAGGAATTGGCTCATTTCCCAGGCCCATAGGAGTCTAGGTCTATCCACATGAGAGCACCCACGATCATGGTAAGGAATGAAACCTTAGTTGTACCTAGGAATACTGACATAGTGAAGAATACCAAAGTGTAGTGTCATCTAACTTTGGAGGAGCTACTCAAAATTAAACTAGAATTGTGGAAACACATAGCCAATCAAGTGCTAGAAGTAGCTAAGGCTCATTCTTAGGTATGATCACATAAGAGAGTGCCTAAGATACCCTTGGATAACATAGGAGACATGAGTGAAGGAGAAGAAGGAAACACCTATCTCCAGGTATTAGGGTTACACAACAAAAGCTATTTTAGACTCAAAGTAGGAGTTGAAATTGCTACCAACTCCTTATGGAAGCATTGAGGAAAATTGGAACTCAGACCAAAAAGAATGAAGCTGAAGATGGTAGATGGCCAAATTGAGAAACCTCTAGGCCTATTGGAAGGCATCACTCTCACTATATGTGGTGTACAGTTTAAACATACTTTTGTCATATCTGAATTTGGCAAGAACCATGCATATGAGAAGATCTTACAAAGAACATTCATGATAGTGCAATGTTAGGGAACCAATTTTGTGTACTTGCAACATCTAGGAGTCACCACTAAAGTCAATCCCAAGGATTACTCTCATAGAGACATACCCCCTATACAATAGAATCGCATCCATAGAGCATCAGATGGCATGGAGTTAGTGCTCCATATGATCAGGATCCTCTTGGATGCATAAAGACACTCACTTATGGATGTGCAAAGTTGCAGTGGTGGAAGAGAAAAGATTATTTGCATGAGAAGTAGGTGCAGAGAAGCACCCAAGGTGAGTTCAAGACCTAGCCTATGCACCCATCATGTTCCCAGATGAAGAATTTGAACCCCACAATCGGGCAAAAATTCTAGCCACAATTGATATAGTAGTAATGAGGAACAATGGACATCACATTGTGATGAAAATGTCTTTGACATTTCAGTCTTCATGATAAAGCCAATCATGTATGATTTGGTTATTGAAAAATGTGATCCTTGTATGAGCAAATCCAAGGAGGATAGTGACGAAGATGAAGAGTCCATCCTCATGGAGCCTTTTTGTGCTTTAGAAGAAGAGTACCTCTATCTCATAGAGGTTGGAACAAAAGAGGAGGAAAGATTAAAAGAGTATGAGACAGTAATAGTGACCACAATAAAGAAAAGAGAGAACATCAACTCAACTAGTCAAGGAAGAGACCCTCTTTGAAATGTGCCACATTTTCACAGAGTTCTTGAAAACAAATCTCAATGTATATGTTGATGAATTATGTGCACATTCCAACATTAGGAAAACACATATGCCTAAGCTGAAACAAATCTTTGACAAATGTAAAGAATATAAGGTCTTATTCAACCTAGAAGTAGTGGCTAATTGGGCCAAAACTATTGTGCCTATTCTAACCTTTGGACTTAGACACCCTTTACTAAAAGCTAGAGAGTGAGGTCTCAAAAATACCACATAATGGCAGGCAGTGTGTATAAGCACACCAATCAAGGCATACTGGCTTGCTATGTAGATGAAGATGAGCATGTGGTTGCAAATAGCACATGTAGGTGCACTGCAACAACATCATTCTAAACATTGAACCTTACAGACTCTGCAGAGATAAGGTGTACATTGAACAATGATGGAAGCAGATGTCCATAGGATGTGCAAAGAATGCCCAACTTGTAGTACTAGACCACTAGTGGAACATGCCACCTTGTATCAAGTATCACAATTATAAGATTGGAGCAAACCCTTGGCAAACTTTTTGAGGGCGATAACATTCCCTTAGGAAATCACATTGGCCAGATGCAAGAACTTAGAGCAGGAAGCACTAGAATATACCCTTATTGGAATTAACTTATACAAATGTGGAAGAGATGGATACCTAAGACTATGTGTACATGAAAGTGAATATCTGAAGATCTTAGAAACTGCTCACCAAGGTGTCATAGGAGGACATTTTGGATTGGATACGGTGATCAAGACAATTCTATTCACAGGGCTTTGGTGGCCATCCCTTCACATGGATGCACATACCTATGTGAAGTGGTGTGACATTTGTCAACGAACTCAGTATCTCATATGCAAGGATGAGATGCCATTGAGACCCATGATGGGTGGATGTGCATCCTCTATGTGGGGAATAGACTTTATTGGTCTTATTAATCCCCCAACTAAGATTTCACATGCTTATTATATTATTTTTTCCATGGACTATCTAACCAAATGGGTAGAAGTAAAAACCACTAAGAAGAATGATGGACAAACGACTGCCAAGTTTCTCCTCGAGAATGTGTTTACAAGATATGGCTTGCCAATAGAACTGGTGAGCGATTGTGGTACACATTTCTTGAATAGCCTTGGAGAGGCATAGAAATGGATTTAAGAAAGCATTTATTTTCACATAAAGTGCAGTGGCTTGCATGAGTGAACATAGTATACACATATATTAGTAATAGGCCAAAAGAGATTTGCAAAGTCCTCATGGTCACAAGAAACATATTTTGCATTATTCAACCATTACCAAACTCACAATGGATTACAAAACATATGAAAAGACATATTTATTGATTCAAAAGCTCTCCTTGGTTCTCAATTGCCTTTAATTTCCAAAAAACTTTCTTTCTCCTTTGGAGAGATTGTGGCAACTATTAGGTAAATACAAATTTAAAAATTACATACGGATCTTGCAATCAAAATCCGACGGCCAGACCTATTTGTCCTAGTACCTTTCCTCTAAATTTAACTTTGAGAGTAGTTACAACTAGAGATTTTCTAACCAAACTCACACAATTAGTGCCTTGGGTAATTGTAGACAAACACAAAACTTTGTTTAAGGCCTTCAAGCACTAGGTCATGAAGTGCCCGTAAGGAGTGTAATCTTTATGAATGATGACAAAATCATCCTTTGGTAACTTTTGGATGTAGTTTGCCAAGGATGAGGCACCAACGAGAAGAACAATCCCACCGAATCTTGCAATGAACTTGTCCACTTAAATGGCTTCTTGTTAGAGAAGGAAATGATAAGTTCAACATCCAATTTTATTAAGTTACATTATTTAATTCCTTAATACCACTTACATCATGAATCCTATCTTCTTCTTCTCCTCTTCCAAGGGCATCAAGATCTATGCTAAAGTGGACCATCCCACTCTACTCTACTACTAGGGATGTAGGTACATTATTCTTCATTATTCTCTCTTGCACTGCGTTGTAGTCTTCTTTCATAGTGTAACTGTTATCATATTTTAAATTATCTTCACACAACATCGCTATGGTGCATGCCACAAAATCACCTAGTGGGATAGATTTCTTTTCAAGAAGAGAACATGTATTATCAAGTGGAATATCTGCCATTATGGAGAAACGACTTAGGCATTTATCAAGATGGAGTTTGAATGCCTTCTCAATATCATGAAGAAAAATTAATTCATCTCCATCCACAAGGATGATGGAGAGAAATTCAATTTCCACCTCTCGTATTGTGGCCTTAAAGGGGTTGCGATTTGATGGTGGGAGCCACCCTCTTCTTTTTTGTTAAGGTGTTTTATTATGGGAACCATTTCAACCAATGAATGCTTTGCATTGTCAACAATTGCCATGAAGCAATTAAGGTGCTTCATAAAAGCTTCATCACCTTTATGAATGTAGAGAAAAAGATCACACAAGACCCACTTACTCGCATAAGGTGGGGTATCTATAGAATAGCACAAGATGTAGTACTCAAGGAACTCTATGATTTCCCTAAGCACATCAATGTCACGAGGAAGGAGATAAGGAAGAGAGCTCACACACACACTCTCACTCTCAAGGAGAAGCACACACATAGATTGAGGCAAGGAAGAATAATCTTCTTCTTCTTCTTCTATTACATAAAAAGGAATGTAGAAGAATGACCTAAAACAAGAATACAACAAGTGCAATATATAAAGAACAGTACATAAGGAAAAAACTAATGTCCGTAAATGAGTGAGCTGGCAAGAAACAAATGTGCCATCACTCTCGGTAGATAAATCTAATAAAGCTCAATGAAGTATCCCTGACATATATCGGCGTGACCACTATACATGTTAGAGAAACGAAAAACTGATACGTGTCATCTTGGATCATCACATGTTGAGCTTGATATCTCAACACTTCCCCTCAAGCTCAACGTCATATCCTGTAATCCAAGCATCTTTCGAAAGTTCTTCAACTTATCTGCTCCAAGTGCTTTAGTGAAAATATCAGCAACCTGCTCATCTGTTCTCACATAAACAAGATCAATATCACATGCTAATACCTTCTCTCTGATGAAGTGATAATGTATTTCAATATGCTTTATTCTAGCATGAAAGATAGGGTTCCGTGCTAACTGTATGCTGCTAAGATTATCACAATAAATGGTGATAGGCTTTTGCACTTCCACACTTAAATCCGCAAGTAGCATCTCCAGCCATGATGCCTCACATGTTGCCATTGTAGCACCTCTATACTCAGCCTCTGTACTCGACAAAGCAACAATGGGTTGCTTCTTGCTGCTCCATGTAATAGCTGCACCTCCAAGTGAGAATAGAAAACCACTAGTAGATCTTCTATCTGGAATGCCACCAGCCCAATCTGCATTGGTGCATCCATAAACCTGCAAATCTACACCAACTTCATAAAATAATGCATAATCCAAAGTAGCACTCACATAACGTAGAGTGCACCTCAGAGCATCCAAATGTGGCTTCCTGGGAACCTGCATAAATTGACTTTTAAGTCCAATAGTGTAGCTTAGACCGAGCCTCGTAATTATGAGAAATATCAAACTTCCTGCAATTTTCCTCTACATAGTAGCATTTTCCAATGCTTCACCTGATGTAGTATCTAACTTCAAATTCTGATCTAATGGCATAGAAATCGGCTTGCAATCAGCCATACCATACTTTTGCAACATATTCAAGGCATATTGCCTTTCCGACATCCATATACCTGTTCTCTATGTATAGACTCAATCCCCAAGAAATAGCGCAACAAATCAAGAACTTATATGTCAAATTCCTGCATAAGAAGTTGCTTTACCTCTTTGATGCTTTCTTCATTATCACCACCTACAATCAGGTCATCAACATAAATAGCCACAATCATGATGCCATCATCAGCCTCCCTTGCATATAGTGAATGATTTGCATCACACATAGAAAACCCAATGCTGGTTAAGTAATCAGTAATCCCTGCATGCCATGCACAAGGAGCTTGCTTTAGCCCATATAAAGCCTTTTGCAACCTGGAAACATATTCTAGATGCTTTGAATCTTCATATCCTTGTGGCTGGTCCACATATACTTCTTCCTGTAACTCACCATGTAGGAAAGCATTCTTCACATCCATCTGATGCAAAGTCCATCCTTTTGCTATAGCTAATGCAACAAGTGTTCTGACAGTAGACATTTTAGCTACAGGGCTAAATGTTTCCTCATAATCAATGCCATATGTCTGTGCATATCCTTTAGCTACCAATCGTGCTTTATACCTGCTTATGCTACCATCAGCATTATGCTTTACCTTGTAAACCCATTTGCAGCCTATGGGTTTCTTTCCTTGCGGCAATGGAACTAGCTTTCATGTATCATTCCCATAAAGTGCATCCATCTCCTCATCCATAGCTTTCTCCCAATATGCATTTCCAATTGCATCTTCAAAACAAGAAGGCTCAGCATCTTGTATTACCTTGGTCATATACGCACAATAACGAGCCATATAACTATCATACATCAATCGTTGCATTGAATTTCGCATCCTCCCAGATCTTCTTGGTCCTGGGTCACTTCTCCTTGTATCATCTGCATGTGCCCTTCTTACTCCTGGAGTCTTCATAGAGGGAAATCCAAGTTCCTCATCAAGACTCTTTTCTGAACCACTTGAATCTCCATCAACGTCTTCAAAACCTGCATATGTTTTACTAGCAGAAGAAAGCTTTTCTTTACTTTCTTGGATGTATTTGATGAATTTGCTCGACTGAAATTTCCACGCAATCTTCCACTCCATGGATTTGAGTTGGAACTATTGCTTGGTGATGCATTCAGTCCACTCAAAACTTGAGATTTTGCACTTGATTTTTCAGCATTTTCTTTGTGATTTGGTTCAAGATTCAGTCCTTCTTTGGCATCTGCATAGAAGCTTGACATTTCATCAAATACCACATCACTACTCATCTTCAACTGTCGTGTGAGTGGCTTATAACATTTATATCCCTTTTGCTCAAGGGAGTATCCAATGAAGACACACTTTTCTGCTTTTGGATCAAGCTTTGTCCTCAATTCATCTAGAACATGTACATATGCAATACAACCAAAAAATTTCAAATGTGATAAGTTGGGCTTTTTACCTGTAAACTTCTCTTCAGGTGTAACTTGATGTATAGCGGTCGTCGGAGTTCTGTTCATGATGCATATAGTCGTATGAACAGCTTCTGCCCAATAACAATGAGGCATATTCTTCTCAGCCATCAAGGCTCTTGCTATTTCTGCAATATGTCTATTTTTGCATTCAGCAACACCATTTTGTTTTGGTGTGTACCTGCATGAAAACTAACGTCGAATTCCATGACTTTTTAGAAAATTGCTGAACTCATTTGACATGTATTCACCTCCTTCATCAGACCTTAATGTCTGAATATACTTTCCTGTCTGCTTTTCCACCATAGCCTTAAAATTCTGGAAGTGAGTGAACACCTCACTCTTCTCTTTCATGAAATATGCCCATACTTTTCATGTATAGTCATCGATGAAAGTGACATAAAACCTGCAACCGCCCATAGATGTGGTCTTTGTAGGACCCCAAACATCTGTATGTACTATTTCTAGCACATTCTCACTAACATACTTGTCATGTGGAAACGATGATCTTGAATGTTTACCAAATTGACATGGTGCACATACCTTTTGCATCTCTGAAACCTTGAAATTTGGTAGTGCATGAATGATCTCCTTTGACTGCATCAGTTTCAGCCTTTGTAGATTTGCGTGTCCAATTTGTTTGTGCCAGATCTCTATATTAGCAATAACTCCTACACCTTTTGCAAACATGGCTGCATTCATTTCAAGAATCTTCACATTTAAGGTGAACATCCTACTCACTTTGTTTCCTTTGGCAACCAATCTTCCATCCTGCTTGCACTCCTCTACATATAATCCATCAACATTGAACCTGACTTGTAATCCCTGGTCAACCATTTGTCCAACAAAAACCAAATTCTTTGTTATATTTGGAACATGCAGCACATCAACAAGATGTTTTACGTTTCCATCCTCCATAGATAGTGCTATGTTTCCTGTATGCTCAATAGGATGTGATGTGTCATCACCTGTTTCAACATATCCAAGAATTGGCAATTTTTGCAAAGTACTAAACCATTCTACATGACTGGTCATGTGATTTGAAGCACCTAAATCAACATACCAGACATTATCATTCGATTTTGAAACACCAACAGACATCATATTCATCATGTGATGTTGAACAGTGAACAACTTCTCAGAATCATCTGCACTTGTGGATGCATAGTTGTTTTGCTGCCTTCTGTTATTTTGATTCTTCAACCTGCAATCACGTTCAAAATGTCCAGGTTTACCACAATTCCAACATCCTTTACTATCATTACCTGAATCATTTCTTTGGAAAGTTTTGTGACCTCTTTGGCTCCCCCTGCCTCAAAACTGTCCTCTTCCTCTTGCATGATTTTTTTGTTGACCTTCGTCTTGGTTATTGTTTCCTCTTCCACTTCCGAAACCTCTACCTCTGCCTCTTCCTCTACCGGAGTAGAATACCTGCTCAGAATTGGGCTTTCCTTGGGAGTTTGAATCCTCACCAAGATTCTTTTCTTCAATAATCGACATAGATACGAGATCAGCAAAATTTGGAGTATTTTCTCTTGTCTGTATAGAAGTTGTGAACTGCTTATATGCAGCTCCTAAACCACGAAGGCATACCTCCACCTTATCATCATCATCATCTACATTCACTCCAATAGATGCAAGTGACCCACATATGCTTTTGATTTTCAGGGTATAGTCACTTACCGACATGCTCTTTTTCTCCAAGGTATGCAGCTCGTTCCTGAGTTGCAATTTTCATGCCTTTGTATTGGTCTCATACATTGTGACCAAACTGTTCCAAGCCTCTTTCGGAGTCTTGGCATCCTGTATGTGCCCAATCATGCTATCCTGTATGCTAACAGATAGCCAATACATTACCTTTTGTGCTCCTTGATTCCATTCCTCATATGCTCTTATCTATTCTGCAGTCTGATTCCTCTAGTAACTGCGGAGCATTTTCATTCTCTCCTTCAATGTACTTCTAGTAGCCTTTTCCCATCAAGAAATTCTTCATTCTGAATCTCCAAGCATGGAAATTGTTCTTGTCCAGCTTATCGCTCATAAGCTAACTCATTCCATCTGCGTTTGCCATTTCTACAACAATACACAACACTGCAAACCACTACAAGCAACACTTTTGCTTGAACGCTATCACACTATGACGTGACAGTTCGATCTCAGAAAAACACAGTTTCTGTGTATCAATAGTACACACAATCGCTTGAAATTTTGGATCTAGAATATATGAGTGTTGTCGAACACGATGCAAGTTATAGTTTCTGAAACAGACCTGGTTTTTCTGTGGGCCCCACCTTGCGAGCTCAAAATGGTCAAGATGGCTCCAAAACTTCGTAGAAAATGGAGGTCATTTGCGAATCACGTTTTCTCCACACCTTGCTACGTACTCTTGACCGTTGCCTTCTCCATGAGCTCTCTACAGCCATGCTGGCTCTGAGACCATGTCATGAGGAAGGAGATAAGGAAGAGAGCTCACACACACACTCTCACTCTCAAGGAGAATCACACACACAATTTAAGGCAAGGAAGAATAATCTTCTTCTTCTTCTTCTATTACATAAAAAGGAATGTACAAGAATGACCTAAAACAAGAATACAACAAGTGCAATATATAAAGAATAGTACATAAGGAAAAAACTAATGTCCACGAATTAGTGAGCTGGCAAGAAACAAATGTGCCATCACTCTGGGTAGATAAATCTAATAAAGCTCAATGAAGTATCCCTAACATATATCGGCATGACCACTATACATGTCAGAGAAACGAAAAACTGATATGTGTCATCCCGGATCATCACATGTTGAGCTTGATATCTCAACAATCAAAACTAAGTTGGACTATCCCATCAAGATAAGGGACTCTAGATATAAGGTCATACAAGTTTGACCTTTGTATCGAGTTGATTCCAAGAACTCATTGAAGAGTTTTTGAGGGATTTTGGACAAGGTCTTAGTAGAGATGGACACAACCATCACTCGTAAATGCAGTGTGATTGCTATGGTTTGCTTGTTCAAGGAGTGCTTCTAGCTCGTCTTAGTTACAAAAGTGAGAAAAGGGAGTATATGATTTTCTTTTATAGTAGTTTCAATTTTTTCAAGTGATTGGGACCCATAGTAGAAAAAATAGAAATCTTGAAATTCTAAAATTGTAATACTTCCATGGCAAAAATCAATGATTGGACAATTTGTACATCATATTGAGATCAGAAAATTTTACAATTTTCATTTCTTGCATGTGCATTATCTTGAGACAAAGGAGGGTTTATGAGAATGAAAAATGGGTTATGTGTACACTTCTATACTCAAATAGTTCATGAGCTATGACAATGAAAGTTGAGTTCCATCTACACAATCAGGAAGGACTTAATTTTATCCTCCAACCTCTTACCGATTTGTAGACAAATAAAATTCTTTAAATATCACATTTGGATATAATAATTTGTATAAGAAAAAGAAAAAGTGCCATACGTTTTTTACCTTATGCTCTTATATTATGAACTTATATTGATGCAGATCTTCAAATCCCATTATAACTAGATGTTCACTCATGTTGGAAAGGTTCCAATGATGATTGAGTGAAATGACTTCCAATTCATTGTTGGCAAAATTTATCTTAATTTCAAATGAAATTATAGAATCCTCATAACTTTGTAATAGTATCCACTCACCAAGTTTACACATCCAAAGATCATAATAGAATCTAATGTATAAGGAAGTACGATGCTTTAGATATTGAAATCCTATGCCTACTGCATAAATTTCACAAAGGTATCTATCCCCTTTGGTGCATCCTTCTACAAGTCTCCAATTCTCACCTAGTCAACCCTACACTTGATCTAGTATGTGATATTTTTACACATGAACATTGTGAAAGTCTCTAGAATTGTGAATATATGAAATAATGCAGTACAAAAAAATGAATAGGAACACATCAATGTAATGCTAAATGTCTAGAAACTCTTGTGAATTTCAAAGAGTTATGTATACCCATCACCATCTTATGCTTCAAAGATGTCAAGGAACATATATCAGAATGTGGCCACTCGAGCTTGAAAATCAAATCTACCTATCATCTCTAACCTGCCAAAATAATTTGATGAAGAGGATACAACATATGTATGTGTGTAAAAGAAAACCCTCATGTAAACGCTGAGCAAGAGGGACTTGTGGAAAGACTAGTGACCCAACATCTGCATGCAATGCTTGTAAAGTATGTATAAGACTATGAAGTTGTTGCTTCTCCACCAAGGTAGAAGGAAATATGTTTTCAACAAAAAAAAACATATTTTAATAGGGTATATAAAGAAATAAGAACAAGTATCAATCAATACTAAAGAGTAATACTTACAATTGATAGGATATCTCATTTTGTTTGAGTTCTCAAATTTCTTGCCTGACATTTTAAAAACATGTTGTACAATGGCAACAATCTCGCTATTTTTGAGATTTTTGAAGCCCAATAAGATCCAAGTTTCCACAATCTCTTACACGATGAGGGTCAATACAAGAGGGTTTCCTATACACCCATGCACCTTTGCACAACTTATATCCCAACCAATGTCCTTCTACAATGTTGCCATTGTGACACTTTAATGTGATATTCTCATCTTTTGGAGACCTATAAGATTTAGGTTTATCCACTGGGGTTCAAGCTATGGAAGTGACATTAGGAATTCAAAGAGGAAGATGCATCGAGAAAGAAATGCTAACTTAGGAGCTTCAATGGTGTGCTAGGGAGAGAAACTAGCAGAAAGAGATAATTTGTTGGGACCTGCATATGGAAGTGTGAGGTTTAGGAGACACAATTGTATTTTGAGTTATTTTTGAAAAATTCATTTTTTTAGGTTTGCTCATATACATGTTTTGGATAAGGAGTAAAGAATAGCCAGATCGAATGATATTTTTTGGTATGTTGATTCAAGTGCTTTAAATCACATGACCAATCATGTGGAATGGTTCAGTAGTTTGCAAAAATTACCAGTTCTTGGATATGTTAAAATAGGTGATGACACATCACACCCTATCGAGCATACATGAAACATAGCACTATCTATGGAGGATGGGAAGGTAAAACATCTTCTGATGTGCATCATGTTCCAAATATAACAAATAATCTGCTTTCTCTTGGACAAATGGTTGACTGGGGATTACAAGTCAGGTTCAATGTAGATGGGTTATATGTAGAAGAGTACAAAAGAGATGGAAGATTCATTGCCAAAGGAAAAAGATTGGGTAAGATGATCACCTTAAATGTGAAATTCCTAAAATGAATGTAGCCATGTTTGCAAAAGGTGCAGGAGTTGCTGACATAGAGATCTAACACAAACGAGTGACACATGCAAACTTGTAGAGGCTGCAATTGATATAGTCAAAGGACATTTTCAATGGACTACCAAATTTCAAGGTTGTAGAGATGCAAAAGGTATGTGCAACATTTCAATTTGGTAAACAATTAAGAGCATCATTTTTGCATTACAAGCATGTTAGTGAGAATGTGCTAGAAATAGTACATGCAGATGTTTGGGATCCTACAAAGACCACATCTATGAGCAGTTGCAGGTTTTATGTTACTTTCATTGATGACTCAATTTGGTAAACAGTCAAGAGCATCATTTTTGCATGAAAAGCATGCTCATGAGAATGTGCTAGAAATAGTACATACAAATGTTTGGGGTCCTAAAAAGACTACGTCTATGGGTAGTTACAGGCTTTATGTTACTTTCATTGATGACCATACACAAAAAGTATGGGTATATTTCATGAAAGAGAAGAGTGTGGTGTTCACACACTTCTACAATTTTAAGGCTATGGTGGAAAGGCAGACATGGAAGTATATTAAGATATTCAGCCTAATGGAGTAGGTGAATATATGTCAAATGAGTTCAATAGCTTTCTAAGAAGTCATGGAATTCGATGACAATTTTCATGTAGGTACACATCACAACAGAATGATGTTGGTGAACACAAAAATACACATATTACAAAAATAGCAAGAGCCTTGATGGCTAAGAAGAATATGGCTCATTGTTATTGGGTAGAACCTATGCACACTATTGTATACATCATGAATAGAACTCCGATTGCTATTGTACATCAAGTTACACTTGAAGAGAAGTTTACTGGTAAAATGCCAAACTTATCACATATTAAATTTTTTTGCGGTATTGCATGTGTACATATTCCAGATGATTTGAGCATGAAGCTTGATCCAAAAGTAGAAAAATGTATCTTCATTTGGTGCTCCCTTGAGCAAATGGGATATAAATGTTATAACCCACTCACACGATAGGTGAAGGTAAGCAAATATGTGGTATTTGATGAAATGTGAGGCTTCTATGCAGATGCCAAAGAAGGACTGAATATTGAACCAAATGACAAAGAAAATGTTACAAAATCAAGTGTAGAATCTCAAGTTTTGAGTGGACCAGATGCATCACCAAGCAATAGTTCCAACTCAAATACATGGAGTGGAAGATTGCATGGAAATTTTAGTTCATGAAACTCATCAAATACATCCAAGAAAGGTAAAAAAAAGCTTTCTACTGGTAGTAAAACATCTACATGTTTTGAAAAAATGGATGGAGATTCAACCGGGTCAGAAAAGAGTCTTGATGAGGAACTTGGATTTCCCTCTATGAAGACTCCAAGATTAAGAAAGGCACATGCAAATAATACAAGTAGAAGTGACCTAGGATGAAGAAGATATGGAAGGATGTGAAATTGAGTGCAACAATTGACATATGAGAGTTACATGGCTCATCATTATGCCTACATGACAAAGGTAATACACGATGTTGAACCCTCTTCTTTTGAAGATGCCATTGGGAATGCAGATTGAGAGAAAGCTCTAGATGAGGAGATGGTTGCACTTTACGAAAACAAAACATAGAAGCTGGTTCCATTGCCATGAGGAAAGAAACCCATAGGATGCAAGTGGGTTTACAAGGTAAAGCATAATGCTGATGGTAGCATAAGCAGGTACAAAGCATGATTGGTGGAAAAAGGATATGCATAGACATATGGCATTGATTATGAGGAATGTCCAACCCTGTAGCTAAAATGTCTACTGTCAAAACACTTGTTGCGTTAGCTACAACAAAAGGATGGACTTTGCATCACATGGATGTGAAGAATGCTTTCCTACATGGTGAGTTACAAGAAGAAGTAAACATGGACCAGCCACAAGGATATGAAGATTCAAAGCACCCAAAAATTTTTGAAGACTGCAAAAGTATTTGTATGGGCTTAAACAAGCACCTCATGCTTTGCATGCAAGCATTGTTGGCTACTTAACCACCATTGGATTTTCTATGTGTGATGTAGATCATTCATAATATGCAAGGAAGGGTGATGATGGCATCATGATTGTGGCTATTTATGTTGATGACTTGATTATAGAAGGAGAAAATGAAGCAAGCATTAAGGAGGTAAAGAAACTCCTTATGGAGGAATTTGACATGAAAGATCTTGGTGTGTTGCACTATTTCTTGGGCATTGAGTTTATACATACAAAAATAGGTATAAGGATGTCGCAAAGGCAATATGCCTTGAATATGCTACAAAAGTATGGTATGGCTAATTGTAAGCCAATTTCTATGCCATTAGATTAGAATCTTAAGTTGGATACTACATCAGGTGAAGCATGGAAAAATGCTACTATGTACAAGAAAATTGTGGAAAGTTTGATATATCTCACAATTACAAGGCATGATCTAAGCTACACGGTTGGACTTGAAAGTCAATTGGTGCAGGTTCCCAAGAGATCACATTTAGATGCTGTGAGATGCACTCTACATTATGTGAGTGCTACTTTGGATTATGCATTGTTTTATGAGGCTGGTGTAGATTTGTAGGTTCATGGATACATTGATGCAGATTGGGCTGGTAGTATTCTAGATAGAAGATCCACTAACGGCTTTGAATTCTCACTTAGAAGTGTAGCTATTACATGGGGCAACAAAAAAAAACCTACTATTGCTTTGTCGAGTACAGAGGATGAGTATAGAGGTGCTGCAATGGCAGCATGTGAAGCATCATGGTTAGAGATGCTACTTGTTGATTTAGGTGTGGATGTGCAAAAGCTGACCATCATTTATTGTGATAATCTGAGCAACATTTAGTTAGCATGAAATCCTATTTTTCATGCTAAAACAAAGCATATTGCGGTATATTATCACTTCATTAGAGAGAAGGTATTAGAAGGTGATATTGATCTTATTTATGTGAAGATAGATGAGCAGTTTGTTGATATCTCTACTAAAGTACTTGGAGCAAAGAAGTTGAAGAAGTTTTGGAAGATGCTTGGATTAGAGGACTTGACACTGAGCTTGAGGGGCAGTGTTGAGATATCAAGGTTAACATGTGAAGATGGAGGATGAAACATCTCACTTTTCATTTCTCTCACATGTATAGTGGTCACACCAATATATGTTAGGCATACTTCATTGAACTTCACTAAGGTTCAAGGCACATTTGTTTCTTGCCAACTCTCTCATTTGCAGACATTAGGATTTTATTGATGTACTGTTCTTTATATATTGCACTAGATTCTTGTCGTATTAGGTCATTTATTGTACATTCATTTTATGTAACAGAAGAAGAAGAAGAAGAAGAAGAAGAAGAAGAAGAAGAAGAAGAAGAAGAAGAGGAGGAGGAAGAAGAAGAAGAAGAAGAAGAAGAAGAAGAAGAAGAAGAAGAAGAAGAAGAAGAAGAAGAAGAAGAAGAAGAAGAAGAAGAAGAAGAAGAAGAAGAAGAAGAAGAAGAAGAAGAAGAAGAAGAAGAAGAAGATCATTCTTCCTTGCCTCAATCTGTGTGAGTGCTCCTCTTTCATTGTGAGAGTATGTGTGTGATCTCTCTCCATTATCTCCTTCGTCTTGAGAACCTAAACATAGGGGAATCTTGTTCCCTCTTCCCCCTTCACCCTAGTAATTCCTCTTTTGATTGGTCTATCACTAATCACTTCTTAATGCAAAAGGCCCATATAGGAAATGATGGTTAAAGGTTGCCAATCAAGGATTGTCTTGATCATCTTAGGATCCATAAAGATTCCTTTCTCTAATACAATGTACCCAGAAAACTCTACTTGTGTCTGATGGAAATAAAACTTCTCCAATTTGCATATAAACCTTTTTCTCTTAGTTTCTCTAGGACTATCTCTACATGCGTTTCATGAGCCTCTAGATTTTTGGAGAATATCAAGATATCATCGAGATATATTACTAAAAAATTATGTAAATTCTCTTGAAAGATATCATTCATCATATGTTGAAAGACGGTTGGAGTGTTCGTGACACCAAATGGCATAATTACATAATCAAAATGCCCATACCTTGTTCAAATTGTTGTCTTCGATTTTTCTCCTTCTTTGATCTTGACAAGATTGTAAGCTCCTTGAAGGTCAATCTTCGTGAAGAGCTTTGCTTTTCCAAGTCATTCCAAGAGCTCTGATATAAGTGGTAGAGGGTATCTATTCTTTATTGTTACTTTATTCAACCCATGGTAGTCTACACACATTTAGAGAGTCCCATCCTTCTTCTTTACGAATAGGATTGGGGCTCTTGCAAGAGACTTTGAGTGTTTAATGAACCCCTTTTCTAGATTCTCATCAATATTCTTACGTAATTATGTAAGTTCCTATGAGGATAGTCTATAGACTTGAAGTTCTATGGCACAATCATAAGGTCTATGCTCTAGGAGGATATCTGCATTCTTCTTCTCAAAAACATCTTCAAAACCCTGTAGTCGGGTAGCTTCATTGAATCATCTTTCTTGGACTCTTGAGCATAGATCATATATGTCGGTTCCTTTTGTATTGCATGTATGAAGGCCTTGGCTCCGACATATGCTGGGTTCTTTTGGATATCTTGAGTGATTTTATTCTTTTCCCAATTAATGTCTGGATTATGTTTCTTTAGCTAGGGCATTCCAATGATAACCAGATTTATTAGACTCTATATTACATTGAAACATATGTTGGAATCATGGTCAGTAAGGTGTACTCTTAATGGTGTGGTTTCCATGATAATATCCCTAGATGCTAGAGGTCATCCATCTACTACTTCAACTACTACTAGTTTGTTCTTCTAAAGTATTGGAACTCTATGTTTCTTAACCAATCCTTCATCGATGAAACATGAGGAGGCTCCTAAATCTACTAGGGCTATAAGGGAAAGGGTATTCCTAGGCATAATTAACTTGATAGGGGCAAGACATGTTTCTATGGGTGTAGCTAGAATTATGAGAGCCTTTCTTATATCATGGCCTTGCTATAAGGTCTCTTTTATAACTAGACTTCCTTGTTTCCCTCCTCTACTAGGGTGACTGCAACTCTAGAGTTTGTTCTCTTGTTGGGACAATTAACTGCAATATGGCTAGGGTTTCCATAATAGAGACATAACTTGTTATCTCTCCTTCTTTGTTTCTCTTGCGGTGTTAGAGGCTGGAACCTAGTTACATATATCTGCATAAGTTCAAGCAAAGACTCATCTTTAGGAGTGGGATGCAAGGGTTTCCATTGAGAAGGTCTTCCTTCTACCTTTTTTTTTCTTGTTTCCTTTGAAAAATTTGGTTATCACATTGAATAGCTTGCATGATGTATTCATTCAATGTGTTAACCTCTAGCATCATGATCAGGTCCTCCACATCGTTGCTTAAACCCCATCTAAATTGGCTTATGAAAAAATCTTCGTGCCAAGTGAAATCACATATCAACTGTGTAAATTTTGATGCATAGGTAGAGGCAGGATGGTTAACTTGAAGTAGCTTTTGAGGTTTTGTTTCTGTCACTCAACTCCTGTCGGTATCTCCAAATGTTGCGGTGAGTTCTCAAAGAAACCCCTCATAGTCTTGAAGTACTACCATGTTCTTCTCCATGATTGGGGCGAACCATGATAATGCTTGGCCACAAAGCAAGGTTCCAATAAACCAAACCTTGGATGCCTCATCAAGGTATCTATCAGGTTGCATATGGATGTACAATCTAACTTGTTGGAGAAATTCATGAAACTTCATGCAATCCCCATTGAACTTTTGTGACATGTAAAACTTGCGTTCCTTCATGAAGGATGTACACGACCCTTGATTCACTTGAATACTCCCTTGATTTTCTTGAAGATTCTTTATTTGTTCTTGTAATTCTTGGAGGAGTGTGCCTACATGCACCGAATGTCCCATTTTGACTTGTGTTTGTCAATGAGTTAGGTCCTCAACGTGTTGTTGGAGATTCTGAAGTGATGCTACAATATGTTCATAAGAATTCTCCATGATGCAAGGTCTTGGATAGAGATAAGTCCTGCCAAAATGTCATGGGAGCACTAGATTGTGCTCTTTGACTACACTAGACAAGATTTCAGAAATATACTTTTGATTACAAGAACATCCATGTAGGGAAAATAATATAAGGATATGTCATTGGTATAAGACATCCGACAACCGAGGACCAATAGGTATGGATAACTAGACTAGAGATGATACAGGAAATCCCACAACTTGGGACGATAGCTGTGAAAGAAGATATCTTGATTACAAGAATTCCCTTGAGGGATATGAACTAGGACAAGAAACAACGAGTCAAGGTCTCGTACTATGAGATTACAAGAGGACAATGTGAGATTTCCAAGATACAAGACTAGACGAGAATGGAACAAGTAAAAGACAAGAACTAGAGCATGGACAAGACAAGAACTAGAGCATGGACAAGACAAGAACTGGGAATGGAACTTGAAGAGTACTTACTTGGCAATCATGACTCCTTAAGCTCCCAAGACTAGTATTGGCAAGAATGAGTATGTATGTGGCCAAGGCTTCCTTATATAGGAGTTCGAGGGTAGTTCCCAAGGGCGATTATAAAGTGGGTTACGAGCTCACAATGCCATCAATGATGTCAACAATCCAAACAGGACCTCCGAATGTCATAATTTAGCAAGTAGACAGACGATCTTAGGGTTTTGGAACCTTTCAAACACAATGGAAGCATCACTTTCTCCAAATTCTGAACCAATCATGAAATATAGAATTCACATGGAATGTGAGGATCAAGATGGTTTCCTTTGTCCATGACACATTGTTGTAGAGGTTGTGAGGAGATGTTGAGATTGATTCCAAAGATGAGGTAGTGCTTCAAAAATCCTACTCTACACCTCCCAATCTAACTTCAAGGATGCTTCGTATGCTTCTTTACCTTCACAATGATGCATTTAGAACCACCAAGTCCTTTGGAGCATCGCTTTCAAATGTTTGCATCAAAAGAGATAAATTCTATGTGTAGGAAATGATAGGAACATTCTATTTTGGGAAGAGAAGGTCATAGTATTATGCTTAGAGCTTACAACTTGGTATGAATTGATGAGAGAGCTTTTGAAAAAAATCTAATTGAAGTATATAGGTAAATAAAGCAAGTCATCTCATGAATTTAACTAAACCATACAAGGATAAATGAATTTAACAAGCCACGGGTCATCCCAACTTTTGAGGATCTAGAAGGTGTGAATACACAATCATTATCTTTGCTCCATATATCAAGTTCTACTAAACGAAAATTAATAAAAATTGACATGGGAATACTAGATACTTTACTCTAACTATTCCAAGTTAAAGTGTAGCAAATGGATGAGCACACACATAGAAGTCGAGTCCACATATTCATTGTAATTATGAAGATGCTAGAGCAGACAGTAGATAGAGGTGTACCTAACGAAATGTACCAAATATAAGTGCTATTGAACATATGATACAAAGCAAGTGTCATGGAATAAAAATAGATGAAGTGAGCTCTATGTATGCTCACTAAAGTAGTTCAAATCCTTGTAGACGTTCTCACTTATCCCATGACTAAAACCATGTGTATTTATACACATATTTTGAGTTTAAATTGAGTTTGAATTGAATCTTCCCTCACGTAAAAGTGATCCTAGATTTTAGGGATGTAATTTATTTGATTCCTCTACCAAAAGTCGTGGGTTCACTCTCCTAACTTCACGAGATTCCTGATTCTCTTGACTTGTACAATTATCCTAATTAAATACACTAAAATTGACAAGCATGAGTTCTCATGTGGTTCTCTATGTGAGGTGATAAATAGATGTGTAGTCCTAAATCCTTAGCAAAGTACTTAGTCTTGCTAATTGCACCAACATCTCCCCCTCAAACCTAAGATGATTAATGCATCAAGTCTTCAAGATGTCTTGTAATCCAATCATAGATTTGAATATGTTTAAGTTGCTTCCATCCAAGGACTTTGTCCTCATATGTGCACATTGTTGATGAGTTGATATGTATGAGAGTTGAATATCTTTGTTCATAATCTTCTCTCTGACACAATGATAGTGAATTTCTGTATGTTTAGTCTTAGCATGATAGATAGGGTTAGTAGCAAGAAGTAATGAGATAACATTTTCTCCAAATATATGTGGAGTTGAAGTGTTCAACCCTAAATCAGAATATAGGGTGCTAATCCGGATAGCTTCTTGTGTAGCATTTTCAAGTCCTCTATACTCAGCTTTTGTTGATGAAAGAGCAACTCTGGGTTGCTTCTTGGAAGACCATGAGATCAAATTTGTACGTGCAAAAGTAAGAAATCCAATTGTGCTTCTCCTATCATCTTTAGAGCCTACCCAATTTGCATTAGAGAAAAGTTTAACATCTATATCAGATGTATATGGATAGTATAGTCCTTCATTTGATTGTTCCCTTCAAATAATTTAGGATTCTCTTGGGTACTTCCATGTGCGGCTTCCGTGGAGTGTGCATGAACTAACTCAACACACTTACTCCATAGAAAATATCTACTCTAGTTAATAAGCATAATTTAGGCTTTCAACTAGACTTTGGTAGCTAGTTACATCTTCAGTTAGCTCAACTTCATGAGCACTCAACTTTGAATTTACCTCCATGGGTGTACCTATTACCTTTGTTTTTTCCATTTTGAATTTAGAGAGCATATTTTCAATGTACTTCCTTTGTGTAAGGAACATATCTTTCTCTGTATATACCACTTCCAAACCTAGGAAGTATGTGAGCAAACCAAGATCATTGATCTTGAACTCCTCCATAATCTTCCTAATTCCTTCTACATCATTTCCTATAATGATTATATCATCAACATATACACATAGGTATATGAACTTTGAGTGATTCCTCTTAATGGAGAGGGAAGGATTTTCCTTGCTTACGTTAAAGCCTTTATCCTACAAGTAAGTGACAAGTCTGTGATTCCAAGCTCTAGGAGCTTATTTCAAGCCATACAAGGTTTTCATCAACCTACACACGTGTTCAGGGTATGATTTATCTTCAAAACCAGGAGGTTGAGCCATATATACCTCTTCTAATATCCAAACATTTAAGAAAGCATTTTTAACATCCATCTGATATATCTTCCAATTCTTGGAAGATGTGACACTCATGAGTACCCTAATAGTAGGCATTTTTGCAACAGGTGAAACTGTTTCTTCATAATCAATACCTTGAGTTTGTGCAAACCCTTTGGCTATAGGCCTTGCTTTGTACCCATTAATCAAACCATCAAAATTCTTCTTTACCTTATATAACTATGTAGAACTAATGACTTTCATAGATGGAGACTTGGGTACCAACTCGCAGGTCTGATTCTCTTGTAAAGCTTCTGTTTCTTCTTCCATGGCACTTCTCCATTCTGGCTTTTTCTTTACTCTTCATAGGTAGAAGGTTCTTTAGAGTTTGAGTCCTGTCTACATACATTGAATGTTTAGCGACCAAAGAAGTATCATATCCATACCTTTCTGGCTTCCTTTTCTCTCTAGTAGACCTTCTTATAGTTCGTTGAGAAGATTCTACCACATCTCTCAGCTCCTGCACTTTGGCTTTGCCTTTCGAGTTCTAGGAATCCTTCTTAGAGTCTTCTCATCATCATTAAAATCAATTGATGCTTCAAGTGTAGGTTCATTCATCTTTGATAATGTTGGAAAATCTTCCTCTAGATCATAGGGAATTTTATTTTCTTGCAATCATCTTGAAACCATGATTTGTTTTCATCAAACACAACATCTCTACTTACAGTGAACGCTTTGTTGCTTAGATTGTATAGCCTATAAGCGTTTTCATTAAGATCATAGCCAATGAAGATGCATTTCTCTACCTTTGGATCCAATTTGCCTATGATTTGTGAAGGTATGTGTGCATATGCTATGCATCCAAAAATGGTGCAATGATCAAGGCTAGGTCTTCTTCCCTTCCATGCTTCATATGGTGTCATGCCATCCAATGCTTTTGATGGGAGTCCATTGATCAAGTATGTGGTTGTAGATATAGCCTCTAGCGACAAGTAATTGGGTAGTTTCTTCTCATCTAGCATTGACCTTGGAGTGTAATCTTGATGGAACACTTGAAAGGTATAAGGCTGGGCTTGTTCCAAAGGGTTATGCTCAAGAAAGAGGCATTGATGCATTTGTGCACTTATAGATCATCATGTTTGGAACGTACATTAGTTGGAAATTAAACCTAGATTTTTTAATGGTGACTTGCATGAGGAAGTGTATGTTTTTTAGCCCCATGTTTTTGTGTAGAAAGGGCATGAAAACAAAGTGTGCAGGTTGAAAAAGGCATTATATGGTTTGAAGAAAGCACCACGTGCTTCGTATGAAAAGATACATCCCTACCTGATTGCACATGGTTTTGAGAACAATCGAATTGAGAGCACCTTATATGTTAAGCATGCAAATGTAGTGCTTCTGATTGTTGTTGTCTACGTTGATGACATGCTACTCATTGGTCCTCATGAAAAGCATATTACTGATTTTAAGGCTAAATTGCATGCCTCATTTGAGATGTCATATTTGGGGCATTTGCATCATTATTTCGGCATTCAACTTATGCAAGTTGATGGTGGAATCACTTTGTGTCAAACAAAATATATTGGCACATTATTGTAGCATTTTGACCTTGAAGATTTCAAACCGATTGCCATTCCTATGGATATAGATTTATGGTTGAGTCTTTATGATGCTAGAGATGCATTTGATGTTGTTCTCTATCAATAGGCTATTGGATGCTTGATTTACTTATCCATTACTCAGTCAAATATTCAGTTTGCTGTCTCACAGATGAGTGTATTTATGCATTGGCCAAGCGTCAAGCATTGGAATGTAGTTGAGCGCATCTTTTGCTACTTGAGTGGTACCCAGCTACTTGGATTGTTTTATCCCAAGGTAGGATCACTACCGCCAGTTTTACATGCTTTTTCTTACTCTGACTTGGCTGGTTGCTATGATACTCGTGTGTCCACTAGTGGTTTTTACTATTCATGCTTGGTAGCTCATGCATATCTTAGTCGAGCAAGAAGCAGCCTACTGTGGCCACTTCTAGTTGTGAGGTTGAGTATAGGGCAACTTTCACAATGCCTATTGAGTGTGTGTGGCCTAGATGCCATATGTGTGATTTGGGTGTTGGCTAGTCTTCTACCACCACCATCTTTACTGACAGTTAGAGCACATTGGTAGTCGGGAGGAACCGTGTGTTCCATGCTCGCACTAAGCACATTGAGGTGCACTATCATTATGTCAGGGAGAGGTTCTTTGCTGGAGAGATCAGTTTGGCATATGTGCCCACATAGGAGAATGTTGTAGACCTTTTCACAAAGGCTCTTCCTCGGGATAAATTTGAAGCTTTCCACAAAGCTTTCAGCTTACTTCCTTTTGTAGATTAATTCCACATAGCTTGTCACTTCCTTATAGATGACTGCCAATTTCTTGTCCACTGCATCACTCCCAGTAAGGATTTGTTGATATCTTTTGGTAGTGATGTGTGTGAACACACTAGGACCATTGGGACACTTTTTCCCTCTTTAAGAGGTTTTTGCCCCCAGCTGTATATATGCCTATAACCCTAATAGGTTACTTATCTTTGTATGTTCTCTTGGTAATAGATTCAATATTGTGTAGTGTCCTCCAAGCTTGTTCTTCTTCCTTCTACTATTCACGTGCTTTTGTAGATATCAAACTGCAAGAAGTTATCCTCCCTAGAGGTGGTCCTTAGCTCAAGGCCCTTTACTCTTCAGATGTGACTAGTTTCAAACGTGTCTTGGTGGTCCTTCTCCCCCTTTTGGGGTGGACTATCTCTAGAGGCTCCCTTAACTTTCCACTCTCACCTCAAACTAAACTTGAACTTATCATATCTTAAAATCAATGAGCTTTTTGATGAGCTCTAGAGCTCAAAAATAGATTTTTGACCAAAACTTTACATTATGTCAAGTCCTTAGGAGTCAAAATAGAAAAACATGAATCTTTAGGATTAGTACAAAGACAAAGTCTAGTGAAATCATTAGCTGAACTTTTTCTTAAGAAATCAAAATTTGGCTAGCCTTTGGCTAATGTGATCTTATGCCAAGCCTTGCGTGCTTTGAAAACTCTAGAACCACTTCAAAAATGCTAAAATCCAACAAAAAATGTGTTGAAGATCGAGTCCTTCCAAAGCACACAAAGAACAAAAGGAAGAAAAAGAAGCTTGGATCACAACACAATATTGAATGTATTACCAACTGAATGTACAAAGATAAGTGAACCATTAGAGTTATATAGGTATATACAAGTCGGGGGAAAAAACCTCCCAAAGAGGAGAAAAACTGCCCCAAAGGTCCTTAGTGTGTTCATGGACATCATTAACAAAATATACAGAAAAATCTCTCTAGGAGTGATGCGATGAACAAGGAGTTGGCACTCATGTATAAGGAAGTGGCGAGCTATGTGGCAAGAAATCAATCCACGAAACAAAGTAATCCCAAAGCTTTGCAAAAAGCATCAAACTTATCCCTAGGCAGAGCCTTTGTAAAGGTCTACAACATTATCCTGTGTGGGCACATAAGCCGAATTTATCTCTCAAGAACAAAACCTCTCCTTTGACATAATGATAGTGCACCTCAATGTGCTTTGTGCAGGTATGGAAAACAAGTTACCCTGCAATCACCAATGCACTCTAACCATCAGTGAAGATGGTGGTGGTGGTGGCCAAACACTGACCAACACCAAATCATCCAAAAGGTTTCTGAGCCATACACACTCATGATTCACTATCCCTATATTGAGCCTCACAACTTGAAGTACCGACAATAGTTTACCTCTTGATCAACAAAGAAATGCATGAGCCATGAAACATGAACCAAAAACTATTGGTGAACACATGAGTGTCATAACAACTAGCCCAGCTTGAGTTAGAAAAAAGGATGTAAATCTAGCGATAATGATCCACCCTTGGGATAAAATCATCCAAGTATCTGGGTACCACTCAAGTAGTGAAAGATGCACTTAACTGCGTCCCAGTGCTTGCCACCTTGGCAATGCAGAAACTTGCCATTTGAGAGACAAAAAACTAAATATCAAGCCCAATTATCCATATGTAAATCAATCATCCAATAGCCCACAAGTAGAAAACAACATCAAATCCATCTCTAGCATCATGAAGACGCAAATGTAATCCTATTTCAATGGTAGTGGTAATAGGTTTCAATCTTCAAGGCCAAAAGGTTTCAATAATGTGTCAATATAATTTTTTCTAAGAGAAAAATATTCTCCAATCAACTTTCATAAATGGAATACCCAAATAATGATGCAAATGCCCCAAACCTTGCATCTTGAAAGAGACGTGCAAATCAACCTTAAATTCAGCAATATGATTTCTATCAGGACTAGGGAGCAACATATTGTCAACATATAAAACAATGATCACAAGTACATCATCTGCACGCTTAACATATAAGGTGCTCTCACTTGGATTTTCCTCAAAACCATGTGCTAGCAAGTATGCATATATCTTCTCATACCAAGCACATGGTGCTTGCTTCAAAAAATATAATGCCTTTTTCAACCTTTAAACTTTGTTTTCATGCCCTTTTTTCACAAATATACTTCTTCATGTAAATCACCATTGAGAAATGTAGGTCTAATGTCCAACTAATGTACATTCCATCCATGAGGAGCTACAAGAGCACATATGCTAAGAAGGATGGTCATTTGGCATGTGGGAGCAAAAGTACCATCAAAATCAACGCCTCTCTCTTAAGCATAACCTTTGGCAAAAAGCCTAGACCTATCCCTATCAACTGTTCCATCGAGCTTACATTTCAGCTTGTATGCCCATCTAGTTCTAGTGGCCTTTTTGCATGGAGGAAAATCATATCAAGAAAATGTACCATTCTTCACAACAACATCATATTCTAATTGCATAACAACCATCCATTTTTTTGAATTATGTGCTTCATCAAAAGAAACATGTTCATTCTCATCACAATATTGGAGATAGTGATTGCATAAGAATTTGATGCAAAGGAAGCACTATGAGAGCTTGAATGCATAAAATATAACAAAGGTGCATCTAATTTGCAATCTATCAAAGTTTGCACCAACAATTTAGGCATAGTTTTTGCCCCTTCTATGTAAGACCTCTCATCAATAAGTGAATCATGTAAATTTGCATGAGAAATGGAATGATCTACATCATCATGTGGAACCTATAAGGGCCAAGAAATTGGCTCATTTGGCCCAACAATTGATCATCCACATGTAAAAGGAGGCAACAACATTAGGGCGAAAAACGGCCCAAAAAGGGCCGTGTAAGGATTTCAATTAGTTGTGCTTAATCGGGATTAAAGTTGTCAAATCCTTTAAGAAATTCCATGTAAGTTCATTTAAAACGTATCTTATGCAAATTTTGAAGAGAGAGAAACTCGTATCATATAATCATGAAAAGTTTGTGTGATATCTTACGCCTCGAAGTTTGTGCTCACCAGGCACTGATCAAAAGTTGAATTTTCCTCTTGTTCACGGACCTATATAATGTGTGCTGATGACATTTTGCGCTTTTGTTCTCTAGTTTTCATAGCAAGCCTGTTTCTCCCTTTCACGTCATTTTAGACACTTGTCGGTCATTTTTCATAGCAGACCATGGAGAACGTTAACCCAAATACTCTCGCTGAGCTTTCAAACAATCGAAATCATTGTGAAAAGTTCCATATCAACATTGCAGTTAGTTAGGAGTATGCGACGACAAGAAAAGTATTTCGAAGGGCTCTTCATCCTCCTGAAGTGGATGGATTGCGAAAGGAAGGCAAGAAACATATCGACATATGGACAGATGGATCTGTTTATCCAATTGATCCACAAACTGGAAGGTACCCCCCTTTTCATAATCTTCATGATCTGATTAGATTTGTGGGAGATGGTGAGGATGGTTTACGAGGCTATTGTTCAAGGCTCTGGGATATTTCAAGGAATTATGTACAATACATAAACTGTTTACAAAACACACTACACCAGAAGAATTTACATATGAGGGAGCTAGAAAACAAATTATCCACTTTATCTTCTCAGTTAGAGTCTTTAAAAAAAATGAAAGAAACTCCTATAGGTTTGAGAATGCGGTCAAAACGAGTAAAACCTTTTTTAGATTTGACTGAAAAACCTGGCCAGAAAAAGAAAAGAATGAAAATTGTTAGAGATCATGTGACAAATGTGCTAGGTTTCAATATGTCGAGCAGTTTTGAGCGCATACATTTCTGTAATGAAATTTTGAGTCAAAATGATATTTTAAGACTATTGAAACTAAATGAAAATACATGCTTGAAACGCTTTGTTTTTCAAAAACTCATGACAGAAATGAATCTTTTACTAGAACCATCTCAAATTCAGAATATTTGTGATAGTGTCGGAGTGAGTAGGAAAGGTTATAGAGCAATTTCAAAAGTTTGGTGTGAATTTCTAAAATTTAACAAAGTTAGAAGTTTTGGATTGCCTAGACCCCATCATGTAGGAAAGTTTCGGCTCTGCTTGAATAAGAAGATCACATCAGTATTTGGTGAATATAAACATATCACGGTAACATGCCTTACGAAGTAGGAAAACAAAAGTTACATTTCACTTACAATGCATTTAACAACATATGGATAGATGTTATAAAACTTCAAACATACATGGTTCAGTTCTATAATATAAAAGAGCATGAATGTTCTGGTCTATTGAAATTTGTAATCAAACTTGATGAAGCTGAGCTTAAAAAACATCAAAAGATGGAGAGAATAAGCATTGCACTGATGAACAAAGCTTTGGACTATAGCCTTGGGAAATTGGATACTCCATCTCTCAAAGTACAATTAGAAATGGAGTTATGGTGGGTTGGTTGTGCTCAAGTTCCATCTGAGAACCATAAAACACTTAAATGGTTATTCTCATATACAAACATTCCAAATGTTATCCAAGGGCATCATGCAGGAGAATTGTTGAATGTCAAAGACTACGGGAACTTTCAAGTTGAGTGGCATTTGAGTGGAGACCTAAAGAAACTCAAATGCATGTTTGGTATAAGTGGGGGAGCAAATTCTAAGTACCCTTGCTTGTACTGCATGCAAAGCCCAGGCACAAATGGATGGATTGCTAGAGCTGAGGGTGAAGAGGCTCCTTCTAGACAAAATGTTATTCTTCGTAACTACTCATCTTCTTCAATGATTTGGGATCCCATACTTCCAATAACATTGACAAATGTACACATATGTACACTACATGCAAAGTTAAGAATCATTGACAAGTTGGTCCGTCTTCACTTGGATTATGCATATTCTATCAAGCCTACAAATCTTGCAGATGAATGCATAAAAAAATGTGAATGTCTTCTTTCAGAAATGGGATTTCATGGTGGTGATGTTCATCTAAGAAAAGATCCAAAGCTTTCACAAAATACAGGTGATGTTTTACAGGATGTCTCAATGGGAGGTGCAAAAGCAAGGAGATTCTTTAGCAACCATGATGGCAAACAACTTAATACCATGCGGAATTCATGGAAAACATTTTGTGAGGTCACGACTAATGTAAAAAGCAAACCAGAAATAGCAAAAAAGAGAATGGAGGTGTGGGTCAAACTAGATAATCTTTTAAAGATCATGAGACAGCAGGTAACATCAAAAAGTTATGTGACAGATTTCAGAAAGGCGACCACAGAGCTTATAGAAACCATCATAGAGGCATGGGGTGCCAAAGACATAACATAATACTTGGTGAGCTCTAAAGATATTTTCTTCAATTTATTTATTTTTAATTGAAATAAATATCTAATGAGATTCTTCTGCTTTCCAGCATATTCTTCTTGTGCATGGTGCATTCTTTGCAGAAAAAGAACCACTTGCCATGTGGAACACCCAAGGCATGGAAAAATCTCATTATCAAGCAAGGAAAAGCTTCTTTAGGTGTACAAGGAAAGGAGGAGGAGTAACAAAGAGCAATGCCTTCAGAGAGCTTTTTGATTGGTTCTTTAGAAGACAATTACAAAGGACCTCATGCCCAATATAATCAGAAGGATATGGCTATCTCGAGACAAAATCATCATGTATCAATATCACAAACTGAAAAAGACCACATTTCAAACAGAGCTTTAATATTTGCAATGTCTTTTATTTCTTTGAGAAATAAAAGATGTCATGTATGTACATTTCATGATGTATTATGCTTTGAAAAGAAATATGTCTACTACCATCAGATGACTTTGACCAGAGAATCAATAACAATTAATATTAGGCCATGGATCAATTACACCAAAAAAAATTGCAATGTCTTATATCACATTGGGCAATTTCTGTATATGTACATTTGTTGACATATAGAATTTGAAAAAATCAAGTCATTCCTTGAGCCTTTTTAAAGAGCTTGGCTCTGGCAAATCACCTCTATATCTGAGGAACTCTTTTCTCTTGTATCCAGCAATGCTTTTTAAATCTGACACCCCTGCAGCCATTGCATAGCTTGAATAACAAAGAAAGTACCCTGCCCTTGAAGCATTGAGTCCTAGGGCATATCCAAAAATTCTGAATGCAGTTGCTCTTTCAAGCAGTAAAACTCTGAAAGCATTAAAGGGTATTGGAGTAAAACCCATGTATTTTGATAGAGTCCTCAAGCAGAAGAATGCAAAGTCTGGCTCCTCACTATAGTGCTTGTGAATAACACAAAAAGTGTCTGGGTTCAAGTTTGGAAGATAGTGGATAATAGAATGAATATCCACCTTTGCTTTTCCTTTCTCTTTTATGGCTTTTCTTGTTCCCTTGCCCTTGCCAAGGTAATTGTCTTCATCCAATAAAGTTAACTGTGGTAAAAATGAAAAACAAGGTTAGATGAAGTGCAAGCACACTTTAGGAAACATGTGAAGTAATTAGAAACTATTAGAAAGAAAAGCAAGAGACACGACTGATGCAAGCAATAAGGGTCTTCAGAGAAATTTAGACAGTCGTTATCGCTTGCATCGATTGTCATCAATATCTATTTGCAAACTGCCTAGAAACATCTAATGTTTGATAAATGAGGGGAATTCCCACAAGCAAGATATGTATTATCATTGCTGCATGCAACTCCTAGACACGACCGATACAAGCGATAAGGCCCAACGGAAAATATCCGATGGGCCTAATCGCTTGCATCGGTCGTGATCGATTTCTGACACTTCTAATGGAGAACTTGGATAAATCTGATACAAGAAAGAGATTTTGCATTGGTCCCATCTCATATCCTTAACCTAAAGTTCTTGAGAATATAGTTAACTGTATACCTTGACGTCATCTTCCTCAAGTCCAAACACGACCGATGCAAGCGATGAGGCCCAACGGAAAATATCTGATGGGCCTTATCACTTGCATCGGTCGTGATCGACTTCTGACACTTCTAATGGAGAACTTGGACAAAGTGACACAAGATAGAGATTTTGCATCAAGCCCATCTCATCTCCTTTGCCTTCAAATCATGAGAATATATTTTACTACATACTTGACCTCATCTTCCTCTTCAAGTCCGAACACGACTGATACAAGCGATAAGGCCCAACGAAAATTATCCGATAGGCTGTATCGCTTGCATCGGTCGTGGTCATTTTCTCACTAAAAAATGGAGATCTCGGACAAAAACTTTAATTCATACGAATATATCAAACAACATACCTTGACCTCATCTTCCTCCTCAATGAGCTCTTTTGAGTCAATACAAATTGTTCCTTTGTCCTCAGCGACATCCAAGAATGAATAGCCGTGCCCAAACGAGTATATTCCAAGTTGCTTCTGATGCTCATCAAACTCTTCATCTGCAAGTTTTGGCTTCTCTGAGATAGCTTTCTCAAAGCATTTTGAAAGAGCTTGTGATGAATCTTTGAATTCTTCATTAGACAAATCCAAATCAAGACGCAAAAATTCCTCTCTTCTTTCTCCTTTCTTATTGATGAATCTCCTTGCAACTTCTTTTGCCTCAGCTATAGCTGCAAGGCAGTAGTCCTCCCTTAGATTGAAAAGTTCCTGAATGTAAAATAGAGGTATGAAGTCTTTCTCAGAGATAAAGTAAAAAGGTAGATTTGGGAGAAGTAGGGACTTCTCAGACACTTGAACTTCTTCAATTGGCTCCCTTATTGCAGTCTCTGCTTTAAAAGTGGCCACATCAAAATCTTTGACCTACTCTTCTTCTGCTTGGAGATTGATCTCCTCAACAATCTCCATGACACCTTTCATAGTTTTTGAGCTACCCTCAAGTGTCAGCTCTAAGCAAGGCTCGTCTTCATCATGAACATTTTCCTCCCTTTCAACTGAGAAATGATCAAGCCATATCAAGAAAGCAATGGTTAAAGGGAGCAAGCAACAGTCCTTTTCATGCTCTGGGCATAAATCAAGCTTCCCTGACAAAGGGGATATCCTTTTGCATTTTCTTGTGATTTTAGCCCTATCTATTGGATCCTTCCCAAAGATGTGAGGATGGACATGGTTTTCTGAGAAATAGAAAGGATCCTTCCATTGATCAACCCCAAGAAAATCTCCCACTCATCCTTAAGAAAACTTTTCGAGTTCTCTAAGAGTTTTTCAAAATCAATTTTGGGGTTGAATATCGTCATTGCATCAGGAAAATAATCTACACTTAAAACCCTCTTGAACCATGAAATCAAGAAGTTTCTCTGATGGAGAGACACTAAGGATCTCATTCATTCCCTCCATCTTAGCTGCAGCTTCTCCTGTATGCCTACTAGGAGAACACAACCGATGCAAGCGACTAGAGCGAGTCAACGTAGCTCAAACGGTGAAAATCGCTTGTATCGGTCGTGTCGGGGACGAAAGAAAAATACGCATGTAAGTGAGACAAATTCTCTGAAGGTTGAAAGTTTGAGTTTGTGAAGGAAGTAGCTATTTATAGGCGAGGAGGGAAGAAACGGTCGAATGACATGGACCAATCACAGAGTGCCACGTGGCAAAGTGTACGTTGCCCGATGCAACGGATAGATGATGTGGACTAATCAAATCATGCCACATGGCAAAAGACGTTGGAATTCGCAACGGCTATATGACGTGGCCAATCGAGGCATGCCACGTGGTCAACTCAGTTCTGGGACCTATTTAAGCTTCCCTATTCATTTGCTTCATTTTTTTTTGTCAACACTTGCCAAGCGTCGAGGCTCCATCGCCACCAAGTTTTTTGGCTACTTCACAATTTCTATACAGAGCGCTCTCTCCGTAAGGTAATGTGGACATGACCAATGCAAGCGATTAGGGACATCCGAGATTTTTGGATAACCCTAATTGCTTGGATCGGTCATGTTTTTTAAATAGCATCGAGTCCTTGATCATACCTTGCAAATTTTGGTTTCCTTTGTGTTGCTTGAGTATAACGCATTGTTACCTTTATTTTAACTTCTATTTATTGAAATATGATGATGAATTCAGGGACGACCGATGCAAGCGATGAGGGACATCCAGGCATTTACGGATGACTCTTATCGCTTGGATCGGTCGTGTCACTAGTGAGACAAATTCTCTAAAGGTTGAAAGTTTGAGTTTGTGAAGGAAGTAGCTATCTATCGGCGAGGAGGGAAGAATGGCAAAGTGTACGTTGCCCGATGCAACGGATAGATGATGTGGACCAATCAATTCATGCCACGTGGTAAAAGATGTTGGAATTCGCAACGGCTATATGATGTGGACCAATCGGTGCATGCCACGTGGCACAACGGTCAACTTAGTTCTGGGACCTATTTAAGCTTCCCTATTCATTTCCTTCATTTTTTTCTGTCAACACACCAAGCGTTGAGGTTCCATTGCCACCACGTTTTTAGGCTACTTCACAATTTCTATAGAGAGCGCTCTCTGCGTAAGGTAATGTGGACACGGCCGATGCAAGCGATTAGGGACATCCGAGATTTTTGGATAACCCTAATCGCTTGGATCGGTCATGTTTTTTAAATAGCATCGAGTCCTTGATCATAGCTTGCAAATTTTGGTTTCCTTTTTAATGCTTGAGTATAACGCATTGTTACCTTTATCTTAACTTCTATTTATTGAAATATGATGATGAATTTAGGGACGACCGATGCAAGCGATGAGGGACGTCCGGGCATTTACGGATGACTTTTATCGCTTGGATCGGTCGTGTCTCTTACAGTGGAACGAGTCATTGATTATAGCTTTCCAATTATCTTTTTCTTAGTGATAATTGAGTATTTTGCATTGTAAGATATATTTGATTGATATTTGATGATAAATTTAAAGACGATCGATGCAAGCGATCAGGGACATCCGAGCATTTCCGGATGACTGCTATTGCTTGCATCGGTCGTGCCTCTGATAGTGGAAAGAGTCATTGATCATAGCTTTTTGAGAGTAAGTTTTGACAGTGGAAAGAGTCATTGATCATAGCTTTTTGAGAGTAAGTTTCCACTTTTCCTGATTCCTTGCCTAAAGACTCTGATTTTGTGCAGAGTATGGCTAGAACCAAAATGCCCAGGGGGAAAATGTCCAAGAGCAAAATTCCCAGAAGGTTCAAGCCAATGTGCCAGACAAGCCTTCAAAAAAAAGGGTCAAGTACCATGTAAAGTCCTTGAGGGAAATTAGAAGAGCTCAAAAGTCTGTGGGATTGTTGATCCCAAGACTTCCATTTATGAGAGTTGTCAAGCAAATCTCAGCCAACCTCTGTTCTTTGATGAAGACCTCATCCTTTGTCAATGTGAGGTGGCAAACTCAAGCACTGCTATGCCTGCAAGAAGCTGCAGAGGACTTTGCTATTGATTTTATGAATGATGCCTACTTATGTGCTACTCATTCTCATAGGGTAACACTAATGGCGAAGGATTATGTTATTGTTTCAAGAATAAGATATAAATTTGATAAAGCTCTGGTTCCTATTGATCACCATGATAAAAAATTCTTTGATATATTAAATATACCTCTAGCTCGAGCACCCAAAACAACAGTTGTCATTGAAGAGATCAACGCTCAAGTCACTCATGATCATGAAACTAGAACTGTAGCAAATAGTGAGGAGGAGAGGAAAAAGCAGGGATTATTTACAGAGGAAAGTGTCATCTTAACCCAGATTCAAAAGTTACAGAAAGCAAATAAAGAGCTCCTAACACTGAGTCACAACAAAGGAGAACAAAGACATGTTCTCTTTTTCTTTTTACCTAAATACCATTATATGAAGCAAAAAAGTGGGCATTTTACAATATCTAGAAAGCATCACGAGTCTTGCTTGTAAATATTGTCTTTAGAAGCTTGATCTCATATCCCAAGTAGTCAAGATAGATATACTAAAATTCTTGCTGCCATGAAAACTAGTTGTTGAGCATGACCAAGAATCCCACATCATGATCTTGGACAATAGATTAGAGTTGAAAAGGTACATGTAAGAATTCCCGAAGCTCCTTCATTACATCTATAACCTCAACAAGCACAGAAGATAGCTAATTAAGAGTTACTCGAAAGTTAGAGTACATGTGTTGTAAAAATCAGAGCATTTTAACAAGGCAATTAAGATCATCCCCTTTGTATGGTTAAGATCCCCATTGAATGCCTGGCCATATTAACAGAATATTAAATACACTTCACAAAAGCATTCCCAAGAGAAGATAATATTCAACAAAATTATACTAAGAAACATTCACACATGATCAGAGAAATGCTCAAGATAAATCAAGCTGAACACGAAGTGGAAGCAGAACTCCAAATTATATTTCCATTAAAATGATATTTTACATTTCATGTGTTTTACAAGAGTTATGTGAATCTACAATAGAAGCTGATCATAGCTTTCCTCAGGCTCAAGGGTATTGGTATCCGCTGGCACATTAGAACACCTATCTTGCCTCTCTTGCTCCAAGATTGGCTCTTCAAGGTCAGCCATGTCCCCAGGTTCATCTGCAAGTGGGGGAACAGGCTCCCTTGAAGCTGCTTGGAATCTCTCCGTATCTGCAATGTGCTTCCTTCCAACCTCTTGGTCTTCATCTGGGCATTCATTCAGCCCATTGATTCTCATTCTAATGAAGCTCACTTGAGCATCATCCTTCTCCACAGCTATGCAGTGCCTGAACATCTTTAAGGAGCAAGCCAGAGTCGTTCCTGAAACAGCAGAAAACCTCTTAGAGGCTTCAATCAACAATGACTAATGAAAATTGTGAAAATTGAAATTACCTGTGCCCGAAAAAAGGTCTAGGACCCAGTCATCATCATTGGAAAATAGCTGAAGCAATCTCATTATGAGTTTTTGTGGCTTCTGATAAGGGTTAACCAATGTCATGTCCCCAGCTACATGACGAAGTTTCTTGGTAACGGCTGGGAACATGAGCACATTTGAGATCCCATTCTCATTGCAATGCTCCCTGACTCTCCTTTTGCTTACTTCATCATAATAGCCCACTGTAATGCATTCAGTGGCACTCACAAACCGATGCAAAGGAGTGTGATTTACGTTTGTCTTCACCCTGCAAAAAAGAACTATGAGTCACATAGGGCATCATGAAAGCCATGGAGATAGAAAGAAGATTACTTACCAAGTTAGGCACTCCACAGCATGACATCTTGCCTTCAGAGCAGTTGAAACAGAGAAAGACTGGTCTCTGCTATGGAAAATTACTATCCTCCAAAGAGGAGACATAGTCAACTCTGCAAAATCAGTGACCATCTTCCGAATCTGAGGGTGTTTGAAGGGCTCATCATCATTAACTGATCCTAACATCCTAAATCCATAGGGTATGTCCGCTATGAGAAGGGAGAAATGTTTTCTAGGCACAACAGAACAAATATTATTTACATCACTACAGAACACATTGTAATATACAGGCCTAAGGGGGTCTAGGGGATTGGAGAAACATTTAAGATCGGGTTCATCATCAAAATCCATCTCCTTCGCTTTCAGTCTAGATTTCTCATGCCTTGCTCTTTGAATGTGAGCAAGGAATGCAGGGGGGCAATCATCTAGTACCTCTGTAGACTTACTTTTCCTTGGTTTCTGCAGAACAAATTGGAAAAACAATTAGAAGAGCTCTTCAGTACAGCAAACAGAACATAAAGAACGGATGTATGGCATCGATTTCTTGTTGGGGTAGATGCTAGGCATCGACCTTCTACTAAAAATCGATGCTTGGCATCGACCTAGGGACCTAAGTCGATGCCTGGCATCGACTTTTGCCACGAGGTCGATGCCAGGCATCGACTTTTGTTGCAGGTCGATGCCAGGCATCGACTTATGCTGCAAGTCGATGCCAGGCCTCGACTTATGCCCCCAAGTCGATGCCAGGCATCGACTTATGCTGCAAGTCGATGCCAGGCATCGACTTATGCCCCCAAGTCGATGCTAGGCATCGACTTATGCCCCCATGTTGATGCCATGCAATGCATCAAATTGTTTAGTATGAAATATTCTGATAAGAGAATCTACCCAATCACGAAACAGGATGAAATATTCTGATAAAGCTTTGTAGGATGATGTGGTTGGATAGTCTGCTTGGACCTCTGTCCAAGAAAAGCAACCCAGCCTCTTCATCATCACCTCCTGAATCTTCATGTACACTTTATGACTACAGACACATAAATATAAAAGAGACTAGGTTAGACAAGAAGCATGGGAGGAGGGAAAAAGGATCTGAGAATAACATACATACTTATTGAGCTCAGTCACCATCTCCTCGAGGCTCAACTCCTTCGAGATTACCCTTGACAAAGTTGATATGATCAATGTATCATCCTTGATTCCTTGAAGGGCCCTCCATGGGGTCAGCTTCATGTCCTCAGGAGCCTCTTCAATTGAAAGGTCAACTTTCCTTCCCTTTCCCCTCAGATCAATTTGTGGGTCTGGCCTCGACTTTCGTTGCTTTTGGCCCTTGACCTCCTTGTGCTCCCACATTGTGAAGATTCTATCCTGAAGATCCCAGATCTCACCTGATCTGAATGCCAGTTGAAACCATGGATCATATTTCCTCAAAGCATTTGACTTTCTATTCTCATCCAATGCAATTCCAACCTCAATAAGGCATTGCTTTCGTAGATTGGGATGTATTCTCCCAGCTTCCTTCACAAGACAATCTTCGTATTCATGGTGGAAGAACCGAATTCTCTCTATGGAGGACATTTTCTGCCTGTAGTCATTATCGTTGTTGTGATCCCAAGCAAGAAGCTTGGCTTCCTCAGTTGTAAGACCAGCATATATCTTACACTCTGCATACCTAAAGAAAAATGTAGTAGGGTGCTCCTTCACTAACTGTCTACGAGCCTCTACAGAGTGGGAACCTCCAATCACATAATAAGTGTACTCCTCAAACAAATTCTCATTGAAATCCTCCACACAGCTGCACTCATGCGGATCCACCATGACAAGGAATGGCACAACAGTAGCATGAGGATTAATTTTCATTTTCTTCTTAAGATTTTGGACATGCAAATTATGTGGCTCCCTGATCTCAAGGGGCCTCCTCCCTGTGACTGGATCCACTGGTGGCCTGTGGATAATATTAATAGGCAGGTGGAACAACTGCCCCTTCTTCACAACTTTTCTTCTAGCTATCCTGATCTTATTCTGCTCAGTGCCAAGCACACCAGATGCAAGCTCTCCACCAGGTGCAACAATAATGTCCCCAGAGCTAGAGCTTGAGTCAGAAAAGTCCTCTTCTGCAATTATCTTCTTTTTCTTTTGGGGCTTTTTCTGCACACTCTGCTTACCCCTTGCCTTTACAGGGGTCGTCTTCTTGTGCTGTGTTGGCATGATATTTCCCTGTATCCATGGCATCAGGTCCTTGATGAAATTCACTGAGTCTCTGCATATCTGAGCTAGCTCCTCTGGAACACAGCATTCTCGGCACAAGAAATCCATCTTGCATATGACATTTCTTAATCCCTTCGATGTCTCCACCAAGAAAAGCAGGTTGTCAGAATCTTCATCTTCATAATCCAATTTGTAAACAAGGCCATAGTGAAAACCTTGTGTTGTCGTGATCTTTCCTCTGCCATAGGCCCCTGCGAACACAAGGAGGACTGCATTCTTCTCTTCAACGTACTGAAGGCACCATTCGAGATTTGTCATGTCCCGAAGTGGACGATCTGTCTTCATGACCTCTGTCTCCCTCGACCTTTCCTTCATATTTGGATCCTCCACAGGAATTTTAATGCTACTCTGTCCACCTGAGGATATTCCTAGTGGGTTGCTGGCCTTCTCAGAGGATAATGGTGCAATAATTTTCTTTGCCTTTGCTTGGTGACCACTGCCTTTGTCACGTTGCTGGTCAGCAGAGCCCATGGTGACTCTGAGCTTCTTGATGGGCCTTTCATCCTTGTACTCCGCATCCCTGAAAGCAATTGGAAATATCAAGCAATTGGAAATATCAGCCCAAGTCCATGCAAGGCATGGATTTTGAGCTTCAGGTCGATGCCAGGCATCGATGTTTAAGTGCATGTCGATGCCAGGCATCGACTTTGTGTGCAAGTCGATGCCAGGCATCGACTTGAGGGTGAAAGTCGATGCTAGGCATCGAGTTGGGGGTGCAAGAGTCGATGAATGGCATCCATTTTTGGGCCCAAGTCGATGCCTGGCATCGACTTTTGGGCCAAGTCGATGCCTGGCATCGACTTTTACCCTCAAGTCGATGCCTGGCATCGACTTGCACACAAAGTCGATGCCTGGCATCGACTTGGGCACAAAAGTCGATGCCAAGCATCGACTTGGGCCCAAAAGCCGATGCCAAGCATCGATTTTGCACCCAAAAGTCGATGCCTGGCATCGACTTTTCAGTGCATGATGATGCTGGCAAGTCGATGCTTGGCATCGTTTTTTGGGACCAAGTCGATGCCTGGCATCGACTTGGGGCTGCAAGTCGATGCCAGGCATCGACTTGCACCGACAAGTCGATGCCAGGCATCGACTTGCAGGAGCAAGTCGATGCCAGGCATCGACTTGGGGCTGCAAGTCGATGCCAGGCATCGACTTGCACCCACAAGTCGATGCCTGGCATCGACTTTAAGGTGTAAGTCGATGCCAGGCATCGACTTGGGGCTGCAAGTCGATGCCAGGCATCGACTTGCACCCACAAGTCGATGCCTGGCATCGACTTGCTCCTGCAAGTCGATGCCTGGCATCGACTTGCAATCCTAAGTCGATGCCTGGCATCGACTTACACCTTAAAGTCGATGCCAGGCATCGACCTGTACATGCTTTGAATCCATATTTCTAGAGGCAAGAAAAATAAAGACCTAGAAATGAGATATTTACACAGACATACAGAGGGAATCTTCTTGGAATCTTTTTTTAGTTATGATTTTGTCTACCTCTTGGTACTTTTGCCAACATTCTTCTTCTCCATCAGGCTTGGCTTGCTGGTATGCTGACCTCTGTGCTCCATGGCTGTCTGTGCTCTGCTGCTCTCTCTTGCTCGTGGATTTTGAAAATGCGAATGATCTCCTCCTCTGGTATTTATAGGCAATTGGGTAACTTGAACCAGAAACTAACTGGATCTAACTGAATGAGTCCACTTGCTAACTAAATCTGTCAACTTATCTAACCAGGGAATAGCACCCACACAAATAGGCTGTTTCAGAGCCACTTTAATGAAATATTCATAGACCCTTACAACTATTTATATACATTTGCATAGAAATTACATTTCAATGGCAAGAGTATGGTATGTCCATGAGGATGTCTAAACTCATGTAGAGATTTGTTTCTAAGAATCTCTTTCTTGGGAGAAAATCAAGTCAAAGTTGTGTTAAATGTGGGAGACTAATGACATCTTCATAGTATTACCCTCCACACTTTAGTTCATATTCACATTTATCTTGTAACTCACTGTTGAAATGGAAAATCACTATGAATAAACATTCTAGTACAGAACCTTGCAACTATTTATATACATTTGCATGGAAATTAAACTTCAATGGCAACAGTATGGTATGTACATGAGGATTTCTAATCTCATGTAGATGTTTTTTCTTAGTGTTATCCTCCACACTTTAGTTCATATTCACATTTATCTTGTAACACATTGTTGAAATGGAAAATCAATGTATGAATATACTTTCTGTGTGCCTCTTTTACACATAATTCTTTTTCAATATACTTTCATCTACCTCTTTGATATCTAGCCAAGACCACAATAAAACCTAATCCTTGAAATCTTAACCAAATGTAAAATTTCTTCTTGTATAGTGTTCAATGGCATAGCATATTCCAGTTGGAACTCAACTTGGATATATTCCAGTTGTAAAATTTCTTCTTGTAAAATTTCTCCAAACAATTTTATTATATATTCCTATTGGAACACAACTTTGATATATTTTGATTCATTCACAATGCTTAGACTGAATGACTCATATGAAGTTAGAAATCAACTGTGTTTCTCATTTGAATCAAAAGTGAATCAAATCTTTGGTTCCCTTATTAGTGTATATTTGAGTAATTAAGTGATTTGATGTAATTTGATGTTTTATGTTATTTAATGTACTTTAATAAGCTTTTGATTTCATATCTTCTTGATGTGACATTTGATGTGATATCTTCACTTGATCTCGGATTTCTACTTATTTAAAAAGGTCATTCATCTTCAGTCTTCTGTGAACTCAGTGAAGATGAGCTCAATCTTTTCAGTGGATGCTTGGGCATCAGCTTCCTCTGCTCATATTGATTCATTGTTCTCAGTTGAGCCTTTCCAGAGAAGTGATGATCCCTATGATTTAGAACGTGCTGATGATTCCATGTTTTTTGTTGAGTCATTTAAGTTATCCAATTCACAGTGCAATGCTGCTCATACAAATGCACCTCTTGATCTCCCATCTGAGCCAACCATTGATCTCCCTTCTGACTCAAGTGCATGTGGAGCAACGAAAAAGCAAAGCAAGCTCAATCTACGATTTAAAAGAAGGTCTCGTGAAGTAAGTCGAAAAAGATTTAAATTTCTTACTTCAGATAGACAGATTGCATTGGATATTGTGAAGCATTGTTGTGGTTTGAAATGCTTGTATAATTTAGGGATGAAGAAACTAAAGCACATAAGAGAAAAATTCCTCCATTTAGATAGTGAAAGGCAAGATATATACCTTGTTTCTTGCATGCAAATGATTGAGGATAACATGTCAGTAACGCGTGTTGGTTTTGAATATTTCTTTACTCAAGGGATGCCATGCTGTAGGGCTGCATTTAAAATTGCAATGGGTGTAGGAAATTTTAGAATACATAGGGTTCAACAAGGGTTTTTGAATGGGGATCTCATTTTGGATACGTTCCATGGTGGGACCAAAGGATCTGTTGGACGTCATGCAATGAATTGGATGATGAACTATTTTAGCTTGCATTGTGAAGTTATGCCTACAACTGGAAGGTTGCACTTGTCAGATAACTTTACTCGTCGAGAGGTATTTCAAATATATAGAGAAGACATGGAAAATAGAAATGAGAAGTATGTGTTGTATCGTCACTTTACTCGATTATGGAAGGAGGAGTTTAACAATGTTTCTATTCCTCGTAAAGTTAGAATGGGTGAATGTTCAGTTTGTGCCACTTTGAAAAACATGGCAAAAGGGGCTACAACACCACAGGAAAAGCATAATTTTAAAAACCTTCTTAACAACCATCGTGACAGTCAAGCATTAGAGAGAAAGAAAGCAATTCATCATCGAAGTAAGGCACTCAGAAATCCGGAGCGTTATATGTGTTTGTTGATCGATGGTATGGATCAAAAAAAAACTTGTTTGCCACATTTTTATCGCATCCCTAAGGACATTGGAGATGAAGTCCTTGTGCAAATGCATTTGGTTGGCGCTTTGGTATACAATGGAACTGTAATGTCCAAGGTTTTCTTCACATATCCGAATGTGCATAATGATCCAAACCTTACAGTTACTGTCATTCATCGTGTTTTGCAATCATGGAAGGGTCTTTTGCCACCAACTCTATATTTGCAACTAGATAATACTCCAAGAGAGAATAAAAATTCTACAGTCTTTGGATATTTAAGCATGCTTGTTGAAAAACAGGTATTTCAGAAGGTTAAGGTAAATTTTCTTCTGGTTGGCCACACTCATGATCACATTGATCAAATGTTCAGTACTTTCTCTAAGAAGTTGGCACGTAACAATGCTTTTACTCTTCCGATTTTATCTGAGCTGATTTCAGAAGCATATACTCCAAAACCAGAAGTTCAACACCTCACACAGATTTATGACTTTAAGCACTTTTGCTCAATGGGCCTTGATAACAGTGCTAAGGTTTTGGCTCCATTGCACAATATTAGTTTCAACCATGTATTCTTGATGAGGAGGGTTGATGAAATAACCCTTTTATTTGCAAAGCAGTATTCATCTTCTCTTGGGTGGGAGCCTACAGAGGGATGCAGATTCTTATTGCAGGTGCCTAATTTGTCTACTGTAACAGTGTATGGTGCAGAACAATCACCATATGAAGATAAAAACAATACAGAAAGATGTGGAAGTGTGGTTGATCAAAGTAAAAGCTGGATGCATGCACTCATTGAAAAGAAGAGACATATTGAGCGTGCAAAAAAATATGCTGGAGATCAAGATGTATCTTGGTGGGAGGACTTTTTCAATCATCAAGAAGAGATTATACAGTATACAATTGCAGGTCACTGGCCAGTTGATGTTCCATTCACATGGGATTTTTGTACACAAAGATCCGTGAATGTGGCCCAAGCATGTAATGCAGATGCACTTCAAAGTTTTATACATCCACCAGAAAGAAATATTTATGTAGGCCTAAGGATGACAAAACAGGCAGAAGCAAGATGGCAAGGAAATTTAATAGAGATAAATGTTGGAACGCTTATTGCAGTACTTGCTGATGGTGATGAGGCTACCAGACCATTTTGGATTGCAAAGGTTTTAGAGATAACTAAAGATATTGATCAGAGAAGAATAGAGGCTTTGGTGGTGCATTGGTATTACACTAAAAGTAGTAATGCATTCACAGGTAAATATAACTTAGAAATGGTGTGTGATGCTAAACGAACAAGTTCAAAAAGGAAAAAGAATATTCGAAGCACATCCACTCTTAAAATGGATGATGTAGATATTCTTGTTTATGATTTTTCCTTGACAAAAACTGGTCACTTGAGGAAAGCAACCATCAACATGATAAAACAAAAGCTTCCAGATGTATGTGGTACAGGAAATCATAGGAAAACAAGAAGAGTTGTGCATGATCCTGCAGAATTTGGTATGTACGTGGATGAAGATAGAGCTCTTGTGGATATAGAAGAAGAAGAAGAGAGCTCTCAACAGTATGAGACTGAATCAAGTGCATCAGATGATGAGGGTGTAGACATAGATCGACAAAGTTGTGAGTTGCATTGAAGCTCTCAGATATTTTTAGTGCTTATGTAAATGCCTCAAAGTAGTTTGGTTAATGAAACCATGTTTTGTAGCAATTTTGAATAACAATCAGATATCCACCCATTAAAGATATGTCTAAAATGTTATTTTTGTGTAAAAACTATTGACTTCTACATTCTTATATATATTTTAGACATGTCAATGTCTTATCATATAGATTTTGGACATGTCAATGTCTTATCATATACATTTTGGGACACGTCAATGCCTAATATAGTGAAATTTTGACTACATTTTGAGCTCTTTTTTTTTTGAGAAAATGACAAAAAACGTCAAAAATTACTTGTTTTCACCTCATTTTTGTAATATATGTATACTGGTGTAAAGGAATTCCAAAAATGAGGTGAAAACATGTAATTTTTGACGTAAGTGTTCTCTTTTTATGACATAGTTCTCGTTTGTTACGACTCGCTGTTTCCTCAAGAAAGGAGATGGGCAGGTAATAGTTAATGTTGCAATGCCATGGCAAAATGAATTGTTTCTTGACATTAGACCTGAAGACAACAAAATGTTGAGGGAGCTTCATGTTGAAATATCAGATAGTGTGGTCAACATTTCACTCAGGTATATCTAGAGGCCTTAAAATGCTTTTATTTTGCATAATTTCCTAGTTCCTTAATTGCATTTTTATTTCTTGATTTGTAGGGTTCTTCTTCAACAATGTGAGGAAGCGATTCAAAGAAAAGTATTTATTTTAGATCCTCTGGTGACACACTATTTTTTGCATAAACATGGAGATGCCAAGTCCTTTCTACAGGATTTTACAAAAGAGGTAGAATGTGTTATTTACCCATATATTGAAAAGTAAGTATTCATCTTCATTTTGGAAACATATTTGTTTCATTTAAGAAAGTATATTTACATGCAACTCATTGACAGGGGCCATTGGAGTTTGATTATTGTGGACTTCAATGCATATCAAGCTCTTTTCCTCAATTCTCTTCCATCACAGCATGGTAATTGCAAAGTGTAAGTTACTATACATTTTGTTGTTCTCTATTTTAAAGCCATGCCATCCATTCTGATTTTCACTTTAGAATGCAGTGCTGCAAAGCTTCTCAAGATGCATATTGATAAAAATTTTCCTGGAATTTGCTAAAATGAATGAACAAAAGCAATTTGGATACAACCAAATTCATGTGCCATTGCAGAGAGACTCAACATCATGTGGCTGGAGAGTGATTGCAAATGCTGTAAGATTCTTGGAAAGAAGGTTCTACAGTCCTGAATTGAATTTATCAGACTACCCAGATGCATGGATCATCTTGATCAGAGAGAGAGCAATAAATAGTATCATGAAACATGCAATCTGCCCACATGATCCAGACTCACCTCCACCCCCTCCACCTGATAAAAAACAGTCTGAAGATAAAAAGAAAGGGCTTCCTCTTCACTCACCATTAAAGCATGGGAACAACAAAAAGAGTCAAGCTGAAGGCTCCAAAAAGGGACTGAAGCAACAGAGAAAGCAGGGCTCCAAAAAGGATAGAAAGGGTTAAATCATTTTTGAGTCTTAGATTGAAATCAATTGTAAAACCAACCAAGGTTGGAAGATTTATTTATGTACAAATTGTATGTACTTATGCCAATCTTGATCTAGAAGATGGTCACTGTAACCATATTTATTTGCCTTTACAATATTTATATGTTTGAGAAATATACAGTTGTATTGAACCTCGTGAGAGTTAAACAAAAGTTCATTGCATGGTCCAATTAAATTTGTTCATGTCACAAATATGAATGCATTGTGGGTTTCTTACTTCATTCTTGTTGGAAAGTTTAAATTGGAGAAGATACAGAAGGATAAAAAGAATTAAGAGGAAACGACCGATACAAGCGATACGGGGAATCAGAGAATTTTGGATTGCCCCTATCACTTGCATCGGTCGTATTATCCATTTCATCGTTGTTGCTAGTTGTTTTTATACTCATGAGTCAAATCTTTACGCAAGGTCACTTCTTGAAGTCTCTCGCGGTAGTTTGCTAACACGACCAATCCAAGCGATAAGGGCCATCCGACAATTTGAGATTGCACTAGTCGCTTGCATCGGTCGTCTTCACTTATCTCGTCTCCTCTATTTTATGCCTTAAGACATGCTCTTCTAATATTGAAATACCAAACCTTGGATTAGAATTTGCACCAGGTTCTCCACACTCTTTTATATTACTTGTTATGTGTACCATGATAATTTCTCTTGCATTACTTGAGGACAGAAAAGTTGGATAGAATCAAATTATTTAACTGAGACTAATGTGCACCTTTGATAGACTATAATTATTAAATTGAAATTAGATATTGAATTCTAGATCTCTTGTTCATCTAGAATTAACTTATGCAAGTTCTTGTATAATTATTTCTTAGTTGGAACCTCATCAGAATGTTAAGATTAAACAAATAAATGCCAATATGAGTTTAGATGAAGGGGGATAATTGAAGTCATCAATTCACTCCTGCAAAAAAAAATCAATGGAAATATGAAATTAAGGACCTAAAAAATATCTAAGGATGTCTTGGTTTATATTCTTATCATTATACAATAAGAACCTCATCAAAATCTTGAAAGTAAATTTAAAAATGCAAATATGATTATAGACATTTAAAATTAATAATTTAACACACATTGTTTGTAACCATCCTGCAAAGAAAATTCAATGGAAGTATCAATAGAAGCTTCTATTAGATGAAGATACATTATGTAAGAATGTCAGGGTTAACTTGTTACAATCTTAAAGGTTGGAACTTAATCACCCTTGGTGGCAGGCAACTTATGCAAGATAATGATTTCTCTGATCTAATGTTAACTATTGCATCATCAATTGAGAATCTACACTGAGATGATACCTCATCAAGGTATTCTAGAAGCTCCCTTACATTTCTGAGATTCCAATTTGCAGTGACAATTATTTTCCTTGATTGAAAATCTGGATGAATCAATACTTCTAACTCAAATTCTGGACAGCTCTCCTCTGAGTCCAAGGCTATCCAAAGTCCAAGCTTTTTTTTCCACCTTCTATAGTCATATCCTAGAACCAAAGATTGTCGACATATCTGATATGAGATTGAAAGAGAATTGGGACTAACTTTACATAAAATAATGTCACCTAGCTTTTGAACTTCTTTGCTATCCCATTCCCTACCTAAAACATCATCAATCTCTAAAATAGAGACTCTCCTACTCAACCACATTGTTTTTGTTTTCTGTAATAACATGTTTTTAAAGCATGCTACAAAGACATGAATAGGCAAAAACCATTGAATCTTTATCCTTCTCGAAATTCGGCCTGTTGACATTGCCTTTTGGATGTCAAATTTAATTTTGCAGAGAAAACTTGAAACTGTTGAATGATCAGGAGCATCCCAATCTAATGAAGAGATGCAAGGACCAGGTACATGTACAAGAATTCCATAAGAACTCCTCCCTAACGGCACTTGATAATCTGCATAATGGACAAATAACTCTATGCTATTAAAAAATTGAACAGATTTGTATGCATACATGAGTTCTGCATATTCCTTATGAAGAACTCTGAATGTTCCTGTTAAACATTCAACAGGTTGCCATTCCACAATATTGGAAGGAAAGATATCTGCAGTACAAAAACATATGTTTTATTATACAAAATCAACTGGAATGATAGAAGAGCATTGTCAAACTTCACTTACAGTACGAAGGGAATTGCAGATGATTTTCTAGAACAAGATCCTTAGCGGTGTACACATGTTGTACTCGTGCAAACCAATCGCATCTCTTTAATTTGAAACTGAGAATACGTCCCTTCCAATGGTTTCTTGTGTTGTCTCTTTTGGCACGCTTCACTTTATGGGCACCTCTACAGCTAGGAAGCATAGTTACCCAGTCATTTTCTTTCACGGAAAGAGGTTTCCACAAAGAATCCTCTCTTTTGTTGTAAACCTCACATGAAGTTACGCAATTGGAAGGACGACGAGAAGAAGAAGAAGCCATTTGAACTTAGGAGAAGAAGAATGTTAAAAGCGAGAAACGGACGTTCACAAATTTTGGCAGTATTTATAGAGAAAAAGGCTTTGTACACGTGGAAACTTTTGATTTGATGTAAACCCTGTCGCTGAATGATCATGACATTTTGTGAACCCAAAAATATTTCGTATCTTCAAAAATCAATTCCTTCTTGGAAATTCGAGAATATGATTTGTGTAGTGTGCAAAAGTATCTTTTTTTGCATCAAACCGAAAAATTGTACACTGAATACGAGACTCTTCATCACTTTAGCGGCGCTTTGAGAGAAAATTGTATTAAAAAAAGAAATTCTCCATACGGTTAAAAGAGACAGCAATGTTATATTCTTGTACACGTGGAAAGACGCTATTTGTCAATTTCCTTAATCTCTCATTAGAAAACAACCCCTTTTCGGCCGTTTTTCGCCCTAATGAAGTTTCATATGCATCCTTCAAGCTAATTTATATCTAATTGGTGCAAACGTAATACATTTTGATGCTTTATCATCTATTTTTTTGGGTTGTTGTTCACACACTAATCCATATGCTAGACAAGCAGATGAGGAACATATGGCTTATAACCATACCAAGTTAGGTTGCATTATTCATTATTCGACAATTCGTTTATTCATGAATAATTATGGAATTTTATGGCAACCCTCCATTATTCGATTGAATTATTCGGTGCCACATCAGCTTCCACATCAGCTTATTCGGAGATGAACAAATACGTTTTGCATGGTAATTTGTCAAATTTTGATCGAACACACTTTCAATCGAAAAGGTTTTCGAACAAAAACTTTATTGGTCGAAAAGTCTTTGATCGAATTACATTTCGATCAAAAGAAATTCAACCGAATAGTTTTTTAATAAAAGAACACAAGTAGACTCATTTTTCATAAGAGTTGCTTTGTTTATTACAAACTTACAGTGTCGTAGATAGAACAAAGTATAAAATCTTGCTATACATATTTACTTTCGTACTTAAAGCATAAAGAAAAATATATTTGTTTGCGAATTAAACACTAATGTGATTGTTTGACTCAACATTGATTCTTACTTCACAATAGTATATGTATGTGTGTGTATGATTGTGAGTAAATATGTATTGTGATTGTTTGAACCAATATTGATTCTTACTTCACAATAGTATATGTATGTGTGTTTGAGTGTATAATTGTGAATGAAATCTATTGTGATTGTTTGATTCAACATTGATTCTTACTTCACAATAGTATATGTGTGTGTGTATGATTGTGAATAAAAATCTATTGTGATTGTTTGAATCAATATTGATTCTTACTTCACAATAGTATATGTATGTGTATTTGAGTGTATAATTGTGAATGAAATCTATTGTGATTGTTTGATTCAACATTGATTCTTACTTCACAATAGTATATGTGTGTGTGTATGATTCAACATTGATTCTTACTTCACAATAGTATATGTGTGTGTGTGTATGATTCAACATTGATTCTTACTTCACAATAGTATATGTGTGTGTGTATGATTGTGAATAAAAATGTATTGTGATTGTTTGAATCAATATTGATTCTTACTTCACAAGACTATGTGTATGTGTATGTGTATGCGCATGTATGTTATATGATTATGCATGTATATGTGTGTATATGTGTGTTTTTTTTATAATTCAAGGGTCCAAAAGGTATTAATAAGTGAAGATCAAAGGCATCCAATGTTGTATCGATTCAATATAACTTCACATATCTATAGAGCTTCTTTAGAAAGTTGTATTGTATTGATACAACAAGAACCTTCTCTTAACTGAGATGTTGGGCCTTGGCATCAAGACAATAGCATTAAGAGGGATTTGTTGGGAGGAAATAAATCAATTTTTTGAGACAATAGCATCGAGAGGGATGATGAGAAGTCGACTTATGCGCTTGATCCTTGGATACTTACGATGAAAAAGATGCAAACAGGTAAAAAAAATTTTACTTTTTATGATATAGTTCAGTATTTTTTTTAGCATATAATAATGAATGTGCATATGCATGTATGTATGTATGCATGTACATATGCATGTGAGTATGTATGCATATGTGTGTGTATGTATGCATGTGAGTATATGTGTATGTGTTGCCGTGTGTGTATGTATATGTGCAAGTATCTATATGCATATGTATATGTGTATGTGTGCATGAAAGTATGTGTATGCATGTGTATGTATGTGCGCATGAAAGTACGTGTATGCAAGTGTGTATGTGTATGTGCATGTATGTTATATGATTGTAAGTGAAAATCAAATATGATTGTGTGTGCATGTGTGTGTATGATTGTGAATTAAAAACTATTGTAATTGTTGAAAAAGGTTTTATGTTCTTTTTGATAATTCAAGGGTTGAGAAGGTATAAATAAGTGAAGATCAATGGCATCTTGGACAATGTATATGAGCTAACAAAAGGTTTGTGTTGTATTAATACAATATAGATTCACATATACATAAATCTTCTTTAGGAAGTTGTATTGTATTGATACAACACAAACCTTCTGTTAGTTGAGATATTGGCATCAAGACAATCACATCAAGAGGGACTTGTTGGGAGTAAAGGAATAGGCTGATTAAGATAATAGCATCAGGACTTGTTATGGCCAAGTTTTGATGGAAATCAACTTATGCACTCAAACTTTCGATACTTATGACAAAAAAGATGTAAACAGGTAATAAAATTTGTTACTTTTTATGATAGTTTACTATTTTTTCAAGCACATAATAGTTAATTTTTAATTTTTTTATATTTTTATAGGTTATTTTGAAGGTTGATTGATTTTGAGTTGAGTATAAAGGTAGAAATTTCCCATTAAAAAGGGATCATTATCAATTGTTAACTTGAATCATTTGAATCATTAACTTTGTTTTTTTTAGGCTCAAGTCAATTTATTGTGTGTATGTGCTTGTATTTATGTATATATATACATATGCATGTGTGTATGCATATGTATGCATGCGTGTGTATAAATGCATGTAAGTATGTATGCACATGTGTGTGTATGCATATGTATGCATGTGCATGTGTGTATATGCATATGTAGGTATGTGCATGTGTGTATATGCATATGTATGTATGTATGTGCATGTGTGTGTATACATGTGTCTATGTATGTATGCATATGCATGTATGCATGCATGTAAGTGTATGTGTGTGTCTATATGTGTGTGTATATGTGCAAGTATCTATATGTGTGTGTGTGTATATATGTGCAATTATTTATATGTGTGTGTGTATATGTGCAATGTGTGTGTGTATATGTGCAAGTATCTATGTGTGTGTATGATTTTGTGTGTATATGTGTGCATGTTTTTGTGTGTCTATATGTGTGCATGTTTTTGTGTGTATGCATATGTGTGTATGACATGCATGTCCATACACACATGTACTTTCAAATCTGTAAAACAAAAACACTAATTTGAAGAAAAGTTTGGAGCTCTTTAGACTCTCAAACATGTGCGAAATGAGTTTTCAATAATAAACTTTCGATCGAAAGTACTTTCGATCGAAAATGTTTCAATTGAAATGTTTTTCGTCAAAAGAATTTTTGATCGAAAGCTTTTCGATCGAAAGAGTATCCCTGTCCATTTTTTTTCAGTGTTTATTCGGACAACCCCGAATAAAACGAACATATTCGGTATTTTTTAATTATTCGATCAAATAAATGCAACCTAGATACTAAGCCTTATAGGACTGATGGACTATAGTGCTTTGGTGGGACACCTATAAGTACATATGTTGCACACATAACAACATCAAGCCAAAAACTATGTGGTAAATCTTGGCTTTTGAGATACACCTCACCATTTCCATAAGAGGCATGTTCTTTCTTTCAGCAACTCCATTCAATTGAGTTATATACAACATTGTACACTAACATTTTATCTAATGCGTAGCTAGAAATGCATTAAACTTAGAAGACATGTATTCCCAAAACAAAGGTTTCTACATAAGACCACAAACATCACTATGAACAAGCTACAATTCATGAGTAGCTCTAATAATTTGGGAGGGGGAAATGCTGAATTTTTCACAAAATACAGCCTTCATAGACATGTTTAGAAGGAGCCTCAAGTTTGGGCAAAGAGAAAACCATTCCATATTTTTGCAACTGAAGAAAACTAGCAAAATTTAGATGACGAAAGCATGCATGTCAAAGCTTTGCATTTGAGGTAGCTTGAGAATCATGAACTACACATGATGAATCATTCAAAAATTTCACATAATCTATGATCTTATGAAGCCCATGACATAAATGCCAAAATCAATAATAACATCAACTTTGAGAGATCACGAATTGTACATATGTAATCAACAAATTTGACAATCTAACCAATGTTGGCTAATGTTGAAAGTGATAACAGATTTTTCCTTGATCCTTGGCACATATAAGGCATCTCAAAACGTGAAATAAGTGGCATGATTACTAGTAAGACCATTAAGAACAATATGCATAAGTGAACTATATAGCAATTTTTCATCCATAGAAATCAACCACTACTTCAAATCTTTGATCTTTGTCAAAAAAGTGTCCATTGAATTTCCTTCATTCATATGCCCACTCTCCAACTATTTTTGAAGGTAAGCAACCCAAGCCTCATTTCTTTCCCGATATAATGTGTTAAAAGTACCCCAAGCATTTTTTGATATCTTGCAAGAGTGAACATGAGGGATAATGACACGTTTGGCACAAAAAGCTATCAGTGCATGTGCATGTGCAACTTTTCCATCCCAATGAAGTTTCTCTACAGTAATTGCAATAGGAACCACATCATGACTAGGAAATTGAAGATCATCATCTTCAATACCATCCGCTTCACCTTCAATCATTGTATTCATAGGTGTAATATGATGTTTTTTCACATCTTGCAAAATATTCCACAAGCCTTTTGCTACCAATACACAATGAAATAGTGACCTGCGATATACCAATTCTTGGAGATTGAGTTCTACAGAAGCACACAAATACCACAAGGAAGTAGAAGAAGCTTGAAGCACAACACAATATTAAATGTATTACCAAGTGAATATACAAAGGTCAGTGATCCATTAGGGTTATAGGTGTATATACAACCAGGGGGAAAAACCTCCTAAAGAGGGAAAAACATGTCTTGGCGGTCGTAAGTGTGTTCACATAGATCACTATCGAAATATATCAACATGATTATAATCCTAGGAACTAGAGCAATCATTGATGTGTAACGAGCACTTTTTAGTGGCTTTAAGGACTTTGTGGACTTGATTATGTTTCCCTAAGGTGTGTTGGGGTCCAATATCTAGTGTTCACTTGATTTTATGTTCAACTGCTCAAAAATGATTGCTGTAATTAGCCTTAGGCTAATTAGAGCAATCAATACTTGATTTTTCAATACCAAAGGGTGATGAAATGCTCCGCAAAGCTCCCTAGTCTAGGAAGAAACCAAAAGGAGTAAAAAAAGCCACGTTTTCCACCAAATGATGGCCCTATCAGGTAGAGGAATCATTGGTGTCCATGAAGGCCTTTTTCAAATGTTTTTAACATTGTTGTGGACTTATCTATGTTCACTTAAGGTTATCGAAGATATTAGTGGTTCTTCCCTTGAAATTTTCATTCAAATGGACAAAAATGATTGTTCTAGCTTGTCTTAAGCTAGGTAAACTGTGACCTTGCAAAGTGGACTTTTTAATGGATATTTATGTGCCAACGGTTTCATATATGTATTCTGTTTAGAAATCCTCCCCCCCAGTAGATTAAAAAGTTTGTTACTCCCCTTGTATTCAGAAGATAGATTTCTGATGCTCTGGTCTATTGGCTGCTGATGAGTCTTCCCTTTTGGATTTTTAGTTTCTTGATGTACCTGCACAGTATCCTTACGTTCATGAAAGCATCGGGAATATTGGTCCTAACAATCTCAGAAAACCTCTCTCTCTCTCTCTCTCTCTCTCTCTCTCTCTCTCTCTCTCTCTCTCTCTCTCTCTCTCTCTCTCGCGATATTTCCAAGAACACAGCAACCTGATGGTGCCGCTTGGGATACTGTAGCGATTGTCATATATTGTGAAAGGTATTCGAGACATCCTTGTACATTAGTACCTTCCAAGGCGATCAATGTGGCAACGGCTGCCGGACATTGTTCTATGATCGAAGGATCCGGAATCTTGACGTGCTACAGGTTTTATTGCAAGGAAGCGGCTGTACATCGCTGGACCTGTTGTGAGTTTCTGTGCAAAGAAGATATAACCTATGCATGTATTGTCCGGATTCTCATGAAACAACTGGTAAATGGGTAAGCTACAGTAAAATGCCTTTACGTCGAGATATGCATTTGTATGTACACCTATCTGTACGCATTTTCTTGTACCTTCTGAACCTTTTTCTGCTACTTTCCTCCTGTTGGAACTACAAGCAGGATAAAGAGAGGGTATCCAACTATGATCTGACTTGCTCGTGGTAACGCGTGAATGAGCATTTTACTTTGTACAAGCATTTGTATGTATTCCTCTGACGACATAGATGGTATGAACATGAACACATTCATATAAATGTACGATTATGCGTACATAAATAAATCCATGCATATTTACATACGTGATAGTGCAATGGTATATGCATATATTCATACAATTTTTGTGATTGCATAATATTTATTCATATATATATATATATATATATATATATATATATATATATATATATATATATATATATATATATATATATATATATATATATATATATATTTATTTACTTATTTATTTATTTATTTATGAATCCATAATACAGTTTCCCATAATTTGTATTCTTGTCTGTATCGGATTTAAACTCTTCAGAAATTATTTGTATGCTTCAAAGCAGAACGTTCTTTTATGATGTCCTCTGTCTGATCCTTATAACTTTAGGATCCTCAAAGTCTGTTACAAAGCGTTTCTTCAGCGAGCCTGCCAATATACTTTTTTAATGAATCCAAGCCCTTTTACTACAAAGACGACCACTTTTCCAGGTATTTACCATGGACGAATCTAAATACAAGAAATTAAAACACTCGCTGTTATGAATACAGGTGAAGATATTAACGGAAAATGCATATCATGCACTTAGTTAACTGCCAATATTCCCTGCTGAAGAAAAGAGAGTCATCAGACACATTATAACATGTGAAAATTTCATGTTTTTCTAGTGCATACTACTGCATATACTACTCATAGATCTCGTATACAAAATTAATAAGAGGCATTAAAAGGATATCGATGTTCCTCATCTGGAAATTCGACGTGGTCAGGGACAGACATTTCTACTAGCATGTCATATATTTTTCCACACACCTTATTTCACTTGATTTTTATTGAAGAAGTAGAAAAACTTGCAACTTTTGTAGAGGTGCTCTTATAGCACTTCACTAATCAAACTTGAAATCTAGGTAGAACTAAGATCATCTTTGAGAGAGATGAGGATCTGAATCATAATATATATTGTCAATTTAGAGATTCAGGAGTTTTACGGAAGTTACTGCCTCACATTCAAAATACATAGAAAGCTGAATAGCTTTAAACTTTAGATTTCATGCGAATCTGCAAGAAATTTCGCTTTGTGAATATAGGATGCTGCTCTCTGAATATAAATGAATATATTTTCATGTGTATTGTTGAATTTATGTACAGCTGGAAACTTATTGAGCCACCGTAGATCTAGATATGAGTCAGAAAACGCTAACCATTGATTGTAGTGGCCTTCCACATATTGTTGTACGTTATGAGAAATAGTGCATTGGGTTTTATACACAATTGCGTGTACGATTTTTCTATTCAAAAGCGTATGACAACTTTTACGAAGTTAAAGGTATCACAGAAAGCTGCTTTCCTTGAAAAGCTATTTTATTTATTTTTATATGAAAGAAAATATAAGACCAACTATAAATAGGATTGAGCTTCATATCTTTTCTACTCAACAATGGTTTTTATACACAATTGCGTGTATAAAAACCATTTTTGAGTTAAAGGTATTAAAGTTATGAAAAACTTTTAGGAAGTTAAAGGTATTAAAGTTATGCAACAGAAAGCTGCATTTCTAAAAAAAAGCTATTTGATTTATCTTTATATAAAATAAGACCAGCTATAAACAGGTTTGAGCTTGAGGATAAACCAATGTAGATTGAGCTCACAGTGTTTGAGATAGAAGATCTACTAGTGATTTTCTATTTTTACTTGTGAGTGTTATTGTTACATGGAGCAGCAAGAAGCAACCCACTTTTGCTTTGTCGAGTACAGAGGCTGAGTATATAGGTGTTGCACTGGAAGCATGTGAGGCATCATGGCTATAGATGCTACTTATAGATTTAGCTGTGGAAGTGCAGAAGCCTATTACCATTTTCTATGATAACTTAGCATCATACGTTAGCACAAAATCCTATTTTTCATGCTAAAACAGAGCATATTGATGTATATCATCACTTCATCGGGAACAAGGTATTGATATTAATATTGATGTGAGGATACATGAGCAGGTGTTGATATTTCCACTAAAGCACTTGGAGCAGAGAAGTTGAAAAAGTTTCAAAAGATGCTTGGATTATAAGTTACCAACATTGGGGTTTTCTTTCTGTATCTTTCTTTATATATTGTACTAGTTGCATTGTTTTATTACATTCACTTTATGTAATAGAAGGGTTAAAAGAAGATTGTTCTTCCTTGCCTCAATCTATGTGTGCTCCTCTCCTTGTTTATGAGAGTGCATCTGAGTTCTCTTTCTTATGTCTTTTTCCTTGACAATAACTAGGTAGCATAAACATGTACCAAAGTAGAACTGTTTGTAAACCTTATGCACAATCTTATGGTATTGATTATGATGAAACTTTTGCACTTATTGTAAATTTCACAAACATAAGAAATTTATTCTGTTTGGATTAAGTAAAAGGTGTTCTTTGTATCCATGAAATACCAAGAATTCTTTTTTGAATGGAGAAATCGAACAAGAGGTATATGTGGAACAACCACAAGGTTTTGAAGATCAAAACCATCCCACACATATTTGCAAATTAATCAAAGATGTATATGGATTGAAGCAAGTACCTCGGGCATGGAACTTATAAATTGGTCATGTAGTTTAAAAAGCAAAGATTCATGTTCACATGTTCGTACGTCTCTATATATAACCATAAAAGGTGAATTTATCACTTATGTTTGTATCTATGTGGATGTTCTTGTTCTAATGGGGAATTATGGAGATGAGATTGAAGATGTCAAAGAAAAGTTAGGCAAAGAATTCATGATTTAGATTTGGCTGATCTTACATCCTTCCTTGGAATTAAAGTAATGTATGGAATTGAAGGAATTCACATATTTTAGAGGAAGTATACAACAAATTTACATATTTTAGAGGAAGTGTACTTCAAATTTACTTGAGAAGCATGCAATGAAAAATTGAAAATCAAAAGTGAATCATGATCCAATGCAACGAAACATCAAGAGTAATGTGGAAGATGGAACATTTCTTGAAAGTGGTTTAGAATATTTGTCTCTAATTGGTTCTCTAACTAATGCCATATATAGAAGTTCACAGATGTTTTGTAGTGTCGGAGTTGTTTTTCAATTGATGAATCAATCATGTGATGTACATATGCGAGGAGCAATGAGGATGCATGGATGTGTGAGTACACCAAATAAGGGATTTTCTTACGATCAAGATATAGACTTAATAGCATTTAGTAATATTGAAGGATGATAGAAGAAGCATGAATGGTTTTGTTATTTTTTCTAGCAACGTGTTAGTTTCTTCAAGCTCAAAGAAACAACCTTTCGTTGCAGTTTCAAGTAGAGAAGCAAAATATGAAGCTTGGAAAATACCTACTTTCGACTAGGTCTTGTAATTGTGCGATGAATAAAACTTCCCACCATTCTCATGTACATAGTAGCATTTTCCAATGCTTCACCTAAGGTAGAACAAACTCCAAATTCTAATATAATGGCATAGAAATTAGATTACAATTAACCATACCATAGTTTTACAACATACTCAAGGAGTATTGCCTTTGGGGCACCATATGGTTGATGCCATTTTGAAATGTTTCAACTGTCTTGTAAACACACTCTTCACCACCCCCTTTTTGCTAAGTGCATGTCAATCCTCATCGAAGCATTCCCTCCTCAAAACTATATGCATTTCCTATGTTCAAAAATTTGGGTAGCTCATAGTTATGAGTCTATGCTTGATGTGCCCTCTTTAGATGTCGTTAAACACTACAACAGATCGACCGTATACCGAGGTATTTACCGAGACAAATAAACACAGCTATTTTTGCCGCGATGTCGGTGTAGCTCTCGGTATGCACGTCGGTAATACAGCGCCAGTATGGGCATCGGTATGGGCATCGGTATAAACGTCGGTATTACAAACGCTCATATCGACGTCCATATCGACACCTCTGCTGGGTGCACCATCGCATATACCAGCGCCTGCTGGGTGTACCAACGGTTATACTGATGACATTACTAGGAGTACCATCGCGTATACCGACGACCATATCTACAAATTTTATTTTGGGCAGAGTGCGTTGTCTTTAGCTACAGCAACATTACCATGATGTTGCTTAACAAAAGACAATACACTCTGCCCAAAAAAACCGAGTACATGTGACTATTCTAATGTCAACCGAAATATGATTTCATAAAACAGAATATTATTGGAAACAAAAGAGATAATCAGAATGAACCATGAACCATGCACAAAAAAAGTGATATATTTCATAAATGAAGCATGTACAAGAGTGTCGCAAAGCACTGTCATATATGACGCTTTTACAAAATGTGGCAAAGCAATGCATTGCCATATAAAAATCAAATATAAAATTTTGGTGTGCCACTGCCATACACATGCAAAGAATGTTCCATATCAACAGTCCTACAACAAAGAACATTAATGGAATGAGATAAATTCACATGAAGTTATAAACAACAAGTAAAAACCAAGTTTATAAACTAATCACCTCATCGTAAATGCTCTCATGAAACGACTGCATTGCGTCCCTCCAAGTCCTCCAATAGTGCAGTCAATCCGTGCTGATACCTGTAAGCCTCTTCTGTTTGTGTTGGAGACAATCCATTGCCAGCTCCTGCAATAAATATACAAAACATTAGAGGAACATACATGAGAAACTTAACACAAATAAATTCAATAAATGAAATGGTACTTACAAACTCATGATGCATCGTGTCATATCCGTTGCTGCCCAAATATGACGGTCCAACCATATCTAAACGTGTGGCTGCGGCATCTTGCTAGTGGCCATATCGGTCAGGAGTCTGTTGCTACTCGTCGCGAATCAGATCCCACTCCTCAGCATCTAACCATATAGGCTTTGGTAAGCCTGCTCTAAAAGCATCACGAGCCTCTGATCGTCGATGGGACATAACCTCACGTGCGGTGTGCAGAATCCACTCTAAACTGACAAGAGATTGTCCATCAGCTAGTCGAAACTCCTGATAAATCGTTTGTGTGATATAATTCTTCTGATCTTTATCCTTTTTACTCCATTTCAGCATGATGGAGTGTCCAAACTGTATGGAGCAAAGCTGTCGTATACGTGCACACATTGCTTTGCCAACCGCATCCATCACCGGAGCTCCATCTCAGATACTATACACCTTGGAGTCATCATGGTCATGAGCACCCCAAGGTGTACGTGGTGTTCCATGTGGTGTACTGCGTGGCGTACCTACATCTGATACTCATCCTAGGATTAGAAGCGGGTGACACAATGTCTGTCGCACTCCCTCCACAACCGCCGCCTCCTCTAGACCTACCTGTAGATCCACTCCTAGAACCTCCTGCTCCAGAGCGTGACCTCGGCCTACGAGACGGGCCAGAACTTGTATCGCACTGAGGCGTCGAATGCACATGTCTACTACTAGACCCAGTAGGAGATGGCTAAAAAGATGGTCATAGTGGAGTCACAAAGCTAGGAGATATACCTCCTGGGGGAGTAGCACCACCCGCAGGAGTGACACTGGCAAGAGTGACACCGGTGAGAGTGACACCGGCGGGAGTGAGGCCGGCAGGAGTAAGGCCGACAAGAGTGAGGCCGCCAGGAGTGAGGTCGGGAGGAGTGCTACCACAAGCGATCCAATACTATGATGCAACGGCCATATACGTGGGAGGTACCTGAGAGATAAACTCTAAAAATTGCTCCTCTATCATGGAATGAGGAGTGACTGGAGGACTGTCTCCCATCGTGCTCTGTAACAAAAGAACTCAAATAATTAGCATGTGATAATAAACGTACTATAGAGAATAAACAGAAAAAAAATACAAAAATTAGTACGTACAAGTGTTTTATTAAAAAATCCTCTAATCTAGCATTGTCTTGAAGATCCGATGCACTGAGAATATCTATCTTTATATTCATGGCTTCTAAATCGCTTGCTATGCTGGTTTCTTCCTGATCATCATCTATTGCTTCGTCTTCTCGAACAATGACCTCTTCTTCAATGACCTCTTCTTCTCGAACAATGACCTCTTCCTCTTCGACTATCGAATGAATCTCTGGGTCCACTACAGATGGACTTTCTTCTACATCTATGTTCTCACAAATTTTTCTACTACATGGGGCGACTTGTAAAACAAATAGCCACTCTGGTTGTTTTGAATCTAGTATAAAAACAACTTGCTCACAGTGTTCGGGAAGTAAAAATGTATCCCTTTCATCCGTCCATAATTTTGTGGAGTCGATTTGAAGCAAACTGCTTTTATCCCACCTCACTGTTGCGTTTCTTCCAGAGGTGACTATTTTGATATTAGTAAATAAAGTTATTTTGATACAACAATGAAAGCCAATTTGTTCTCCACTTACCTGAACAATTCAGTGACACTTCTATCTGACCATCCATAAATGGATTGCAGATTGAGCATTACGAGTGACACACGTAGTATAGATAACTTTGCTCCATTATAAAGTGCTAAACGAGCGATTCTTCGCATGTTTTCATATTCTTCATCGACTTCTGATCGTGGAAATTTTGTTGTGTCCATGAAACTCTCGACATCTTCACCATCATGATCTTCGTCCATCTCACAAAATGCTTCGAGCATCTCTTCCATATGTTCATTATGTGTAATATTATTAGTAATTGCTTGTACGTCTAAGTCCTTCTTTGTTCTCTTTTATCCACGAGAGGTTACCCGTGCAATGTCGTTTGGGTCCATCTGCTCACCTGGGGGACGATGCGAATGGTAGCGTAGGTTTTCTATTCGACTCCTATCAAAGGATCCATACTCTCTAACATGTGCAGTACAAAGCCGTCATTTCTGATAAATTTGATACTTGCACTGAGTGCAAGGACATGCCATTCTCTCCTCCGGATCCAAAGAAACCATCTGCTATAATATGGATATTTTAGATCATTTGTTTTTTTATTAAACCGAAAAATCTTACTCTTAAAGACTTAAACCTGAAATACTAAAACCTAAATACTTAAACACCTAAAAAAACCTAAAACCCTAATCTATATAATTATCCTATTTTATCTATGTATTCAGATTTTTTCTTACTTAATCCTATTTTTATATATTTAATCATATATATTTAATTATATATATTCAATTAAATTATTTAAAACACTAGTACTTTTTATATTTATTTATCTATATATTATCCTAGTTTATATATATATATATATATATATATATATATTTTTTTTTTTTTTTTAGATTTTTTCCTTAAACCCTAAAACCCTAAAACCCTAATCCTAATCCTAAAAACCTAAAACCCTATTTTATATATATATTTATTTATATATTCAGATTTTTTCTTAATTAATCCTATTTTTATATATCTAATTATATATATTTAATTAAATTATTTAAAACACTAGTACTTTTTATATTTATTTATCTATGTAATTATCCTATATATATATATATATATATATATATATATATATATATATATTCAGATTGTTTTCTTAAACCCTAAAACCCTAAAACCCTAATCCTAATCCTAAAAACCTAAAATCCTATTATATATATTTTTTTATTTATATATTCATATATTTTCCTTAATTAATCCTATTTTTATATATTTAATTATATATATTTAATTAAATTATTTAAAACCCTAGTTCTTTTTATATTTATTTATCTATATAATTATCTTATTTTATAAATATATTTATTTATATATTCAGATTTTTTTCTTTAATTTTTTGCTAAATTTTCTCTTTATATAAATTTAATTGACTTATATGTATGCCTAAACCATAAAACCCTAATCTTAAAGATCTAGACCTAAAATATGTATATGTTTGTATGCATGTGTATATACATGTATATATGTATTATATGTGTATGTGTATGTGTATGTGTGTATATATGTTATGTAGGTGTTAAAACCCTAAAACCCTAATCTTAAAGATCTAGACCTAAAATATGTATATTTTTGTATGCATGTGTATATACATGTATATATGTATTATATGTGTGTGTATGTGTGTAGATATGTTATGTAGGTGTTAAAACCCTAAAACCCTAATAAAAAAGACTTAGAGTTAAACCTAAAATACTAAAACCTAAATACTTAAACACCTATAAAAATCTAAACCCCTAATCCTATTTTATGTATATGTTTATTTATATATTCAGATTTTTTTTCTTATTTTTTTCTATATTTTTTCTTAATATAAATCTAATTGAGTTATATGTATGCCTAAACCCTAAAACCCTAATCTTAAATATCTAGACCTAAAATATGTATATTTCTATACGCAGGTGTATATACATCTATATATGTATTATATGTGTATGTCTATGTATGTGTAAATAGCATAAAAACCCTAATCCTATTTTTATATATTTGATGTAAAAAAAAACTTGAAAATAAAAAATTTGTATATTTAATTATATATATTTAATTAAAACACTAGCTTATGTGTGTGTATATGTATGTGTGTATATGTGTGTGTGTATGTGTATGTATGCATATGTGTATATATGTGTGTGTATGTATGTGTGTATGCATGTGTGTGTGTATGCATGTGTGTGTGTATGTATGCATGTGTGTATATGTGTGTGTATGTAAGCATGCATGTGTGTATATGTATGTGTATGTAAGCATGCATGTGTCTACATGTATGTGTGTATGTATGCATGTGTAAATGTGTAGTTGTGTGTGTGTGTGTGTGTATGTATGCTCTTTTCCTATGTGTATGTATGCATGCATGTGTGTATATGTGTATGTGTGTGTATGTATGCATGCATGTGTGTATGTATGTGTGTGCATGCATGCATGTGTGTATATGTGTGTGTATGTAAGCATGCATGTGTGTATATGTGTGTGTATGTATGCATGTGTAAATGTGTAGATGTGTGTATGTGTGTATGTGTGTGTGTGTATGTATGCTCTATTTTCCTATATCTATGTATGCATGTGTGTATATGTGTATGTGTGTGTATGTATGCATGCATGTGTGTATATGTGTATGTGTGTGTATGTATGCATGCATGTGTGTATGTATGTGTGTGTATGCATGCATGTGGGTATATGTGTGTGTATGTAAGCATGCATGTGTGTATATGTGTGTGTATGTAAGCATGCATGTGTGTACATGTATGTGTGTATGTATGCATGTGTAAATGTGTAGATGTGTGTGTGTATGTGTGTGTATGTATGCTCTACTTTCCTATGTGTATGTATGCATGTGTGTATATGTGTATGTGTGTGTATGTGTGTGTATGTATGCATGCATGTGTGTATATGTGTATGTGTGTGTATGTATGCATGCATGTTTGTATATTTGTGTATGTATGTGTGTGTATTTATGTGTGTATGTGTATGTATGCATATGTGTATATATGTGTGTGTATGCATGCATGTATGCATGTGTGTGTGTATGTATGCATGTATGTATATTTGTATGTGTGTGTATGCATGCATGTGTGTATATGTGTGTGTATGTAAGCATGCATGTGTGTATATGTAAGCATGCATGTGTGTACATGCATGTGTGTATGTATGCATGTGTAAATGTGTAGATGTGTGTGTGTATGTGTGTGTGTATGCTCTATTTTCCTATCTCTATCTTCCTTTCTTTTCATCATTCTTTATCTCTCACTCTCTCTCTCTCTCACTCTCTCTCTCTCTCTCTCTCTCTTTCTCTCTCTCTTTCTCTCTCTATCAATAGATAATAAAACAATCACTTACAAGTATGTCCCTCTTTTGGATCGTTGTCGTCAAAGCATAATGTATGTCGTCTATCGTCGAATTCCAAACAATCGATGCCAAAGAACTTCTGCAAAATCAAAGAGAAGAGAAATTATAAGACCTAAAGCATAGAAAAAGACAAAGACTAACAGTACGCGCACCACTTACCAAGATCTCAGATCTAAACCAAGGGAGAGTGTGTGTGTAGAGAGAGAGATCTCTGTGTGTGTGTGTGCACAAGACAATGCAGTTTGCAATTCGGTTCACGCGTGCAAGTTGGACAGAAGACAAACTGTACTCAAACACATGCAAAAAAGTGAATTTTTGCTCTCGGGTTCCCGATATGTTTAAAACTCGGCCTCGATATGGGCATCGGTAACTTCCAGTAAATTATCGACGATTATATCGATGCCCATACTGACGCCCATACCGACACCCATACCGACGCTTATACCGATGGCTGCGGGGCACACCGACAATCCGTTTAAAACGGTCATACCAATGGTCACTTGACCGTCGGTATCTTTAAGTGAGCTTTTCCAACATTTATACCGACGTCGCGAGTGACTGTCGGTAGAAGCAGCGTCGGTATGCCCCTCATATGTTGTAGTGAAAGTAACCATGAACACGAAACACATCGCATCGCTCTGCACATGAACCATTACAATATTCTGGATATGAAATATTTGGAAGATGCCAAAGAGAAGGTGGTTTATAGTTTTGCAAATTGATTTATTTTTTCAATGGGCCTCACCTTGAAGGCTCAAAATAGAAGTCGAAATAGCTCCAAAATTGATTTAACACACCAAATTTGTAGAAATCTAAGATCGATTTTGAAGTGCATGTGTTCCATGCATTATTAAGAACTCTCATTATGAGACTTCTTCATGAGCTCTCTAGATCCACACTCTTGATACCATCTCAAGGGAAAGGAGATAAAAAAGAGAGATCTCACACACTCTCATACAAAAGGAGAGGAGCACACACAAATTGATACCATCTCAAGAGAAAGGAGATAAAAAAGAGAGATCTTAGCTTCTTCATATTATGTTGGTTCAATTTGTTAATGTACTTTAGCCATGTACAAATAGCGTTTATGAGTATGAGGTTCATTTATATACATTTTTGGAGCTTCTCTTTCTCTCATTGGATATGTTGATAGAATTTTTGGACTTTGAATAACTTATAGAGTGGTCACAAACTTACCTTTTTTAACCTATTTTGGTGGTTCGATTGTCCTTTTTTTTCTCGTTCTATTGCTCAATTTCGCTTTTTTCATGAATTAAAGGTCCTATTTATGGTTCCATAGACAATAATCCTTTCGTGCTTATATCAATTTCCTTCACTTTTCTCCTCTTCACTCCCATTATTTCTGTCCCTCTTTTGCTTCCTCTCTCTCTTTCTCTGATGTACACTTACAATTCCATTGGACTACCTTTAAAAAATTGTGCTCCTCACTTGTTGCAAGAAGAAACTCTTCCTTGTAGGAAACACACGCATGTAAGTTTGGTTTTAAACACAAACACATGTTCACTCATGATTTTCTATGCATAACTCCATGCACACATGGTTCATGTACAACATCCATTCATACACATGCATAGATAACCATTCACACATTAGTTAACGCGGACATAAGATTTGTATGTACAAATGCTTTCATACTCACTCAAGACTTTGATGGAAACATAAGCACATCATTACACAAGTAAAAAAAATTATTGACTTGACCTATGTTGATTATGGATTCTGCCACATTGATTCAAAGTGTCAAAACTTGGAAACAATATTTACTACAATTAATCCTATTACTTGAGTGATATCACATCTTTCTTAGACTCCTATTTAAACAAGTAAGGGGCAAAAGTGACACTATTCTTAAACTTCAAACATATGTAATTCTATTAATAGTGCACTAGAAGCTTTTCATAAACGCTCACGTGAAAAACTTTCAAATGACATCATATAAGCAATAGCTTGTTTAAACACACATGACACAATACGCATCCTCACATAGTATAGAAATCTTGAAACATTAAATGGGCTGGCCAACACATTCTCAATTCCCTAAATCTTACACTGATTCTCAACCACTTTCCACAGATCTTAGGGGTTTCCATGCTTCTTTCTCCTCATAGACAAGAATGCATGGCTGCCATCTCGTGCGTTAGAACCAAAAAATGCCACAAAACTAGAAAGCTCTTTGGGAAGATCCCATCTCGGATGCTGAGATTCTAGAGGTAATAGAATCCCTTCCTAATGGCAAGAGCCTGGGGTTGGATGCCCTTACCAATGAGTTCTTCAAGACTTTGAAGCATGTGGTGGCCACTCTTTTATGTTTCGTGTGGCAAGAGGCTATTTCTTTTCGCATGCTTCCCACTTGTCTCAATGAGGGCGTCATCAAGTTCATTCACAAAAGAGGAAGCAAAAATAGAATTGAAAATTGGAGTTCAATTACAATGTTGCAAACTCGTTACAAGATCTTGGCAAAGGCGATTGCAAATCGTATTACCTGTCACCTTTGTGACTACATCAATGAGAATAAAAAAGGGTTCATTAAGGGGAGGTCCATCCTGGGGGCTATCATTGATGTTTGGGAAGGATTGGTCTTTGCTCAAGAATCAGTGCAAGATGTCCTCTTCCTTAAGATTGACTTCGACAAAACTTATGATAGACTTGAGTGGGACTTCATTCTCCTATCATTGAAAGACTTGGGCTTTGGCCAAAAATTCATTAAAATGAGCTCGCAAGTGATTAGCTAAAAATCAATGGTCAACTCTCTCAAGCGATTAGATTAAAATGTTCTATCACACAAGGGTGCATGTTGGCCCCTCTTCTCTTTGCTATTGTGATCGATGGTCTCTGTTGTCTTGTTAATTATCAAGCTCACTTAGGTCATATTCAGGGCCTCAATCTACCTCTCAATCAAGATGAAATGATCATGAGACTTTTTGCCGATGATACTAATTTCTTTGTGCATAATAACATGTTAAACATTGACACCATTTGGAGTTGTCTCAATACCTTTTGTGAGGCTTCAGGATCCAAAATACATTCTAAAACCGCTTTCAAGGCACTTATTGGGCACCCCCCTCAATTGCTTATTGATTGTGTTTTTGAGATCCCTAGTTATCAAATCTTCCGTCTCATAGGCATTCCCATGGGATTTTATTTTTCTATGGGGCAGCGATGGAGCTTGGCTCTCTCTAGGCTCGAGAGCAAGCTGATGTACTGGAAAGGTATGCAGACTAATCTAGCTGGATGAGCTATGGTGATTAACACATTCCTTCTCTCTTTGATGCTTTTCTTTCTCTCCTACTAGAGACCAAAAGACCAAGAGATCTTCAAAATGGAAAGAATTTGCAGAAACTTCCTCTGGATAGGTGACCCTAATAGGAGGGTTTTCCCAAAGTTAAATGGACTACTTGCATTAGCCAAAAGGATCAAGGTCATTTGGGAATTCTAGACATCGAAGGAATGGTCAATAAGTTAGTGGCAAAATGGTTAATTAAAGCTTCGAGCAATAGTGATGCCTCTTGGACCAAGCTTATTTTTAGAAACAAGAATACTCTTAAGCTTGTGGGCCTCCTCGGTGGAAGGATCTCAACCTTCTCACCATATTGTTCTCCCCATTTTCGATGACTCCCAAAGGCTAGTGCTTGCTTTTTTCTCTATGGAAGAGTTGAAACAAGGTTAAATAGTTTATCAGAATCAATGAAGATTGGAAATAGGCGGTTTGTATTAGAAAAAATGATTTGATCTGGTTCCCTATCAAGGGAATATGAGGTATGGAGTCTTGGAACCTCTGAAAATCTAGGAAGCTTTGAAACAAAGGCTTCCGCTTGTGGAAACACCTCTGGAACCAAGAAAATTCTCAGTGGATCAGATTTGAGGACATTGTTCATACCAAAAGAGTGAGTGCAGTATGAAGAATGACATCTATTGTAGAGCAGATTCAATGCGTGAGGTTACGACTCTCCTCACCCTGACGGTCTGAGATGGCACAATGGCAATAACCTAAAATTCAGAAATTGAAGAAGGATGTGGAATTTCATGTCATGCTCAATAGGAAATGGTGTCTAGCCTGGTTATGTTAGAGGTGGGACTTTAAGTTCCAATCCCTTTGGCACCCCCTTATCGAGATTAAAAAAGTCAATGCGTATGTGGAAAATCTTACACCGTGGAATTTGGACCAATGTGAAAGTGAACAAAATTTGCGGGGTCCCCCCATGGTGCAAATGATGCCTTTAGGGCATGGAAGGCTTGGGATACCTCTTCTATTCGTGCCCCAAATCGATATCGGTCTGACAGGCCCTTGAGAGAATCATGTGGTTATGGAGACAAATCAACTGGAAGCAAGCTTTGTTGGGTGAAGCGATCGGATGTTCCTCATCATTGTGGAATTCTATTAGAGGGGAGACTCTATGGAAAATTTGGAAAGAGAGGTGTGCAACCAACTTTGGAAGCCCTGCTAAAGAATCGTCCAGTGGAAAATCTCTTTTCCTTCTAGGCAAAAGAATTTCCAATTGTAAGAAGCCCCCTTTTGGCATCATAGAGTGTTCTTCCTAGAGAGCAACAAGATCGAAACCAAGTGGGCCCACATGAGGGGGGATGAGAGAGTTATAAACCTGCTTTGTAATATTCTCTAGTAATCTTTTAGCAACCCCTACTTTGTGGGATACAGGGGGTCCCATGGGTGCTAGGCCCATTCACTTGTACAGCTCGAATTTTTATTAATTAAAAATTGGAAGAGTAGGCACATCGGAACTTCCTTTATTAAAAAAAAAAATCCCTAACTCTTAGTGAGTCGTGAAACATACCTACAGTGAGACACAAACCCGAGTCATGAATGTCATTAGCGATATGATTCCTTTCTTCCTTTCTCCTTTGCTCCCTGAAAGCACAGACCATACTTCTCCATTGACTCTTGTGCAAGAGAGTGAGAGCCTGTCTATTCACTTTCTAGAATGCTCACATCTCTCCTCATGGATGAGGATTTTCTTCTATCATCTTGAGATAACTGGAGCCTATTGTGGATTCACAGAAAAGACATCCTCCAAATATTGCACAATTCCCATCAGGGAAACAAAACATGCGAGTAAACTTCTGTCTTTCTTTCCTTCTCTAGCAACTCTACTATTTCCATTCTTTTGCATACGGATATGTTAGTTCTTTTGTGCATATATCTCTAGCATACTTGGAATCATTACATATGAGTTTTAGTGCAATTTCTTTTGCCTTCAAATGAAATCTCAAGAATTTTGGAGATGAAAAACTTTGCAGACTTTTGTTATCATCTCAAAGCAAGCATTTCTTGATACATGGAATTTGTAACTTCCTTGATTGTTCTCCTCTACGAAGAGTACCTTCTACAGTTGATGTCTTTTTAAAATGTTTGAACTCTGTTGTTGACACACTTCGAATGTTTCCCAAAATTTTCTTCACCGCCCCCATTTAGAGGTGGGCACTTTTCCTTTTTGCTAAGTGCATGTCAATCCTGATCGAAGCATTTCCTCATGGGTTGATAACATAATACTTCTCCATTCCTTCCATTTTTCCTTCATAGAAGCCCTCGTTTTTAGCTATCACTCATTCAAAAGATTAAATCTTTTCATACACACATGTAAACACACATAAAATTCAGCCATTCATAAAATGAGATCACATCAAGACAGAAATAGACATATATCACACTCTCTTCTCATGCACAATCATCATTAACATTCTCATTCCTACATTTATCCTAATTTATCACATCATCCAAGTTCACAAAAACATGCATCGATAGATTCATGTACGCAAATACATTATTCCACCGATTACATTATGCCCCACATGCTTATGCACCGCTCCTTTCCTTCCCATACCATGTCCTCATGCAATAAAAAAACCAAAACAACATAATGCATGCATGTGCCTAACTTCAAAACATATTTTTTTTCAACAACACACAAGCATTATATTTGACTCGAAAGTGATCTCAAAATAGAAAGTGCGAGCTCACCCAAAATGCACAATCTCATTTTCTCTTCACCCTCAGGTTATTAGACATATCTTCGCCTAAGACTAGGAACTCCTAAGTTGTCTCCCTTTCCCCACCTTTAGAAAGCGTTTCTCATTAAGTATGTATCTAGATATGAGCTAGTTCTTTAGAAGGTGTACACTTTAGTAACCACCCTTTGGATAGCCTACAAAGATATGAAATAGAAAAACACATAAGCTCATCCAAATCAACTCTTTTATAGAAAAATAGTGACCACATTCGTTGTAGGTGTTGGTTTCGGTTTGATTGATCTATTAAGGACCATCATCTCACTACACCTACACATGCATAAACAAATTCCATCTGAGTGATCATTGGCCTCTTCTCTCTTTTTCTATCCCTCAAGAATGGGATTTTTTCCCTTTGTCTTTTATTTGTATTTGGTTCTACAAGTTGGCCTATGTTGCAATTAGATGTGACTCATGCCCTCGACTGCATGGCTGAATTTGTTCCACCAATCTACCAACTCAATGTAGTGCACAACCCACAAAAACAATAGATGGCACGTAGCTCAAACACATATACACACATCATTATCTAAGCCTATGGTGAAGCTAGCTGTGGCTCGCGGTCCTAACCACCCTGTTAGGATAATTCAACCCACCTACCAACCCACCATAGTGCATTGACACATATATACATTTTTTCTTTCCCTGTTTTTTTATAATTTTAATATATATTTTTTAACAATACATTTACGAAGTCTTGAGAATTAGGGAGATAAAGAAAATGCTTCTATAGCCCACCTTTCCCACACATCACTCACATAAAAATCCCATGGAAACTGATAGATCAATCTCCTCTCTACCACAACTCACTAAAACATAATCACTATCTACTATAATTGACTCAACTCTCACCAATCTTATGTGCACTCACTTATTTCACTCATTGAAAAACATATCCTTTAGGATGAGTTAGGTATTCAAGCTTCTTTTAGCATTGCTTGACATAGTTTTATTGCATGATTCTACTATCACCTCCTATCTCCTTGATTACATTATCTCTAGGCCTTCTCAAAAAATCTCTCGCAAAAAACATGATTCTCATTAACAACAACTCCAGTATAAACCTCCACTCCTATTCTCTAATTATCTCTCAATAAATTTTCTCTCTAACAATTTTCCAAGGTCATCTATTTTCATTCATTAGCTCGCAATTCAACAATCCCTATCTTTCTCTCATGCAATTCAATGCTCCTTTTTCTCAAGTTCCCTCACCTCTCTCTTAATCTTTATCTATATCAACTCTCCTTGCTTTTCTCATGCATAATTTGAAGTCTCCTACCCACTTCCCAATCATCACTTCACTCGAATCAAGAATGCTTATTAGAACACCTCATCTCGCTTCTTGTCTGACTTATTATTCCTATCCATCTCTTCATGTGGCTCCATAACCTCATCATCATTGTCCCTCCCTTTTCTACTCCTTTCATTATTTCCATTAGCTTTCACATTCATCCCTTCTAACCCATCATTGGCTCACAAACACTAGGTATGATCCCACCCCCTTTCAAGCTTCATCTCTACCTTCCTCAAAAACTTCTCATTGCCATAATGTCTCCTCAAATCCACCCCATTCCAAACCTCTCCTGAACCACTCCTTGCCACAACTTCTCCTCTAGAAATCCACCCCTAGCCAAAGAATTCTCTTCTTACAAGACCTCTTATGTCTACACCTTAAGAACTCAATGCATCCTCCTCTATGTAATATTGGGTACATGTCACTCTAGATCTAATTAGTGAGAATGAGAAGAAAACACACCCACCAACCTTTCACCAATACTCATTGCTTAACCAAGGTGTTTCACGGACATGAACACGCAAAAAAGAACTCACACTTTTTCAAAAGAAACATCCTCCTCATTCGTTTCAAATTCAACACCACCTTATTCGTCACTTCATCCATTTTTTATTTACATTTGTCATCCCCAAATCCTAATCACTTCACTTCTACAATTCAAATCTCCCTACAAATGCTTGTCTTCTTCAAAATATTCTTCTTCTTAAAAAGAAAAGGTCATACAACACAACCACATAGTTCCCAATGTCTTCTTCTCTAAGTCACTAATCACAACATGTAAATCATGAAATTTTTGTTCATACTTTGCTACACCCTCACATTGTCTCTCTATCCTCTCTACAAAGCATTGACTTAGTGATATTAACCACCTTAGGGATCTCTTGAATTTCTTCTAGGCTTCGTGAATGTGAAATCTATATCTCTCTATGCATTTGAAGCACGCCTTGGACTTCTTCCCAAATCCTCACCTCATGCTTTATCTCTTCTAGGCTAGCTAGTCTAAACCTAATATATTTTTTCAACTTTCATCATGTAGCCCCTCTAGAAATCATCTCTTTAAGGTATCCCTATCAGGTACACTATTTCCCAAATTTCTTACAATGGTATATCTATCGATACTCTCATTGGCCCCTTTCTATAACTAAATTTCTCAAGAAGTTGGCCATTAAGTCATTATAGGTTGCTCTCTCTTGCATGCCCAAGTTGCCATATCATTCATTTGCATCACTTCTTAAAGTCACAAGGAAGATACACAATTTTCTACCCTCAACCACTATCTCATGGGAACCACAAATTACTTCAAAGAATTGAATGTAGGCATTGGGATCTTCATTAAGAAAGCCTAGAAATTGTGGAAAGCTACTAAGAGACACCTGATGTCTTTGAGCCATTTTGTTTGTGTTATGAAGGTTGTGTTGCACTAAGGAGAACTAGGTGAGCCTATGGTAGTCTCTTTAAGATATACCTATATCGGCTCAACTTCAATTTTCCCATTTGGATGAAGCATGCATGATACATCTCTCATAAAAGGGTGAAAAAATTAGTCTCAAAATATAAGAATCTAGTAACTTTGAGCTTCAAATGGGCTTATAATGCACTAACCTAGTATACATTGATGAAAGCACAAAGATATGAATCATAAAAACATATAAAATTAATCATATATGAGCTTATAAATAAAATAAGTTACATTTTTTCTCGTGCATTAATGCATTCATGCGTACTCATGCATTTGATTGTGGGTATATTCTTTATTTGATCTTGTGTTTGGGGATCTTGAATAAGAATAATGATGAAGATACTAATGTGAAGGAGAGAATCCTTACCTTGAATGATCACGTGTGGAAACAAGGGAACGATATGAAGACAATGAGCACACAATGAGTGAAAGTGCACATGCATGAGCACATAAACCAATAAATGCACACACACAAACACACACACACACACAACATGAACAAAATGAGTGGAGCAATGGAAGCTTCAATCAGTTCAAAAAAATTTTACAAGAGAGCTCACACTCCTTACAATCTCACACTCCTGGCCTCTCAAAATGAGCCAAAGAGCTCAATTTATAGAGTTTTAACTAGGTTGTGCTAATTTCAAATCCATTGTCTAGGACAATTATAATTATGCTCTTAAACTATGTGAAAGGGGAAAATGAGCTCTTATTATTGTATGGTTGGCATGACTTCACTTCTCTTGTGGCTTTTGGAAATTTATTTTTCCTTCTTCAACCTTATACTTTTTGAAAATCGTTAACACATCCGAAAGCTAGACGCATTTTTTGACTGAATAGCAAAATTCTACTAAATTATGTGCCGAAGTTCATATTTTTGTGCATTTTTTAAATATGAAAACGATTTTAATTGGAATTGATTCTGTCTTTTTCCGAAAGAACGTTTCATAAAAGGAAAAATCAAGAGAAAAAACTTTCAAACAAAACAATTTTCTATCAAAAAAAGTTTAATCAAAAGTGAAAAAATGCTTTCCCCAACTACAACATGCATCCTTATTATTAATTTGCACATTTGCACTTGAATTTAAATCATGTATATGGCAGATACGTTTTTGGATGATAATACACATATGAATTGTCTATATCTATATGGAAGCAAAAATTATTCATGAAACATAACTTGCATATTTGTTAATATATAATATATTAATAAATGATAAATGCTTTCACACATCAGAAAATGCATACTTATCATCAACTAACACTCAAAATCTAGAACAAGTATACAAGTAATAAATGCTTTCACACAATGGATATTTGTCATTAATTTACACTCAATTCTATATCGTATGTATGTAAGCGACACTTTTGTGAATCATAAGAGACACAGGAATCATCTACATCTACACAAAAGTAAGAATGATTCATGGAGATTCATAAGAACCATGAGATAATAAAGGATTTTTTATAATTGGACCTTGATCTTATGACCTGTAATGAAAGAATGCATTATGTGAAAGGAAGATCAATGAAGATGAGAGAAAAAGTGAAAATTTGTGCATTTTATAATATTTTTTGATCGAATAGTTTTAAATGATATTTGGAATTTGATCGAGAAATGTTTTTTTACCAGAATCCTTTTTATTTGAAGACCTCAAACTACCTAAGATTTATTGAATATTTTAACATGTTCCTAAATAATTCTATCAAATAATAGGGGATGTTTGTATATTTTGATAATGTTTTACAAATAAATGAGTTCTCGAATAATGAATACTACAACCTAGTACAAAAATTTTTGTTCTTAGTTTTTCTTATGATCTCCGTAATCATTAAGGAAAAAGTGAACCCTGCATGGGCCTTGTAACGATTCCTATTTTTTAGGGATTAAGCTTAATCTTGTTCTTTGTTAAGGGGACAATGTGCATTTAATAGAGCACTTTTTAGTAGGCTAAAGTAGGCCTTTTTTTAGGCTAAGCTAGGATCATCTCTCTCTTTTGCACAAAGAGAGAGAGAAAAGCCACTTTCCACCTCATCGAATCCATCCATCTATATGAATTAAAAAATGACTTTTCTAAAAACGCCTCATTTTTAGCTATTCTTTATTCAAAATGGCCCATACTTTTATGCATATGTGAGAAGTTACTTTTTTTAGTCTATTTTTTATAAATAAACACTTTGAAAAAACATACTTTTCAAAATCCCTCCAAAAGTTAAGTGCCACATCATCAAACTCGTAACTTTGATTGCCCCAAAATATGAATTTTTGAAAAAAAACCTTTTTTTCATTCTTAAACACTAGAAAAAGTTATTTTGACCTATCCACATACCAAAACACACTTTTTTCTTGTAATACAACTACTGTACATGCCATTCCAGCCATCTCTGTGCTTCTTTTTATTCCGTGCTCGAGTTTCGGAACATCATGGTGCTCACATATATTATGAACATGACACCAACACCAATGCATGTCATCATTCAACGAATGTACATGTTCGTGTTCCTAAAGAATTTCCACCAACAACTAGAGGTAGCAATGATAAAGATTCTCAAAACGAACGACATGCAACTAGAGAGAAGAATATTGATCTTTGGGTCAATGGTGCATTGTATCCCTTAGATCCAATTTATCCTAGATTCCATAGTATCTCCACGTTTCTACAATTCCTTGGCAGCGGTGAAGCTGGACTGCTAGGTTATTGCAAGTGATTGTCTAGCCATTCAACATCTATTGCAAATTATTGGATGCAACGATGTCATCACAACCATTTGAACATACACACTTTAGAAAGTGCTCTCAAATCTCTAGAAGATTGCAATCATATACTCCAACAAGATATGGAAGAAAAGGAGAGCACAATTACAAAGTTAAAAGCCAATCTAACACAACTAAAAGAGACTCTACTTGGTATGAGATATAGGAAACAACCATTATCATCCTTTCAATCTCTTTCAATTGGTGGTGGAGCAAGGAAGCCACGTGTTTATGCACTTAGGTTCATGTTTCTCTTGTTTATTTCTGTTAAAAGACTTTTAGATTGAGTTTCTTACTGTGCAAGTCATTTGTTGAAGATGCGAGTGCTTTAACAAAAATAGAGGATCAATTGAAGTTTTTAAATTCTTGTTTAAGCAACAAACATGTGCTTATGATTTTGGAGTCATCAATGGGAAATCACATCAAGACCCAAGTGATTAAAGATTTTGCAAGCAACTTAGAAGATATAATTACCCCTAGGGAGGTACAGATGGTATGTGATGAAGCAGGTGTTAGTACTAGAGCATAAACTACATTGTATAATCTTTTGAAGCAGGAACTACAAAACAAAGGTATTTTGCAAAGTATTTTTCCATGCCCTTATAAGGTATCTCTAAAGAAGAAGATGACCAATGAGGATGTAGCTAATACTCTTGGCAATTACTTGCATATAGAAGATTTTATGCCTACATCCATTTATCATTCTGCTACATCAAAGAAAGAGTTCATCTAGGAAGGGATTCATGTACACAAAGTAGAACAACATATTTTTCAATCTGGAGAGACTTCAAAAGGAAATGTTTAAATTTTACAAATCTACAATTCAAGGTATATCTATTACTGTGATAATGACATTCATAGTATTTTTTATTAATATAATGTTTGTTATTTTATGTAGATTGTGGTTTCATACTCAAGTTTATATTGAAGCTAGAGAAATGTCAAATCATAAAGGGACGACATATAGAGAGACTTAGTGTGACACTCATGAATGAGGCTATGGCCCATGCAATTATTGATGAAAGTGAAAACTCTACCCATCACTTTATATATAGTGTTCAATTCGAGAAAGATATATGGTGGTTAGGTCGTATTGAGGTACCTAAAGAATCCAATGATGTTCTTTCATGTATTTTTAGTAGGACCCCATGGATGAGAGAGGTGATAACTTCTCAAATTCATGGTGCAAAAATCAATGTTGAAGGCCTAGGGGATTTTGAGGTAGAGTGGCACTTGGGTGGAGACTTAAAGACTATCAAATGCATTTAGGGTGCAAAAAAGGTGCATCTACTCTCTATCCTTGTCCATATTGCACACGAGGTTATAAACAAACAAAGAGAAAACAAAATGGCATAGAGGATTTAACTGATGAAACAGATGGATCTCCATCTAGTGAATGGGATATACCTTTAATGAGGTGTCCCATGTTAGGTACACCTAATCGTGATATATTGGATAAGGATTGGAATCCCATTATTCCATTTCCTTTAGTTAATATTCACTTTTGCGCATTGCATGCCTTCATGAGAATTTTTTATCAACTATTGAAGCTCCATATAGAATATGCATTTTCCAAATTTGTATAAGCTATAAAAAAACTAGAGGAAATCCTTAATTCAATTGGTTTTCATGGTGGAAACGTAACCCTAGTTGTTAAAAAAGTTTGGGAATCTCAAGATAGTTTACAAGAAGTGTCAATGATAGGAAACAAAGCAATACATTTTTTTAAAAGAGGTACTAGCATCGAGCGGGCATGGTTTAGCGGATGTGCCTTGTACTCCTAGGCAGATGGCCAGGGTTCAAGTCCCACCTAGGGCTGAATGCCTCAGAGTTCCCCAAGATGGGTGCCTCTACCTTAGGAGGTCGGGTGTGTGTGTCTTTACAATTCATTGTACTCAAAATAATAATAATAATAATAATAATAATGAACATTATGAGCTGTGGAAAGACCTACACATGATCACAATAAATAATGATTCTCAAGTTGATCTTTGTAATAAGAGAAAGAAGGTTTGGTCATGCTTAGATAAGTTGGTAGGCTTAATGGGTCTTACTAGCTCTAGTGATATTCAGCATCAATTGTTTCAAGAGACATTAGTGGAGAGATCATTATAACACACTACATTGTAAGTCTATTTGATCTTTAAAATTGTTCAGTCCACTTACTTTTGTCCAATGTACTTAACAATTTTTGGCATATTTTATTTGCAAATGGGGCATTTTTCATGCATTGATATGGGTCATTGGAGATCTTTAGTACCCAAGGAATGGAGAAGTCACACTACAAAGAAAGAGGTGTGTACTTCAAAAACACGTGACATGGTGGTGGTCCAATGCAATCAAAATATATAGAGGAGATGTTTAATTAGTTTTATCGCACTACATTCTCAAGAAATTTTTTTGTGGAACTAAAACACTACATTCTCAGCTTGGAAGTAAAGTGAATTCAATATATCCCATTATGTGGTAAATCATAGGATGAATATAATCTTGTTATCAATGTGTTCCTGTTTGTATTATTATATTATGTATATTTCTAAACTGGTTTTATCCATTCTAGTGTGAACAAATAGTTTTAAAAGAAATTCTATAAATAGAGAGAACTCACTCCATTTCACACTTTTGCAACTCAAGAGAATGGCACACACCAAGGAAACTGCAAGGAAAGACCGTGTGGTATATCCTAGCCAGGTTCAAGGAACTCAATGCCCACCATGGCTGCAACCCCCCTAGAGACCCTAAGGTGGTTCCCACACCACTTCTAGGCCTCTCTCACATGATGGCACACCATTTGGGAGGAATCCATTGTGAGAATATGAAGTGTCTAATAAACAAAAGGATTGGTCTCAAGGATGGTCAGATTCAGATTCTGATGATGAGCCACCAGAGAGGACACCCATCAAGGCAAGACCCAAACAAGTGGCAAGGAGAACAGTTATATTGGAGAGTGATTCTGATGGAGAACCATCAAATAATGAGGAATGTAGCACTCAACCACCATGGAATCAAAATCACATTCCAACGAGCCATAGGATAACACATGGAGGCAAAACACTTCCATAGGGAGAAGGCCAAATACCAATAGAGGAGGAAAGGGAGCAAAGTCAACATGCACATCAACAAGAGAATGTGGCAGATGAAGCTAGACCCTCACATCGAGCACATAGGAGGGAAAAGAATTATCAAACACGACATAGACCTCAACGACAACCTAACATACCTCCCAATGCAAGAGCTCCACAAAGACGACAAAGACACTGCAAAACATTTACATAGATATGACACTATCAAAAATCAGCTAAGCATCTAATACCGTGAAGAGCATTTGCAAGAGTGGTAAAGGAAGAATTGCAAAGCTATTGTGCAGTTTTGCAAATACAAGGGATAGCACTTGAGGCACTTCAAAAGGCATCAGAGGCCTACCTCATCTCCATGCTTGAAGATTCTAACCTATGTGTCATCCATGCCAAGAGAGTAACCATACAACCCAAAGATATTCAGCTAGCAAGAAGAATTAGAGGAAATAACCCATGACCTCTGTATCTTGTAGCTTCTATGAAGCATATTTTGCAATGTCCTTCATTGATTAATGAAATGTTTTGTCTTCAATTATTGTCTATTTTTTATCTCTTTCTCTCCCTAGCCCTCTACCATAAGTGAATGACTTGGCCATAGTAAACTGGGCACATATGTATGCAAACTCTCCATATGGACTGCCTAGGTTTTTAATGGGTACCTTGTGTCCTCATTACCCCCTATAGTTTGTCTCCTAATGAATGTAGTTACCATAAATAACCCTCAATTAGTCTTCAAAATGGCAAAAAAGCCCTAGCCACACAAACACAGGATTTAGGTCTGCAAAATTTTTGTAGGTCTGAACCCCGCATTTTTGTTGCTGGGGCTTTTATGCCATTTTTAAGACTATTTGAGCACACATATGCCATTAAATGCACATAGAGAAGATAAAAAAGCTCTTGATTAAATACAAAGTGTGGATAACATTTCATAACTTACAATGGAAAATACAACATATGGAAAATACAAATTTTATTTATCCAAAACGCTACATCGGTTCATAGTTGCTTTCAATTTCTCAATGATTACTTTCAATTTCTCAACAATTTTCTTTCAATTTCTCAACAATTTTCTTTCTCCTTTGGAGAGATTGTGGAAACTAGTAGGTTATTATAGATCTCGAAATTAATTGGGGTCTTGTATTCCAAGACCCATGGCAATACCTATTTGTCCGAGTACTTTTCCTCTAAAGTTAACTCCTAGAGTAGTTACAACTTAAGATTTTCTAACCAAAATGACACAATTAATGCCTTGGTTAATTGTACTCGAACACAAAACTTTGCTCAAGGCCTTCAAGCACCATGTCATGAAGTGCCCATCAGGACTATAATCTTCATGAACAATTACAAAGTCATCCTTTGGAAACTTTCCAATGTAGTTTGCCAAGGATGAGCCACTTCTGTGAGAAGATCGATCCCCAATGGACCTTTCCGCGAACTTTTCCACTTCAATGGCTTCCCGTTAAGAAAGAAAATGATAATTCAATCTCCAAACTTATTAAATTAAATTATTCAATTCTTTACTAAGCACTTACATCATGAAGCTTCTCTTCTTCCTCCCCTCTTCCAGGGGCATCAAGATTTATGCTAGAATGATCCATCCCACTTTGCTCTGCTACTAGGGATGTAAGTACTTTGTCCTTCATAATTCTCTCTCGTGATGCATTGAACTCTTCTTCCACTGTATAATTGTTATCATTTGTCAAAATACCGTTGCACACCATCGCTATGGTGTCTGCCACAAAATCACCAAGTGGGATAGCTTTCTTTTCAAGTATATTAGATGTATTATCACGTGGAAAATTTGACATAATGGTGAAAAGACTTAAACACTCATCCACACGAAGTCAGAATGCCTTCTCAATGTCATGAAGGAAAATAAACTCCTTTCCATGGATAATGATGATGGAGAGATATTCAAATTTCACCTCTAGTAATGTGGACTCAGAGGGGTTGAGATTTGATTGTGGGGTCTCTTCCATGGTCGATTTCTCACATACTTTTTCATCTAGACCACTAGGGAACTCTTGGTGGACTATGCCACTCTCTTTGGCTAAGTCTATGACCTCTGGTTGGGGCTCATTTTTTTATGAACAAATCCCCCTGTGACAAGGTTGGGGAGATCCATGGGTGCAAGCTCCGGTTTCTCATTGATGATAAATCTTGTTGTGGAGACATATGAAAGGTACCTAGTGCTGGAGTTAGACGTCTGCGGAAGCATGCGAATAGCACAATGAAGAAGAAGAATCTTGGAGCACAACACACAATATTGAATGTATTATTATAGAATGTACAAAGATAAGTAGCCCATTAGGACAATAGACATATATACAAGCCCGGGAAAGAAACCTCCTAAAGAGGGAAAAAAGTGCCCTAGTAGTCCTAGTGTGTTCACATGTCACTACCAAAATATATCAACAAATCCCCCCTAGGAGTGATGTGGTGAACAAGGAGCTAGCACTCATGTATGAGGAAGTGCCAAGCTATGTGGAATCAATCCACAAAAGGAAGTAAGCCCAAAGCTTTGCAGAAAGCTTCAAACTTCTCCCTAGGCAGAGCCTTTCTGAAAAGCTCTGCAATGTTCTCCTGCATGGGCACATATGCCAAGTTGATCTCCACAACAGAGAAACTCTCCCTGACATAATGATAATGCACCTCAATCTACTTAGTGTGAGCATGGAACACAAGGTTCCTCACAACTGCCAATGTGCTCTGACTGTCAGTGAAGATGGTGGTGGCAAAAAACTGACCAACACCCAAATCAGCCATAAGGCATCTGAGCCACACACACTCAACAGTCACTGTGAAAGTTGCCCTATACTCAGCCTCACAACTCAAAGTGGCCACAGTAGGCTGCTTCTTGCTCAGCCAAGATATGCATGAGCTACCAAGCATGAAGCAAAAACCACTAGTGGACACACGAGTGTCATAGCAACTAGCCCAATCAGAGTCAGAAAAAGCATGCAAATCTAGCGGTAGAGATCCCCCCTTGGGATAAAACAAACCAAGTAGCCGGGTATCGCTCAAGTAGCAAAAAATGCGCTTAACCACCTGCCAATGCTTGACTTCTCGGCAATGCATAAACCTGCTCATCTGTGAGATAGCAGACTCAATATCTGGCCGAGTAATGCATATGTAAATCAAGCATCCAACAACCTGCTGATAGAGAACAACATCAAATGCATCTCCAACATCATGAAGACTCAATCATAAACCTATCTCCATAGGAGTGTCAGTAGATTTACAGTCTTCAAGGCCAAAACGTTGCAATAATGTTGTTGATATATTTAGGTCGTGATGTGTGTGAACACTCTAGGACCATCGGGGCACGTTTTTCCCTCTTTAGGAGTTTTTTCCACCCGGCTTGTATATACGCCTATTGCCCTAATGGGCTACTTATCTTTGTACATTCTCTAGTAATACATTCAGTATTGTGTGTTGTGCTCCAAGCTTCTTCTTCTTCTTCTTTGTGTTGTTCGCATGCTTCCGTAGACGTCTAACTCCAACAATCGGTATTAGAGGAGGTCGTCGCTTCATCTAGGGCACCCTCGACACTCCTCGGGTTGCAGTCTCATAATTGCACAAATTTGGTGAGCATACTCAACGTTTCAGTCTCCAAACACACTATCGCAGCGCTTGTGCAAGTTATTTCATCTTTTTGTGCCAAAGGTATATACCAGTTTCTGTTCGCCAATATAAGCATCTCGAAGTCTGCTACAGGTCTAGTGGAATTTGTCTGGGCAGTTCTGTTCAACTTTTTGAGATATAGTCAATTTTCTACATCAAGGTATTTTAGTCACCGGCCATGGCTGAAACTAGTGATGTATTACGTATGTTGGCTGTTGAGGATAACTTGGATGGTACCAACTACCCGTTATGGGCCTATATGATGCGACATTTGTTGGTTGCAAAAGGACTATGGAACATTGTGTAGGGTGTCAAAAAACGTCCTATCACACCTGCGACTGTTACAACTACAGGTACTGAAACTTATGTAGAAGGTGTCGAAGATGATGATATTCTACATATTCCTATTCGTGCTGTGGTTTTTGCTACACCTACTGCAGAGCAGATTCGTTGGGATGGCAGAGATGCCCAAGCACATGCATTGATAGCTTTGTCTATCAAACGTGCCATTATTCCATACATTCGCTCTTGTAGAATAGCTAAGGATGCTTGGGATACACTTACCACATTGTACCAAGCTAGGAATGAGGCTCGTGTTGCTTACCTCCGAAAACAGTTGGAGAGTGAGCACATGAATGAAGGTGATTCTATGGACAGTTTCCTAACGAAGATCAAAGACTTGAAGGAACAGTTGATTTATGCTGATGAGGTTATACCAAGTAGCTCACTTGTGCAGACCGTTCTGAATGGTCTTCCTGTTTCATATCAGAGTTTTGCTTCTACTCTTCGGTTGATGATGAAAGGCAATCCAAACGCCTTATCATTTGAGGAGTTAGTCTCTGTTCTATTGCAGGAAGATCAGTCCAGGAAGAACATGTCCATTATGAGTGTTGCAGATCAAGCTTTCTTGGCTAGTCAAAAGGGCAAAGGAAAATGGAGCTCTTCAACTATTAAGCAAAAATTTGCTAATTCTGCATATTCAAAGAAGGAAGATAAAGATGAGAAGAAATAAAAAAAGAAGAAATTGTTTTGTAAGTACTGTAAAGGGAATGATCATATCATAAAGAACTATCCAAAACTTGCTGCAGGCAAAGAAGAAAATAGGCTGGAATGGTTGTTGCAGAGGCCTCTACACCAAAAGTAGAGTCTGCTAATCTTGTGCAGGAAGAAGAATGGGCGTTTACTACTGTCTGCAATTTTGACCCATCTTCTCATGAGCAGTGCATATCTGCAGTAGACTCAGATGTTTGGTATTTTGACAGTGAGGCAACCAAACATATTACCTCGCAGCGCAGTTTGTTCTCTTCACTCGAGCCTTCCCCTATAGGGAATACTGTTACATGCGCCAACAACTCCTTCATCTTGTTATGGGAGTTGGTAAGATCATTCTCACTATTGCTGATGGTAGTTCTTTCACTTTGTCAGATGCTTTATTTGTGCCAGGGATCAAGAAGAACCTGTTATCAGTTTCTGCATCAGCCAAGATTGGCTTGGTTGTGAAATTTGTTGATGACAGGTGTACAATTCATGATCTGTCAAATGGCGATGTGATTCTTGCTTCTGGCATTTTATGTCCTGGGCTGTATAAGCTCATAGACTATGAAAGATCTGTAAATGATTTGGCATGTGCAGTAAATGATTCTCAGGCTATGTTAGATGTAAAGGTTTGGCATGCATGCTTTGGTCATCTGAATTTTGCTAGTTTGCTATGCCTGCATATATCTGAAATGGTGTCCTCTTTGCCCAAACTTGAGGCACCTGGAAAACATGTTTGTTAAGGCTGTGTTTTGGGCAAAATGCAGCGTTTGTCCTTTCCAAAAGATGGTTTAGTTCGGGCTACTCAGAAATTGCAGCTTGTACATAGTGATGTCTATGGTCCTATGCAGACACCTTCTTTTGGGAATTATCTTTACTTTGTGACTTTCATCGATGATTTTTCTAGGCATGCATGGGTATATCCATTGAAGGCAAAGTCCAAATTGTTCATGTGCTTCAAACGTTTTTTGGTTTTGGCTGAAAATCTGTCAGCATGTAAAATGGGTACCCTTCGTTCTGATCGAGGGGGAGAGTATATGTCTTCTAATTTTAATACATTTCTGGCTGAAGGTGGGATAAAGCACCAGTGTACAGTGTCGTATATACCTCAACAGATTGGAGTTGCTGAACGAAAGAACAGGTCACTCATGGAGATGGCGAGGTATATGCTCAAGAGTCAGGCTTTACCACATAGTTTCTGGCTCGAGGATGTCATGTGTGCAGCATATGTACTGAACAGGTGTCCCACTAAAGCGCTGCAGTCTATCACTCCATATAAGACTTGGCATGATTGCAAGCCATCTGTTGCTCATCTGCGTGTTTTTGGTGGTTTGGCATATGCATTAGTGCCTGAACAACATCGTAGAAAATTGGATGATAAAGCAGTAAAATGTATTTTTGTTGGGTACAGTTCTGAAAGTAAAGGCTATCGTCTATATCATCCACAGACTAAACGCATTGTGGTTAGCCGTGATGTTGTTTTTGTTGAAGATGCTATTCAATCATTGCTTTCATGTACTAAGGAGACATTTGTTAGCTCCAAAGACATGTATGATACTTTGCTGCCTCTTTTTACAGGTGGACAGTCTAGTGCTGGTCCTAATGAGGCAATTTCTCAACCTTTGCAGGTTTCATGTGATGATGTAGATAATTCCATTTCTGATGCAGATGAACATGATGCACTTATTGATGAGAGAGCTCATATTGAGGAGGCAAGAACTATGCCAAAATGGCTGGTGCAAACCTTGTGTGATAGCAAATTAGATGCACCTCTGTCATATTGTACTCGACCAGGCTCTCATAGTGCCTCTTTTGCATCAGATTGCTATGCTATGGCTACATCTAGTCTCTGTGATGAGAATGAGCCTGTTTCGTTTGATGAAGCACAAAATTTAGAAAATTGGATGGTATGCAATCTGAATATGATGCAATATTGAAGAATGATACTTGGTCTTTATGTGACTTGCCTCCTGGCAAGAAGGCCATTGGCACTAAGTGGGTATACAAGTTGAAGTGTAAACCTGATGGTACAGTTGACAGGTATAAGGCTAGGCTTGTTGCAAAGGGTTATGCGCAGGAAAGAGGCATTGATTTTGATGAGAACTTTGCACCTACATGCCATATGACTACTGTTCGAAGCATTTGTGCACTTGCAGCTCATCATGGTTGGAATGTACATTAGTTGGACATTAGAACTGCATTTTTGAATGGTGACTTGCATGAAGAAGTGTATGTTTTTCAGCCCTGTGGCTTTGTCCAAAAGGGCATGAAGACCAGGTGTGCAGGTTAAAGAAGGCATTATATGGTTTAAAGCAAGCACCACGTGCTTGGTATGAGAAGATACATGCCTATCTGATTGCACATGGTTTTGAGAACAGTCCAATTGAAAGCACCTTATATGTTAAGCATACTAACGATGTGCTTTTGATCATTGTTGTCTATGTTGACGGCATGCTGCCTTCTACCTCTAAAGCCTCCTTGGTAGTTGTTGTTGTAGCCTTGATTGTAGTTATGATGGTAATTACTTCCTCCATTGTTGAACCTACCTCTCGATTGTCCATAGCTACCTCTATGAAAGCCTCTTCCCCTCTGATTCCTTGTGTTCTTGAAGCATTCTTATGTGGTATGATTGGTTAGGCCACAAATATTGCAAGGTAAAATGTTGTAGATCTCCCCCTACCTTGTTTTCCTCCTCTACCCCTTCCTCTAGTACCTCTTTCTCTACCTATGAAGTTCACTTGAGAAGTAGTAGCCTCTTCTTCATTCTTTTTGCCTTTACATTTATCCTTACTCTCATTTCTATTTGCATAAAGGGCAGAAGATTGATTACCCCTAGTATTTTCTCCATTCTTGTAGAGCTTTGTCTCATGGGTGAAGAGTTGCCCCATCAGGGTGTTGAGGTCAGATGTTTGCATATCCATATAAAGATCCATTGCTGTGGTGAAGGACTCCCACTTATCATCCGTTTTGATGTCACTTATGATCTTCCTTAATATGTGTTCTTCTTGTATCTCCTCTCCAATGCTTGCAAGCTAGTCAAATACATGCTTCATCTTGGTCACATAATCAACGACACTTTGCTTTGGTTGTTTTTTAGGGTTGTAAACTCCATCCATAGCTGGTTCTTCCTAGCTCTTGTATTTGATGTGAAGTATGAAGAAAGTAATTCTCAAGTCTCTTGGAAGGTCTTGCAATTCCTAGTGTGAGGTAATAAGAAATCAAATATTGAGTTAAGTAGATAAGACCTACCAAGAGCATCCTTTGCACACCATGTGGTCAAACTGTCTTGTTCTTCCCTTGTGGATTGATGTTTACTCCTGAATGTTGGCAGTTCTTCATCTCCTGAGATGTATCCATATAAAATTCTACCTTGGAGGTATGCTTGCATCCTTAGTGACCATGTTGGATAGTTGCTTCTGTCCAATTTGTCAATGAATCATGGAAATCCATCTCCCATCTTGTATTTTGTTGCTCTGATACGAGTGTTGGAGGAGATGGTGGATAGTCTTCAGAGATGAAGTAGTCCTGCAAAACCCTGCTTCACACCAGCCAAGAACAACTAGTGGATAGTTTAGTAAACCTCTTTAACTTCCTAATGATCACAAATAATCACTTATGTGCTTTGGAACATGATTCATTACTCAATGGATCAAAATAGATGAGTAGGAAGTTGATCCAAGATCATAGACTTGCTATTTTAGTCTCTCCACATGTTGAGTAGAATGAATAGTGCTCTCAACCTGCTAGAAATTAGCCAAATTCCTTTTGGTGGTATCTAGATAACGTATATAGCTATCAATTATGAGTTATTTCAATAAAAAAGATGGACTACACAATGATAATGATGCTTAGCAAGTTATAGGACTTGCCTGACATTTTTGGGGTGCTTCAGACTACACACCAAAGAGTAATGATATGAAGATATCTCACGACTACGTGAAGCAATGACAATGAAACTTTGTGGCTATGAAGAAGACAATATGGTGATTATGTAGCACTTTAAATCACATCAAAGGATCAACCATGCACTGAGAAGAGGCTCTGAGAAGTTCACTGTTCTAAGATGGTCATAACGGAGAAGTGAAGTAGAGATATCATCAATGTGTATGTACTAAATCACATAGTAATAAATGTCATTGGAAATGGTCAATTGCACAATGTGAGGGTAGTGAAGTGGCTATGAGATGAGCACACTAATCACTAAAGTCCCTCTCAAGATAATCTCATAATGGGGCTCTTCTAATCTCTCATAGACCGTGAGTTTTTTTATCCTTTTTTATAGTTGAAATTGGAGCCAAGCTTCAAATTCAAATTCAAATTCTCACCTAAAAGTAATTCCTAAAATATAGGATTTATTCTCTCACCAAGAAACTGGAGATTTGATTCTATCAAACTGCTCGTGGGATTAGTGCATCTAACATATGCACTTTACATGGGTAAAAGTAATTGATTTTGTAAGGAAATGATCATGTGTGACTATATGGAATACATGCTAATTATCCAAGTATGTAGGCTTGGATTCTCTTGCACCAACAGTGGGGCTACCAAACTTCCAAATTAAATGATTTGGAGCTTAACCATCATATGGTACAAAATTGAACAACTTCTTATAGTTTCCATCAATGATGGGGTATATGTATTAACCCAAAACATAGAATATCAACTATAGTGGAGAAAAACATCCACCTAAATGAAATCTTCCTAACATGCACTCAACTCAACAGAAGAGCCTTATGTATTGAGATAACATTTTTTTTTCTCTTTCAAAATAGGATCCTTTTTCTCTCATATTAGCACACTTGGACTTGCATCTCACAATATGTTTGAAATGCTCAAAGGAAGAGGTAACGAATCCCATAGTACTTCCATTGAATGTGTGCAACGATTTTCTTTCTTTTATCTTCCTTGAAATTATATCAATGATAAATTAGGGAGTTTATAGAATACTTCGTGTCATCAGTCACCAATGCTTGTTTTTTATTGTGTTTTAGGTCATACATTCTGATCCTGACATAGCTCCAACCTTAAATAACCAAACTAATGGTAAGTTTTCCTTATTTCATGAAAATTAGATGCCTCAAAATATACATTGGTAGGTGAATAGGCCTCTTTGCTTATCAAAACACTCAAGGATGAACTTTCTAGCATATTCCTTGAAACATAACGTAGATAGATCAAACTAAAAAGCCTCTATGTGTAAAGTGAGTTCGAGTGTGCCGGCCAACAAGACAATGTGCAAACCATCGTAATGAATGAAGACCCAAGGTTCTCATTTCCTCAACCAAACCACTCCTAAAACATCAAGTAGTAAAAAACAAATACAGTGTGCAATAAGAGTAGATTTTCCAAAAGGTATGTGCATAACCTAAAAATAAGAATGATCTACATTTGAAAAGTTTTTCTTGATAAGCCTGAACTTTTATGTTCCCCTTTTCATCTTAAGATGAATTCAAATCGACCGAGCTTTAACACTAGTTTGGTACCAAAACAGGACACTTAAGTGTCCTTTTTTGACAATTTTCCAAAAAATCACATACCTTGTACAAAGAGAATTTGAAAAAATCCTTTAACACACATATTAAATATAATTCAAAGGTTAATGCAAAAATATAAAACACAATAAATCATGTTTTGTGTTCATGTAAATAGCCTCTCAACATGCTATGGTAGTGAACAGGATGAAAAATCCTGATCAAATGTATTTTTATCAAAAGAAAAAATTCATCATATGAAAGAAAAAATTATTCACATTCCTTGAAACATAGATCACATGGTATGAGCCTCAAAATCACTTAGAAAAATCATTTCAATTCAAATAAAATCAATTATTTTGACTCTGTACACCGAAAACAACAACTAGTTCTAATTATGGTTCAAACAAACTTATGGGAATCCATAGAAGTGTACAAATGTGCCAACAATCAAACAAGTCATGAAGCTGACAACAACCAAGGTAATAAAATCAACTCATATGACTCTAGTCACCAAAAATAGAAAACTAAAGCCAATATATGACTCAAAAGGATTTATGGACATCATTCAAGGTGTACACATTCAAGTTACCAAGTAAAACATGTGTGACATAACAAACCAAAGCTTACATATATGAGGCTAAATAATTTATTGAAATCCACCAAAATTTTCATGTCTTTGGAGAGAACCAAGAATATTTTGTTGTGTGGGCATCAACCAAATTTTGTACATACAATCATGAATAGTTTGTGGACACATACTCAAAAGCCTTTGATATAATCTTTGATATCATAAAATGATAAGGATTATTTGAAAACATTTCATAATTTCCATCATGGATGCCATCTTCTTTTTGTCAAATGAAATATGTATGCCAATTATGTTCATTCTTATCACAATCACCATTGCGGATCACATATTATTTGACGAGATTAAGAATGAAACATGGCATGAAAGCATATTTTGGAAGGTTTAATACTTAGAATATCATTTAAATAATTATTATTTTTCATCATAATTTTTTATTCCACCTTTGGAGCTATGTTCTTTTTGTGAACATAGAAATATATGCTTTGCCAATTCAGCATGAAAGTTAGCACCAAAGGGAATGGCTACTAGTTCAAAGTGGAGGCCTTCTAACTTTGAATAAAAATATGCATTCAATTAGTATGAAGGTTATCCATTGATAACTTGCCAAGTCTTAACAATCTCACTTACACACAAGTTATAGTGAACCATTCTTTAAAAGGTGCAATAAATGGTAGTGCTCTAGAGAAGACAAGGTTTGAGTCCATGTTTATCACTTATGTAAGTGTTCAACCTTCTCCAAAGATCCCTAGACACTTGCTTTACACTACCAAAGTCCATGAATAGCTTTCCATTTCCTAAAACATATCCAATTTGTCAAAATGTTTGAATTGTGTTATTTTTTCAGGTATGCAAAAAGTCCAATTTTCAAAAATCCACATTTTCTTCTTCATTTAATAACACATGTGAAGTTGTAAAATGTCAAAGATTATATTTTCCTCTAAAAGTACATGATGTGGGCTATCAAAGCCAAGTGAGTATGCCACCAAAGCTTCAAGGGTGTCATCAAGAAAAATCAATTTGGTGTAAAAGCAGGACACTTAAGTGTCCCAGGACACTCAAGTGTCCTAGTACAGAACTAGTGTTAAGGTGAAGCTTTTGGTGACTATGTGTTTGCACCTTGCCCAACTCAACCCACTTTTGCAAGGAATGGTGAGAGTCTCATGTTCTTACTTCTTCATAAATGATGGATAGATTCAAGTTTATGCTACCAATCAGTTTAACATTCATGCTAAATGTGAGCAAACGTTTATCTTTTAAGAATATTTTACATGGAACCATCATCCATATAGATCCTATGATATTGCTCTTGATATGCTACACCGTTAGAAGTAGAAAGCCCATCCCAATCCTTAAATGCTATAAAATTACTGAGAGCCTTATCATATAGCAAGTTATCTACCATCACACTTTCCAGTATGAGGTGTCCAAGTCCATTTAAACACTAAATTAAATATTGGAGAACTCTACCACACACCCTTGTGAGTCGTGCCACTCGAGTTCCATTGTTGATTATAATGATGGTTCTTGAATAGTCACATTGCGGACAATACATCTTATTGATGGACATGGTTGAAAAATTTGTTATCAATCATGAATATAGTCAATGCCATGTCTTGCTAACTATCTCATTATTGAGAAATCTCTCAAATCCGCCAAACCATGCGATGGATGAATACATGTAATTTACATTTTTACAGTAATGTGCTCATTGTTATGTTGCTCAAAGATTGTCCATTTTTTGCAGATTCGAGAGAGACACAGGAGAACATTCTCTAGTACATACACAAAATGCATAAATTGTGCATGCGACTTCATGCATCAGCTCTTGCCACGAGAAGTGAAAAGTTGCGTGGTTTATCACTTTGTTCTGCAAGTCCCAATAGATAAAGAGCTGCAGAAGAAGTCTGAACAGGCAAAGCGGAATGCAGACTTGATCTCTTTGCAACAGATTCATAAAATCTATGTACTCTATATTCGGAATTCGGTTCTACAGAATATACCCCATGAGCACCAAATGGGGTTGGATAGATATACAAGTCAAGCGTTTTGGGTCATGACAGAGTCTCCATAAACCTATAATCAAAGCTACCATCAATCTGAGCATAAAAAACGAGTGACTCACTATGTATATCCCATATTCCATTTTCACAGTCCCAACTAAAAAAGGATCAAAATATAGCTCTTGTCATCAAAAACCTAAAATGTGGTATATCAAAAGGTCACTTGAATGCAACACTCGCATTATAGGTCCACAGAAATATAGTTCCACACTGTTCAATACATTAAGAAAGATCATAAGATTAATGTGCTCATTGATCTCTTGTCATCAGCTTGCGTTCATGATGTATGTAAATATGCATACATGAAAACGATATATGCGCAGCAATACAGTACACTTTTACAATATTCTCCTCATTTTGTTGTCATTAGCATGTATGTCGTTCACGGAAAATACATGATTTTGTGTGTACTGAGAGTAGCATATCATATATGTAGATATGCATGCATTCATGTATATGCATATGTGAATGAAAAATTATGTTAGCAGCAATCCAAGTAGGTGGATGGATACATACGGAATACAACTTTACAGGGCTGTCCTTATTGATCTGATGTCAACAGTAAATCGGCTCACAGCTAAATGTTTTCTCTCTTCTTTCTGCATATCCAGCAGAGCCCCAATAGATACACGAGAATGCATACAGAACGAAGCTGTCCATACAGATTCATGTATGAATGTCAAAAAATTGTTTCATCACTTGAGAAGTGGGATCATAACTTTCATGCCCTCTCATTTTATTCTGCAAGTCCCAATAGAGATAGAGTTGCAAAGGACTTCCGAAAGGTACAGCGAAATCAATGTTTCTCCGGAATCCGCGTATCTACCTGCAACGGACTCAGGAAATCTGAAGAAAGCCAAAAGTTTTGGATTTTTTGAGCATGGAACGTCGACGACCGTGGCGACATTGATGGCGTTGGAAAGGTACGCGTGTGCAAGGATGTCTCAGATAGAACTTACAAGGTAGGAGAATTGCATTTCACTACAGTATCATGATGCAGCAGTAGCAGTGTAATTTAGGGTACGTTAGTTCTATGCACGAATTCGCAGAGAGAGAGAGAGAGAGAGAGAGAGAGAGAGAGAGGAAATTGGAATGACACATACCTCTTATCGAAATGACAAGAGTCATGATTCTGTGGGAGGAACTTCGAAATGCGGACACTGAAACGCACAAGTGACTAAAACTGACAGGCATGCTTGAAATTTCATATGAGAGCTAATACTTCTGCCATTGATTTTTCAAATTAAACTTGTTTTTGGAAGTTGCACTCGTCAATTGACAGGCAAATTTTGAAACAGCCATATCCACATGCGTTTTCACTTTGCAGATCTCATAATTCGTGATTAAAACAAGTTACGCTACATGTCGTCTTCTCTGATTTGAAGAACATGCCAAGCAAATGCAGACTTTCATGAAACTTATCCGCTAAGAAAAATATGTAACAGGTTGGACACAGAGAAATCTTTTTGATTTTGAGTGAGGTAAAAAACTTAAGCAGGCCAGTAGTCAGTGCGGACAAACTAGTGAAGGTTTCAGCCCGGCGGTTCTTCTTGCGAGCCGACAAACGCTGAGGTTTCTGGATGCTATGCCGCGTGAGTGTCGTGAATGCGAGCTAGTTAAGGTTTCAAGCCCGCGCGTCTTCTTGAAACTCGACGCACTCTGTGGTTTCTGGATGCTACTACCATCAGCCCCGAAGTTCTCTGCACTGGGCGGAAAGGCACGTGGGCCTCCACTAAGGATTAAGAAAAGGATTGTCCTAGTGTTCTAAGCAGTTGGTGGGATCTCCTAGGAATGGTGGACATTGGTGGTCCTTTAATGGGCGAAGCTGCTGGTGCCAAGTTAAGCCTTCGGAGAGGCAACTCAACAAATAGGATTCAACAACTCAATTTTCTCGTTCATGGATGTTCCAGGTAGTTCCAATAACTTAAACCTGGAAGAGTCGAAGTTGCTCAAGTTATGATGGAGAAAGAACCTTTACAAGTAAACACTAGAATCTCGTATGATCACATAAAAAAATGTATGGATGAAGTTATTTGAGAGGATAACTAACAAGCATAAGGTTCTTTTATAAGAAGATAGAAGATAACAAACACTTTAGATGCACGGTGCACCCTTGATGATGAGAGATACTAAGGTTGCTATACCTGGAGACAGGGGCATTCAGGTTGATCTATTGCCTCAAGTGGCTTGGCTAGGCACCCTCACTCAAGCGCAGGTCCTGATTCCTGCACGCGACATTACTTTAGATGGGGTCCTGTTCTTTGAGATTGGTGAGTAGGGATGTCCAATCAGTTCTTCACAGGAGTTTGAGATCATTGTGAGGTGCACCTTTTAGTGGATTCGGGTGGTTGGCACTCATGGCAACAACTGACACATTGATCTTGACCCGGTAGACATTCGGACCCACTTTGGTTGGCATCTCTAGGTGTGGAGCTTTAACCGTTATCTCGCCTTCGATGGAACCCTAGAGAGTGGTAGTGGCGCGATCCTTTCTCCCCTTTGGAGGCCCGCACTATTCTATTCTTTCAGTAATTGGCTCGGTTGGGGTGGCAGGTCATTTAGTCACACCATCTAACCACTCTGACTGTGATTGAGTCTTGGCGGTGTGGTGGGCTCTTGGAGGAGTTTCTCTTGTCCTTGTGGCATCGGATTTGGGGAGCCCAACTATACATTTGGTGGATTTTCATGATATGGAATTTGGACTAATTCTGGAGTTATGTCACTCTCGTCAATTTGATGGTCGGATGGTATGAAGCAAATAATGACATCTACTCTGGCCTGGTGGTTGGGCCTCTCGCCTCTTGAGGTGGGGGCGAGGGTTCAACCCCTGGCATCAACATGTAGGGATATATAAATCCCAGGAACTGATGTATGTGGCTATTGGCCACCGTTTGACCATCCCCGCGGTAGTTGTGACCGCCGTTTAACCCAGTTGTAAACCCCTATTCTTGTGGGATAAGGGGGGTCCCATGGATACTATGCCCTTCCTTGTACAGTTGTAATTTCAAAGTTAAAGTCCGGGGGAGTAGACCTCGGCCGAACCTCCATTTAAAAAAAAAAAATGACATTTACTCTAGTGTATTGCACCTATGGGTTTCGGAAGCAAGTACCAACCCATCTAGACTAGTGTATGCCCATACCATTATGCACCAATGAATATTTTGATTACGTATGAGCCTGTATTACTTTACTATGGTTCATTAAACTCTTGTATTACTTTAATATCCCATATGTATTCTACGAAAAAGTGATCCCTGTAAGGTGTAGGTCCGAAAGGCTTCCTTCCCTTGTAAATTGTATAGGAAGTACTTGTAGGTTCCTTCTGTTTGTAAATTTTTTTGAAGTAATATAAACTCTATCAACTGGTCCAATTATTGCTCACCTATCGATGGGCCTATTTGGATTGATTCTCAGGTTTATGTGATTCCATCTATAATGTTTTTCTCTCTTTGAATATTGTTGAAATGAGAAGCCGTGATGAATAGAGTTAGGGAAGTCCGAGGCCGCAACAAGCAGGCTGCATCCTTGGTATTCTCATACAAAATCGGCTCCATTGCAGAGTCGAGTTGTACACTAGCAATCTCTTTTCGTTATCCTCTTTTAATGGTTGGTGGCCCATAGGAACATTGTTGTTGGTGCTTGGCTAAGTTATGGGGCAGGCCTCTATACTACATGGGTTATGGCTTTCACTTGGAGTCCTAGGGGCATTGCCTTTGTGAATATCAGCTGACATACCAGATTTTGTGGGAGGGTCTTGTGGCTCCTTACCTAGTGGGAGGGCCTTCCGACCATCACTTGGGGTGTAGTTGCTTAGGGCTCGCTTACTAGACCTACCCTTTACTATGAGCATGAAGCGAATGACACAATCCTCTTGGTCCATGATAGGAGGGTTGAAACCACTCAGGATCTTGGGACTCCTCGGTGGAGTGGCATCGAAGACCCCTATTGAGAGCTGATCAACTAACTTACTATGTGTTTTATTTGGAGAGCTCGATGTCGATGTATCTTCAAGCACTGCACGATTTCTTGAGTCAAGACTATTTGGGACTTTTGGCTAGAGTTGATTCATACTTTGTAGGGCAACTAAAACGCCTTTAGGGTGACTCTAATGGCACGTCTTAGAGGTGACTCACCTTTCTTGATATTTTGAAGAAAATCCTCTTATTTACCATTTAGGGTGATACGATCTGTTGGAGCTATTGGCCACTTGCTTGGCTATCCCCCTCCCCCCCCCCCCCCCCATTTCCTCTTTCAGGAGCTAGATTCATAGTAATTCTTCTATTGGATCTTTGGGGTGGGTTGTCCATATTGTGTTCATTTCATGGATTGTAGCCCTATGGGCGTTTTTTATTAACTAATTAAAAATCTTTTTGTGGAAAAAAAACTCGTTAGATCAATGAAGAGAAAAAAAAGTATAAGTTTAAGTTGTATGTAAATAAAGGATAAAGAATTGAACACAAAACAACACATTAATAGTTGAGAAATGGATAGAGAAATGAAACATACTTGTAAAATTTCTTTGCAAAATCTATTGAAAGAAATCTTCTTACATTAGGGAAAAAATGAACCTTACATGGGCCTTTTGGATTAAGGAGTGATTAGTGATGGACCAATCAGAAGAGGGTGGTGGACACAGTCTATCGCCTATAAATTACTAGGCTAAGGGGGGAGGAGGTGACAGGATTCCCCTATGTTCACGTTTGATCTCTAGAGAGAAAAAGGAATCTCGTAACTTGTGTGGGCCCAAAAATTCAAAAATTTTGGCAAGTTCTAAAACTCATCAGAACACCATTCAATGGCCCCCCAACCACTTTTCGAGATCAAAAGTGTTATTTTTTACTTCTAAATCAAGATCCGTGCATGATCCAACCTGAAAAAGAAGACTTTTTAAAAAATAACTCAGAATACAACTTTCTCCCTCCAAAATCTCTCACTTTCATACCCAAGTCCCAAAAAGTCATCTCTTTCCACTAGTTTCTCTCCCTATCACACCACTAAAGCTCCTGTGCATCTTCCTCTTTGAATTCCTAATGTCACTTCGATAGCTTGAACTCCAATGGAGAAATATAAATCTTATAGCGTCCAAAAGATGAGATTATCACGTTAAAATCTTAATATCAAGGCTATAGAAGGAAATTGGTTAGGACATGAGTTCTACAAAGGTGCATGGGTGTACATGCAACCCTCTGGTGTCGGACCTCATCGTGTAAGAGATCGTCAAAACTTGGATCTTCATTGGAAAGGGAAACTATTGGGCTTCAAAAATCTCAAAAATGGTGAAACATTTGCCATTGTACAACATGTTTTTACAATGTCAAGCATGAAATTGGAAAACTCAAACAAAATGAGATATCCTATCAATTGTAAGTATTGCTCATTGATTCCTATTCTAATTTCTTAATATACCTTATTCAGATGTGTATTTTTTTGTTATAGAGATATTTCCTTCTACCTTGGTGGAGGAGCAACCACTTCATAGTCTTACAGGTACTTTCCAAGCATTGCATGTAGATGTTGGATCACTAATCTTTCCACAAGCCCATCCTGCTCAGCTTTTACATGCGAAAGTTTTCTTTTACACGCAAACATATGTTGTACCCTCTTTATCAAATGATTTTGGCACATTAGAGATGATTAAGCTAGATTCTCTTTTCAAGCTTGAGTGGCCACATCCTAATATATGGACCTTGACATCTTTGAAGCATAAGATGGTGATGGACATACATAACTCTTTGAAATTATCAAGAGTGTCTAGATCTTTAGGATTGCATTGGTGTGTTCGTGTTCATTGTTTTGTACATCTATTTCAGATATTCACAATTCTAGAGACTTCAACAATGTTCATGTTAAAAGATATCACCTATGAGCAAGTGGAGGGTTTACTAGGTCAAAACTGGGGACTTTTAGAAGGATGCACCAAAGGGGATATATAATTTTGTAAAATTGGTGCAACAAGCATATGATTTGGATATTCAAAACACTGTACTTTATTGTACATTAGATTCTACTATGATCGATGGATGTTTAAACTTAGTCAATGGATACCATTACAAAGTTCTAAGGGTTTTTAATTTCATTTGAAATCAAGATAAATCTACCCCACAACAAAATGGAAGTTATTTCAGTTAATCATCATTGGACGCTTGGCAACGTGATAGAACATCTAGTAATACGGGGATTTGAGGATTTGGATCAATCAAAGTTCAAAATACAAGGGCATAAGATAAAAATTTTATGGTACTTTTTCTTTTATTTATACGAATCATTATATTGAAATATGATATTATAAAGTTTTTTATTTTTCTACCTTGGCAAGAGGATGGAGGATAAAATTAAAGTCCTTCCTGAATGGATTCTAGATGGAACTCAACTTTCATTGTCGTAGCTCAAGAACTATTTGAGTACTGGAGTTTACACATAACCCATTTTCCATTCATATTCCTTCCTCTGCTACAATTGAATGCACATGCCAAAAATGAAAGATGTAAAACTTTTTAATGTCAATATGATGTAGAAATTGTCAAATCTTTGATTTTTTCCATGGCAGTATATATTACAATTTTAGAATTCCAAGAATTTTATTTTTTCTACGTCGTATTATTTTAAATGATTATCTGCTCAATATTTTATATGAGCCAAATTTTTTTTTGAGAGTTCTATGCATGAATCTTTTACTTTTAGGTATTACTTCTAACTTTAATTGGGTCCCATTCACTTGAAAATATTGAAGATACTACGAAAGCAAGTCTCATTCTCTCATTTCTCACTTTTGTAACCAAGAAAAGATAAAATCACTTACAGAGCACACACCCCATAGCAATCATGCTACCCTTATGCACAATGGTTGCCTCAACCTCTACTATCCCATTGTCCAAATGTCCTCGAGAACTCTTTGATGAATTCTTGGAATCAACTCAGTACAAAGGTCAAACACATTTGTATGAACTTGTCTCGAGAGTACCTGATCTAGACAAGACAATTCAACTCAACTCTGATGTGCTTAAGGAAATCATAGAGCTTGCACTTTTCCATAGATATACCACCTATTGAGGGTAAGTGGGTCCCATGTGACCTTTTGATCTACATTCATAAAGGTGATGAAGCTTTCATGAAGCACCTTAAGTGCTTCATGACAATCACTAACCATGCAGGGCATTTGTTGGATGAAACAGTGCCTTTGATAAAACAACTTAACAAAAAGAAGAGGATGGGTACTAGGTGTTGATATATCTAGGTAGTGATGTGTGTGAACACACTAGGACTATCGGGGCACTTTTTTCCCTCTTTAGGAGGTTTTTTTCCCCTAGCTTGTATATACGCCTATCACCCTAATGGGCTACTTATCTTTGTACATTCTATAGTAATATGTTCAGTATTGTGTGTTGTGCTCCAAGCTTCTTCTTATTCCTTGTGCTATTCGCGTGCTTTCGTAGACGTCTAACTCCAATAATTGGTATCAGAGTACGTCGCCGCTTCATCTAGGGCATTTTCAACACTCCTCCGAATGTAGTCTCAGAATCACACGAATTTTGGTGAGCATACTCAAGGTGTTTCAAAGATCAAAACAGCTTCACTATGTGGTGTTGAAATCGCGATCTAATCCTGTCATGGGAGTTGGTAAGATCATTTTGACTACTACAGATGGTAGTTCTTTCACTTTGCCAGATGCTTTATTTGTGCCCGAGATCAAGAAGAATCTGTTATCAGTTTCTACATTAGCCAAAATTGTCTTGGTTGTGAAATTTGTTGATGATAGATGTACAATTCATGATTTGTCAAATGGCAATGTTATTAATACTTCTGGCATTTTTTGTCGTGGGTTGTATAAGCTCATAAACTATGAAAAATCGATGAATGATTTGGCATGTGCAATACATGATTCTCAGGCTATGTCAGATGCAAAGCTTTGGCATGCACGCTTTGGTCATCTAAACTTTGCTAGTTTGCTACGCTTGTAGAAATGTGAAATGGTGTCCTCTTTGCCCAAACTTGAGGCACCCAGAAACATCTATGTGATGGCTATACTTTGGGAAAAATGTAGCATTCCTCATTTCCAAAAGATGGTTCAATTCGGGCTACTCAGAAATTATAGCTGGTTCATAGCGATGTCTGTGGTCCTATGCAAACACCCTTCTTTGGAAATTATATTTACTTTGTGACTTTCATTGATGATTTTTCCAGGCATGCATGGGTATATCCACTCAAAGCAAAGTATGAAGTCTCTATGTGCTTCAAACAGTTTCTTGTTTTGGCTGAAAATATGTTAGCATGTAATATGGGCACCCTCAGTTCTAATCGAGGGGGGGAATATATGTCTTCTGATTTCAATGCATTTATGGCTGAACGTGGGATAAAACACCAGTGTATAGTGCCATATACACCTCAATAGAATGGAGTTGCTGAACGGAAGAACAAGTCACTCATGGAGATGGCGAGCTGTATGGTCAAGAGTCAGGCCTTACCACATAGTTTTTGGCTTGAGGCTGTTATGTGTGCAACATATGTACTTAACAGGTGTCCCGCTAAAGCACTCCAGTCTATCACTCCATATAAGGCTTGGCATGATTGCAAGCCATCTATTGCTCATCTACAAGTTTTTGGTTGTCTGGCATATGCATTAGTGCCTGAACAACATCGCTGAAAATTGGATGATAAAGCAGTAAAATGTATTTTTATTGGGTATAGTTCTGAAAGTAAAGGCGATTGTCTATATCATCCACAGACTAAACACACTCTGGTTAGCTGTAATGTTGTTTTTGTGGAAGATGCTAATTAGCCATTGCTTTCATGTACTAAGGAGACATATGTTGGCTCCAAAGACATGTATGATACTTTGCTGCCTCTTTTTACACGTGGAAAGTCTAGTGCTGGTCCTAATGAGGCAACTTCTCAACCTTTGCAGGTTTCATGTGATGATGTAGATCATTCCATTTCTGATGTATATTTACATGACACACTTGTTGATGAGAGAGCTGACATTGAGCAGGCAAAAACTATGCCAAAATGGCTAGTGGAAACTTTATGTGACAGCAAATTAGATGCACCTCTATCATATCATATTCGATCAGGCTCTCATAGTCCCTCTTTTGCATTAGATTGCTATGCTATCGCTGCCTCTAGTCTCTGTGATGAGACTCAACCTGTTTCATTTGATGAAGCATAAAATTTTGAACATTGGATGGCAGCAATGCAATCTAAATATGATTCTATAATGAAGAATGGTACTTGGTCTTTATGTGACTTTACCCTGGCAAAAAGGCCATTGGCACAAAGTGGGTATACAAGCTGAAGCATAAACCTGATGCAACAATTGATAGGTATAAGGCTACGCTTGTTGCACAGGGTTATGCGCAGGAAAGAGGCATTGATTTTGATGAGACCGTTGCACCTACTTGCCGAATGACTACTATTCGTAGCATCTGTGCACTTGCAGCTCATCATGGTTGGAATGTACTTCAGTTGAATATCAAAACAACATTTTTGAATGGTGACTTGCATGAAGAAGTGTATGTTTTTCAGCCCCGTGGCTTTGTGCAAAAAGGGCATGAGAACCAAGTTTGCAGCTTAAAGAAGGCATTATATGGTTTAAAGCAAGCACCACGTGCTTGGTATGAAAAGATACATGCCTATCTGATTGCACATGGTTTTGAGAACATTCCAACTGAAAGCACCTTATGTGTTAAGCGTGCTAATGATGTACTTCCTTTCATTGTGGTTTATGTTGATGACATGCTGTTCACTGGTCCTCATGAGAAGCATATTGCTGATGTTAAGGTTGATTTGCATGCCTCATTTGAGATGTCTGATTTGGGGCATCTGCATCACTATTTGGGCATTCAGTTTATGCACGTTGATGGTGGAATGGCTTTGTGTCAAACGAAATATATTGACACATTTGTTGGAGTTAGACATCTACGGAAGCATGCAAACAACACAAGGAAGAAGAAGAAGAAGCTTGGAGCACAACACACAATACTAAATGTATTACTAGAGAATGTACAAAGATAAGTAGCCAATTAGGGCAATAGACATATATACAAGGCGGGGGAAAAGAAACTCCTAAAGAGGGAAAAAAGTGCCCCGACGGTCCTAGAGTGTTCACACACATCACTACCTAAATATATCAACAAATCCCCCATGGGAGTGATGCGGTGAACAAGTAGCTGGCACTCATGTATAAGGAAGTACCAAGCTATGTGGAAATGACTCCAGAAAAGGAAGTAAGCCCAAACCTTTGCGGAAAGCTTCAAACTTCTCCCTGGGCAGAGCCTTCGTGAAAAGGTATGCTATGTTCTCTTGCATGGGCACATATGCCAAGTTGATCTCCCCAATAGAGAACCTCTCCCTGACATAATGATAATGCACCTCAATGTGCTTAATGCGAGCATGAAACACAGGGTTCCTCGCAACTGCCAATGCGCTCTAACTCTCAGTGAAGATGGTGGTGGCAGAAGACTGACCAACACCCAAATCAGCCATAAGGTGTATGAGCCACACATACTCAACAGTAGCTGTGAAAGCTGCCCTATACTCAGCCGCACAACTAGAAGTGGCCACAGTAGGCTGCTTCTTGCTCAACCAAGATATACATGAGCTACCAAGCATGAAGTAAAAGCCACTAGTGGACACATGAGTGTCATAGCAACCAACCCAGTTTGAGTCAGAAAAAGCATGCAAATCTGGTGGTAGTGATCCCCCCATGGGATAAAACAACCCAAGTGGCCGAGTACCACTCAAGTAGCGAAAGATGCGCTTAACCGCCTACCAATGCTTTACACTTGGGCAATGCATAAACCTGCCCATCTATGAGCCAGCAAATTGAATATCTTGCCTAGTAATGCATAAGTAAATCAGGCATCCAACAGCTTGCTAATAGATGACAACATCAAATGCATCTCCAACATCATGAAGACTCAATCGTAAACCTGTCTCCATAGGAGTGGCAATAGGCTTACAGTCTTCAAGGCCAAAATGCTGCAATAATGTTTCAATATATTTCGTTTGACACAAGGCCATTCCACCATCAACTTGCATAAATTGAATGCCCAAATAGTGATGCAAATCCCCCAAATCAAACATCTCAAATGAGGCATGCAAATCAGCCTTTAAATCAGCAATATGCTTCTCAATAGGACCAGTAACCTTTGGCATCTGCATAGAAGCTTGACATTTCATCAAATACCACATCTCTGCTCACCTTTACCTATTGTGTGAGTGGGTTGTTATGTTTATATCCCTTTTGCTGAAGGGAGTATCCAATGAAGACACACTTTTCTAATTTTGGATCAAGCTTCCTCCTCAACTCATCTGGGACATGTACATATGCAATACAACCAAAAACTTTCAGATGTGATAAGTTTGGTTTTTTACCTGTAAACTTCTCTTCCTGTGTAACTTGATGTACAAGAGCAGTTGGAGTTCTGTTCATGATGTATACAACAATATGCACCGCTTCTTCCCAATAACAATGAGGCATATTCTTCTTAGCCATCAAGGCTCTTGCTATTTCTGTAGCATTTCTATTTTTGCATTCAGCAACACCATTCTGTTGTGGTGTGTACCTGCGTGAAAACTGACGCCGAATTCCATGATTTTTGAGAAAACTGTTGAACTCATTTGACATGTATTCAACTCCTCCATTAGATCTTAATGTCTGAATGTACTTCCCTGTCTACTTTTCCACCATAGCTTTAAAATTCTGGAAGTGATTGAACACCTCGCTCTTCTCTTTCATGAAATATACCCATACTTTGCGTGTATGGTCATCAATGAAAGTAACATAAAACCTGCAACCACCCATAGATGTGGTCTTTGCTGGACCCCAAACATCTGTATGTACTACTTCTAGTACATTCTCACTAACATGCTTGTCATGTGGAAATGATGCTCTTGACTGTTTACCAAATTGACATGTTGCACATACCTTTTGCATTTCTACAACTTTGAAAGTTGGTAGTCCATGGACAATATCCTTTGACTGCATCAATTTTAGCCTTTGCAAGTTTGCATGTCCAACACATCTCTATATTTGCAATAACTCATGCACCTTTTGCAAACATGACTGCATTCATTTCAAGAATCTTCACATTTAAGGTGAACATCCTACCCACTTTGTTTCCTTTGGCAACCAATCATCCATCCTCCTTGTACTCTTCTACATAAAATCCATCAGCATTGAACCTGACTTGTAATCCCTGGTCAACCATTTGTCCAACAGAAACCAGATTCTTTGTTATATTTGGAACATGCAGCACATCAACAAGATGTTTTACATTTCCATCCTCCATCGATAGTGTTATGTTTCATGTATGCTCAATAGGATGTGATGTGTCATCACTTGTTTCAACATATCCAGGAACTAGCAATTTCTGCAAAGTACTAAACCATTCTGCATGACTGGTCATGTGATTTGAAGCATGTAAAATCAATTACTTTTACCCATGTAAAAGTGCATATGTTAGATGCACTAATTCCACGAGGGGTTAGATAGAATCAAATCTCAAGTTTCTTGATGAGAAAATAAATCCTATAGTTTAGGACTTACTTTTAGGTGAGCATTTGAATTTGAATTCAAAGCTTATCTCCAACTTCAACTATAAAAAAGATAAAAAAACTCTCGATCTAAGAGAGATTAGAAGAGCCCGATTATGAGATCATCTTGAGATGGACTTAAGTGATTAGTCTGCTCATCTCATAGCCACTTCACTACCCTCACATTGTGCAATTGAACATTTCCAATGACATTGTATTACTATGCGATTTAATATATACACATTGATCATATCTCTACTTCACTTCTCTGTTATGACCATCTCAAAATAGTGAACTTCTCAGGGCTTTTTCTTAGTGCATGGTTGATCATTTGATATGATTTAAAGTGCTATAGAATCCTCATACTTTCTACTTCATAGCCACAAAGTTTCATTGTTCTTGTTTCATGTAATCGTGAGATATCTTCATATCATTACCCTCTGGTTTTTAGTTTGAAGCAACCCGAAAATGTTAGGCAAGTCTTGTAACTTGCTAAGCATCATTCTCAGTGTATAGTCCATCTTTTTTATTGAAATAACTCATGATTGGTAGCTATGTAATTTAATTAGATACCACCAAAAGGAATTTGATTATGGTAGCTATGTAATTTAATTAGATACCACCAAAAGGAATTTGATTATGGTAGCTATGTAATTTAATTAGATACCACCAAAAGGAATTTGATTAATGTCTAGTAGGTTGAGAGCATTGTTCATTATATTGAACATGTGTAGAGACTAAAGTAGCAAGTCTATGATCTTGGATCAACTTCCTAATCATATGTTTTAATCTATTGATTAGTGGATCATGTTCCAAAGCACATAAGTGATTATTTGTTATCATTAGGAAGAAAAAGATGCCTACTACACTCTCCACCACTTTTTCTTGGCTGGTGTGAAGCAGGGCTTTGGAGCACCACTTCATCTCTGAAGACTATCCACCATCTACTCCAACATTCACTATGTACCATGGGTCATGTTTGGGGAAAATTGAGATTTTATGGCTGGTTTCACACCCATTGTGGTAAGGTGTAATCTCTTATTGGTATGCAAATCTACATTAAAATGGCAAAATATTTGTTTCATGTAGTGGACTTCTTTCACCCTTACGATACAAATTGAGTTTTGGGTCTAGAAAGTTTGCATGAATTTAAGATAAATTCCATGGTTTGGCTATGCAAAATCTCTTTTTTATAGTTGGTTGGAGCGAGATAAATATTTTTATTTGGATGGATTATTTATGGAAACATTTTATCTATACTTTAGATGAATAATAGAAATGGAAACTCAAGGTACCAATACAAAGAAGAATTAGAAGTTGATAGAAGACATAAAAATTTCACGACAAGAGAATGTCTACTTAAGAAAAAATGATAGAATAAAAAAAAGAAAATCATCTTATTATGAGATGAATGAAAAGTTGGAAGAACCAAAAAGATGTGGCCAAAAGAAGGAATTTTTGCCTCCTCTATATGCATCCTCTCATTAAGAAGTGCATCATGTAAATCTCTATCGGAAATGGAATGATGTGCATCAATGTGTGGAATTTATAAAGGCTAAGAGATCTCGCCATTTGCACCAACACTTGAATGTCTACCTATAAATAGAGGCAACAAGGTGTCATACACATCTTTGGAGCCAACTTATGTCTCCTTGCTTACTGAAATTAATGGCTGAATCCCATCTTCCACAAAAAAAACAGCATGGCTAACCAAAACGTGTTTAGTATGTGGATGATATAGACAATAGCCTTTTCTTTCATAATTGTACCCAATAAAAATACATTTCAGTACTTTATCATCCAACTTTCTACGTTCTTATTCAGGCACTAATGCATGTGACAAACAACCAAAGACATGCAGATGAGAAACAGATGGGTTATGCCCATGCCAAGCCTCATGTGGAGTTATAGAGTGCCGTACTTTGGTGGGATATTTGTTAAGTACATATGTTGCACACATAATAACCTCGAGTGAGAAACTATGTGGTAAAGCCTGACTTTTGACCTTACACCTCACCATCTTCATGAGAGACATGTTCTTTCTTTCAGCAACACCATTTTTTTAAGGTTTATATTGTAGTGTACACTGATGTTTTATCCCATGGTTATCCAAAAATGCATTAAAATTAGAAGTCATGTATCCCCCCTCCCACAATCAAAATGGAGGGTGCCCGTTTTACATGCTGACAGATTTTCAATCAGAACAAAAACTGTTTGAAGCTGATATACACGTTGGACTTTGTTTTCAATGGATACACCCATGCATGCCTAGAAAAGGTAGTTCCCAAAAGAAGGTCTTTGCATAGAACCATAGAAATCATTCTAAACAAGCTACAATTTTTGAGTATCTTGAACTAAATTACGAAGTAAAGATAGTTCAAGATACTTCCCAAAAGAAGTAAAGGTAGTTCCCAAAAAAAGCTCTTTGCATAGAACCATAGAAATCGTAAAAGTCACGAAGTAAAGGTAGTTCCCAAAAGAAGGTCTTTGCATACAACCATAGAAATCATTCTAAAAAGCTATAATTTTTTAGTATCATGAACTAAATTATCTTTTGAGAAGGAGCAATGCTGCATTTTGCCCAAAATATAGCCTTCAAAAACATGCTTACAAGGTGCCTCGAGTTTGGCAGAGAGAACACCATTTCAGATTTTTTCACGCATAACAAACTACCATAATTCAGATGACCAAAGCATGCATGCCAAAGCTTTGCATCTGACATAGCCTGAGAATCTTGAACTCCACATTGTTGGAGTTTGAGGTCTGTGGAAGCATGCGAAACAACACATGGAAGAAGAAGAAGCTTGGAGCACAACACACAATATTGAATGTATTACCACTAGAATGTACAAAGATAAGTAGCCCATTAGGGCAATAGAAGTATATACAAGCCTGGGAAAAAACCTCCTAAAGAGGGAAAAAAGTACCTTGGTTGTCCTAGAGTGTTCACACACATCACTACCTAAATAGATCAACAAATCCCCCTGGGAGTGATGTGGTGAATAAGGCCCTTGCACTCATATATAAGGAAGTGTCAGGCTATGTTGAATCAATCCACAAAAGGAAGTAAGCCGAAAGCTTTGTGGAAAGCTTCAAAGGTCTCCCTAGGCAGAGCCTTTGTGAAAAGGTCTGCAATGTTCTCTTGCATGGACACATATGCCAAGCTGATCTCCCCAGTAGAGAACCTCTTATTGACCTAATGATAATGCACCTAAATGTTCTTAGTGCAAGCATGGAACACAAGGTTCCTCACAATTGCCAATGCACTTTGACTGTCAGTGAAGATGGTGGTGGCAGAAGATTGACCAACACCCAAATCAGCCATAAGGCATTTGAGTCACACACACTCAACAGTCACTGTGAAATCTACCCTATACTCAGCCTCACAACTCGAAGTGGCCACAGTAGGCTGCTACCAAGATATACATGAGCTACCAATAATGAAGCAAAAGCCGCTAGTGGGCACATGAGTGTCATAGCAACCTGCGTAGTCAGAGTAAAAAGAAAGCATGTAAATCTGGCAGTAGTGATCACCCCTTGGGATAAAACAATCCAAGTAGTTGGGTACCACTCAAGTAGTGAAAGATGCGCTTAACTGCCTACCAATGCTTGACACCTAGGCAATGCATAAACCTGCTCATCTGTGAGACAACAAACTAAATATCTAGCCAAGTAATGCATAAGTTAATCAAGCATCGAACAACGTGCTCATAGAGAACAACATCAAATGCATCTCCAGCACCATGAATACTCAATCATAAACCTGTCTCCATAGGAGTGGCAATAGGTTTATAGTATTCAAGGCGAAAAGGGTGCAATAATGTGTCAATATATTTCTTTTCAACACAAAGCCAATCCATCATCAACTTGCATAAACTGAATGCCCAAATAATGATGCAAATGCCCCTAATTAGACATCTCAAATGAGGATTGCAAATCATCCTTAAAATCAGCAATATCCTTGTCACGAGGACTAGTGAGCAATATGTCATCAAGATACACAACAATGATCAGAAGTACATCATTAGCATGCTTAACATATAAGGTGCTTTCAGTTGGATTGTTCTCAAAACCATGTGTAATCAAATAAGCATGTATCTTTTCATACCAAGCACGTGGTGCTTGCTTTAAACCATATAACGCCTTCTTCAACCTACACACTTGGTTTTCATGCCCTTTCTATACAAAGCCTCAGGGTTGAAAAACATACACTTCTTCATGCAAGACACCATTTAGAAATGCAGTTTTAATGTCCAAATGATGTATATTCCAACCATGATGAGCTACAAGTGCACAGATGCTACGAATAGTAGTCATTCAGCATGTAGGAGCAAAGGTTCCATCAAAATCAATGCCTCTTTCCTATGCATAACCTTTGCAACAAGCCTAGCCTTATACTTGTCAACTGTTCCATCAAAGTTACACTTCAGCTTGTATACCCACTTAGTGCCAATGGCCTTCTTGCCAGGAGGCAAGTCACATAAAGACCTAGCACCATTTTTCATGAAAGCATACAAACCAGGTTCAATCTCATCATAGAGACTAGAGGCAGCCATAACATAGCAATCTGATGCAAAAGACGCACTAGGATAGCCTGAATGGGTATGGTATGATAGAGATGCATCTAATTTTTTTTCACACAAAGTGTGCACTAACCATTTTGGCATAGTTTTTGCCTCTTCAATATCACCTCTCTCATCAACAAGTGCATCATGTAAATCTACATCAGAAATGGAATGGTCTGCATCATCACATGAAACCTGCAAATGCTGAGAAGTTGCCTCATTAGGACCAACACTAGATTGTCCACCTATAAAAAGAGACAACAAAGTATCACACATGTCTTTGGAGCTAATAGATATCTCCGTTGTACATGAAAGTAATGACTAAATAGTAAGTTGCACAAAAACAATATCATGACTAACCAAAATGCATTTGGTATGTGGATGATAGCCTTTGCTTTCAAAATTGTACCCAACAAAAATACATTTCACTACTTTATCATCATTTTTTGCATTGTTGTTTAGGCACTAATGCATATGCCAAACAATAAAAAACATGCAGATGAGTAATAGATGGCTTGCGACCATGCCAAGCCTCATATGCAGTGATAGACTGCAACACTTAAGTGGGAGACTTGTTAAGTACACATGCTGCACACATAATAGCCTCAAGCCAGAAACTATTGGTAAAGCCTAAATCTTGACCATACACCTTGCCATTTCCATGAGTAACATGTTCTTACATTCAACAACTCCATTTTGTTGAGGTATATACAACACTATGCACTGATGTTTTATCCCACATTCAGCTAAAAATGCATTAAAGTCACAAGACATATATTCCCCCCCTTGATCAAAATCGAGGGTGCCCATTTTACATGCTCATAGATTTTTAGCCAAAATAAAAAACTCTTTGAAGCACATAAACATTTCCAACTTTGCTTTGAATAGATATACACATGCAAGCCTCGGAAAATCATCAATGAAAGTCACGACGTAAAGATAATTCCCAAAAGAAGTTATTTGCATAGGACAATAGACATCACTATGAATAAGGTGCAATTTTTGAGTAGCTCAAACTGAACCATCTTTTGGAAAGGAGGAACACTGCATTTTGCCTAAAATACAACCTTCACAGAGATGTTTTCCAGGAGCCTCAAGTTTGGGCAAAGAGGAAACCATTTTAGATTTGTGCAGAAGTAGCAAACTAGCAAAATTCAGATGACCAAAGCGTGCATCCCAAAGCTTTACATCTAACATAGCTTGAGAATCATGTACTGCACATGTTGAATCACTCATAGAGTTTTCATAGTCTATGAGCTTATACAGCCCATGACATAAAATGCTAGAAGCAATAATTATGGCACCATTTGATAGATCATGAACTGTACATTTATCATCAACAAATTTCACAACCAAGCCAATCTTGGCTAATGCTAGAACTGATAACATATTTTTCTTGATCCCGAGCACAAATGAAGCATCTGACAAAGTGAAAGAACTACCATCAACAATAGTTAGAAAGATCTTACCAACTCTCATGATAGGATAAGAGGAGTTGTTGGTGCATGTGATAGTATTCATTGTAGAGGCATGCTCAAGTGAAGTGAAGAAACTGTGTTGCAAGGTAATATGTTTGGTTGCCCCACTCTCAAAATACCAAACATCTGAGTCTATTGTAGACATACATTGCTCATGTGAAGATGGGTCAAAACTACAAATAGTAGTAAACGTCCATTCTTCATTATGCACAAGATTAGTAGACTCTATTTTTGGTGTAGAGGCCTTTGCATTAACCATTCTAGCCTCTTTTTCTTTGCCTCTTTTTCTTTGCCTCTTTTTCTTTGCCTCTTTTGTAGCTAGTTTTGGTCAGTTCTTTATAACATGAGCTTTATCTTTACAGTACTTACAAAATAATTTCTACTTTTCTGATTTCTTCTCATCTTTGTCTTCCTTCTTCAAATGTGTAGCATTTGCTGATTTTTGGTTACTAGTAGATCAACTCCATTTACCTTTTCCCTTCTCACTAGCTAGGAAAGCTTGATCTGCAACATGCATAATCGACCTGTTTTTCCTAGACTGATCTTCCTGCAACAGAACAGAGACTAACTCCTCAAATGTTAAGGCATTTGGATTTCCTTTCATCATCAAACAAAGAGTAGAAGCAAAAATCTGGTATAAATCGGGAAGATCATTCAGAACAGTGTGCATAAGTGAACTATTAAGCAAGACTTCGTTAGTAGAAATTAACTGTTCCTTCAAATCTTTTATCTTTGTTAGAAAACTATTCATAGAATCACCTTCATTCATATGCTCACTCTCCAATTATTTTTGAAGGTAAGCAACATGAGCCTCATTCCTAGCCTGGTACAATGTGGGAAGTGTATCCCAAGAATCCTGAGCTATTCTACAAGAGCAAATGTGAGGAATAATGGCATGTTTGATAAAAAAGGCTATCAATGCATGCACCTGAGCATCTCTGCCATCCCAAAAAAAATTCTCTGCAATAGGTGCAATAGGAACCGCAATATGAATAGGAATCTATATGTTGGAGCAAGTCTATGACAAGCCTAAGTATTGTCTTGAGTCCCACAAAGTCATAAAAGAAGCTTCAAAATGAAGACTATGTAAAGTTCACTTGTGAACTACCTCTTGTAACTTTTGAAGAGTTTACTTAATGTAAAAGTAAGAGAATCTTAAGTGGTTGAGTCCACTTGATCAAGAATGGAAAGAGGAGCCACGAATTCGTGATTTGTGGTAGGTAGAGAATCAAATCAATCATTCATTGATTGGAGAGTGATTGAGGGAAGTTAGCCTCCCAAACTCAACTATAAATAGATGGCAGTTTTAGTCATGGTTAGAGAGACCTATGTGAAGACCTCCAAGAGCTGAGCTTTATGCCATATCAAGGTGTGATTACAATGCACACATATGTATCAGTACGTCATTGTATTGTACAAGCAATATACTTTCATTTTCATGATTATTTGAGTTCATCTTTCCATGTTCTTGTGAAGTGTACTACTCACCGCCATTACTCTCAGTTTTCTCAGTCAGCTTGCAGAGATGTTTTCTCTGAGCTTGGTGCATCATTTTCAGTGATTTAACTTGGTAAAGTTAGCTCTATAAGTCTACTATATGCTCACAAATTTTCATGTCATTTGGATGTTTCAATCTTCAGTTATGTTTATTTGAAGTCAACAGGGTCTGTTCATCTTCACTTCTCTATCAGGTACCTGACTTTTTCACTCATCTTGTCAGAGCCATTTCTCAGTGGTTACTTATCCAAATTCAGTGATTTAAAGCTTGTTGGAGTTAGCTTACTGTCTAGTATAACCATACAAATTTTCATAATCATTGGATTTCTAAATTTTGAGTTATGTTGATTTTTCTGCTCACTGGTCTATTTCTGTAGCAGCCCGTGAAAATCGGGATGATGTCATCACTTGTTAAAACTCATTCTCAGTGTGTGGTTCATTATTTTTGATGATATTACTCTTGAAAGTTAGCTCTTCAAGTTGCCTAGACTTCCCCAAGAGGAATTGAGCTAATTGCTGTTGTGCTCAGAGAATTATGTAAAACACTAGACAGGTGTATGAACCAAGAATAGCAAGTTTTCACCTCTGAGCTAACTCCAACTTATCTGTTTTGATCTATCTTTTTGAGAGTGATCTTCCAAGGTACATAGGGTGTATAATACATCCATTGGCAAGCTAAAAGGGCCCACCATATACTCCTGGAGTTCATTTGGCTGGTGTAGATCAAGGATTTTGCAACACCTCTTCATCTTCAAGCACATACCTATCCATCTCTTCACAGTGGTATCAGAGCAAGGTTGGACAACATGGCAGATGGATTTCCTTCATCAATTGACAAATTGGATAGAGGTAATTACTCAGCTTGGTCATTAAGAATGGAAGCTTATCTCCAAGGTAGAAGTTTATATGGTTATGTGGCTGGAGATGAAGTTATGCCAAATTTCAAGAATAAAAGTCAACCAACACAAGAAGAGCAAGAAAGATTGAGCACATGGTGCTCCAAGGATGCACTTGCAAGGTCTTATCTCCTCAACTCTATCTCAGATTTTTTGTTGCCTCACATTAGAAGTTGTAAGACATCTCAGGAAGTGTGGGATGCACTTGAAGCTTTCTTTCCTTCAAGTACCAAAGCTAGGAAGCATCAACTATGGCTGGAGTTCACAACTCTCAAGAAGGCTCCCAAACAAAATGTGACTGATTTTGTCACAAAGCTCAAGGACATAGCGGATCAGTTGGGAAGCATTGGAGAGGTAATAGATGAAGAGAAAATTGTAAGGCAGGTCATCAATGGCTTGAAGGCAGATGATAAGTGGGAAGCATTCACCACAGCTATGGATTTGTACATGGACATGCATGTACCTGATTTCAACACACTCATTGGACAACTACTTACTCAAGAGGCAAAGCTTATCAAAAATGGAGAAAGCTCTAAAGGTAATCAATCTTCAGCTTTATACACGGATAAAAGCAAGTCTAAAGATAACAAAGGAAAGGCAAAGAAAGTGGATGATGAAGCAGGTACATATCAAGCTAACTATGCAGGTAGAGGAAGACATGGCAGAGGTAGAGGAAGAGGAGGTAGACAAGGCAAGGGGAGATCCCAAGACTCCAACTCATGTTCTATTTGTGGATTAACTAATCATACAACTGAAAATTGCTTTAGGAATTCCAGGAATCAAAGAGGCAGAGGATACAATAGAGGAAGTTATGGCTACTCAAGAGGAAGGTTCAACAACTACCATGGCAACTACAACAACTACAATCATTCAAACTATCAAGGAGGCTACAAAGGAAGGAGAGACTACAATAACTACACAGAAGACTCAAACAAAGAGGATTCATTATTGATCATGAACATGGCTATGCCACAAGGTAAATCTGATGAGCATGTTTTCTACATAGATTCAGGTTGTTCAAATCATGTGGCAGGAAATGTGGCACTCCTATCAGATTTAGAAGATCCAAGGAATAAGCATGAGGTACAAACAGGAGATGATACAAAACATCCTGTGGAGAAAATAGGCAATGTCAAAGCACCTGATGGAAACATCAACCTACTCAGTAGGCTCAAGATGGGTCTATAAACTCAAGAAGAATTCTGATGGTTCAATTAACAAGTATAAGGCAAGGCTTGTGGCAAAAGGCTTTGCACAAACTCAGGGAATTGATTATGAGGAGACCTTCTCTCCTGTGGCAAAGATGCCTACTATTAGGGTTTTGCTTAGTATTGCCTCTTCCAAGAATTGGAAAATACTTCAACTAAATGTAAAGAATGCATTTTTGAATGGTTGGATAACAGAAGAGGTATATATGGCACAACCACCTGGTTTTGAGAATCAAGTTTATCCTGATTATGTGTGTAAACTTAACAAAGCATTGTATGGTCTCAAGCAAGCTCCAAGAGCTTGGAATTTCAGGCTTGTTTCATTCTTGCAGGACAAAGGCTTTCAACCAAGCAAGGAAGATCCTTCACTCTTTATTAAAAAGAGTAATTCCGAGGTCATCTACCTATGTGTATATGTAGATGATATTATATTGACAGGAAATGATGCAGATGGTATGAAGAAGATCAAAGATCAGATGAGAGAAGAGTTCAAGATAAGTGATTTGGGTTCACTTACCTACTTCCTAGGTTTGGAAGTTGTCTACAAAGATCATGGTTTGTTTCTCACTCAAAGAAAGTACATTAAGGACATGTTGGCAAAATTCAAGATGCAAGATTGTAAGATTGCAGGTACTCCAATGGAGGTCAATCACAAATTGAGCTCACATGAAGGTGAACTCATAGAGGACATCACATCATATCAAAGTCTAGTGGGTGGTCTCAACTATGCCACATTGACAAGAGTAGATATATGTTACAGTGTGAGTGTGCTAAGCCAATTTATGCACACACCAAGGAAACCACATATGGATGCTGCCAAAAGGATTCTCAAGTATCTCAAAGGAACCATAAATGAAGGACTTTATTATCCTTATGTATCTATTTAGGTTTGAAGCTATTTTCTGATGCAGATTGGGCTGGCTCCAAGGAAGATAGAAGGAGCACTTCAGGTTATCTTACCTTTGCAGGTTCAAAGCTTATTTCATGGTCATCCAAGAAGCAACCACCAGTTGCTCTCTCTTCTACTGAAGCTGAATATAGAGGTCTTTCCATAGCTACTCAGGAAGCTATGTGGATGAAGACATTATTCAAAGATCTTGGATTGGAGTTTGGAACTCCAACTATTTATGGTGACAATATGAGTTCTATTCACTTGGCTGCTAATCCTATTTTTCATGCAAGGACTAAACATATTGAAGTTCATTATCACTATGTACGAGAGAAGGTTCTAAGCAAAGAGATTCAAATATCATATGTGTCCACTCATCAACAATGTGCAGATATTCTAACCAAAGCATTGGATGGTACAAAGCTTTGCAAATTCAAGGCTATGATTGGTTTGCAGGTAATCTTGGAACATTGAAGACCTCAAGCATACTTGGCTTGAGGGGGAGCTGTTGGAGCAAGTCTATGAAAAGCCTAAGTATTGTCTTGAGTCCCACAAAGTCATAAAAGAAGCTTCAAAATGAAGACTATGTAAAGTTCACTTGTGAACTACCTCTTGTAACTTTTGAAGAGTTTACTTAATGTAAAAGTAAGAGAATCTTAAGTGATTGAGTCCACTTGATCAAGAATGGAAAGAGGAGCCACGAATTCGTGATTTGTGGTAGGTAGAGAATCAAATCAATCATTGATTGATTGGAGAGTGATTGAGGGAAGTTAGCCTCCCAAACTCAACTATAAATAGATGGCAGTTTTAGTCGTGGTTAGAGAGACCTATGTGAAGACCTCCAAGAGCTGAGCTTTATGCCATATCAAGGTGTGATTACAAGGCACACATATGTATCAGTAATTCATTGTATTGTACAAGCAATATACTTTCATTTTCATGATTATTTGAGTTCATCTTTCCATGTTCTTGTGAAGTGTACTACTCACCGCCATTACTCTCAGTTTTCTCAGTCAGCTTGCAGAGATGTTTTCTCTGAGCTTGGTGCATCATTTTCAGTGATTTAACTTGGTAAAGTTAGCTCTATAAGCCTACTATATGCTCACAAACTTTCATGTCATTTGGATGTTGAAATCTTCAGTTATGTTCATTTGAAGTCAACAGGGTCTGTTCATCTTCACTTCTCTATCAGGTACCCGACTTTTTCACTCATCTTGCCAGAGCCATTTCTCAGTGGTTACTTATCCAAATTCAGTGATGTAAAGCTTGTTGGATTTAGCTTACTGTCTAGTATAACCATACAAATTTTCATAATCATTGGAGTTCTACATTTTGAGTTATGTTGATTTGATTTCTCACTGGTCTATTTCTATAGCAGCCCGTGAAAATCGGGATGATGTCATCACTTGTTAAAACTCATTCTCAGTGTGTGGTTCATTATTTTTTATGAGATTACTCTTGAAAGTTAGCTCTTCAAGTTGCCTAGACTTCCCCAAGAGGAATTGAGCTAATTGCTGCTATGCTCAGAGAATTATGTAAAACACTGTACAGGTGTATGAACCAAGAATAGCAAGTTTTCACCTCTGAGCTAACTCCAACTTATCTGTTTTGATCTATCTTTTTGAGAGTGATCTTCCAAGGTACATAGGGTGTCTAATACATCCATTGGCAAGCTAAAAGGGCCCACCATATGCTCCTGGAGTTCATTTGGCTGGTGTAGATCAAGGATTTTGCAACACCTCTTCATCTTCAAGCACATACCTATCCATCTCTTCACACTATAGAATATCATCATCTTCAACACCATCTGCATCAGCTTTAGCACCTATATTTGCTGGTGTAATATGATGTTTTTTAACACCCTACACAATATTCGACAATCCTTTTGCGACCAATACATAATGCATCCTAGAATCCCACAATGGGTAATTCTTACCATCTAACTTATCCTCAATAGCCAAGATACAAAAGACATCACTGCTTTCAGCCATGGCCATTGACTAAAATACCTTGATGCAAAAACATGATTGTATCTGAAAAAGTTGAAATAAAACTACCCTAACAAGTTCTGCCAAACCTATAGTAGACTTCGAGATGCTTATACTGGCAAACCAAAACCTGTATATATCTTTAGTGAAAAAAGACAAAATAGCCTACATAAACACTTTGATAGTGCATTTAAAGGTCGAAGCAAGCTCAGATTGTGATTTTGGCACCATAGAGCAAAGCCATTTTGATCTCCTGATCACCCTTAGTATGGTCACCAAATTTCCTGTGATTCTGAGACTGTGACCAGAGGGGTGTTGAGGATGCCCTAGATGAAGCACCGACCTGCTCTAATATGAATTGTTGGAGTTTGAGGTCTATGGAAGCACAAGAATAGCACAAGGAAGAAGAAGAAGCTTGGAGCACAACACACAATACTAAATGTATTACCATTAGAATGTACAAAGATAAATAGCCCTTTAGGGTAATAGGAGTATCTACAAGCTGGGGGAAAAACCTCTTAAAGAGGAAAAAAAGTGCCCTGGCAGTCCAAGAGTGTTCACACACATCACTACCTAAATATATCAACACACATACCTAATCATTCGAAAATATTGCATAATCTATGAGCTTATACAACCCTCAACATAAAATGCCATAAGCAATACTAACATCACCATTTGACAAATCACGAACTGTACATTTTTCATCAACAAAGTTTGCAACCGAGCTGATCTTGGCTAACGCTGAAACTAATAACATATTTTTCTTGATACACGAAGCATATGACAATCTAAAAGAACTACCATCACTAGTAGTCAGAAAGATCTTAGGTAGCATTCCATCGATCACAATCTATTCTCAACTGATCACTCAAGAATAAATGGAAGAGAGAAAAATAAAACTTATACAAGATCAAGGAAAATTTGGCACAGAAGAGTAGACAAGATATCAATCAAAGAAAGAGAAATTTTGATATTATGGATGTGAATCAATTGATAAAATTGCTTTGGAAAATAGGTTCTTGATGAAGCCTCTACCTCTCGATTGTTGGTGAAAATGCAAAGCCTACACACTTGGCTATGCATGAGAAGACTTCATGTGAATGATTGAAGACCCATGAGAACTATTGCTTGTGAATAGTTACCTTTTATCCTTTCTAAAAGGCATCTGCCTCTAAAAGAATCTTTGTAAATCCACAAAACTCATGGAGTTAGATGGATTGAAAAGTTAGGAGTTTCTTAAAGAGAATATCTCCTAGATTAGTGGATCACTTTTTAGTGAGAGCCAAAAGTTGAATTCAAATTCAAATTTTGAATGAAGCATCTATAAAAGATGAATGTAAAATCTCACACAGAGATCACTCCATTTCTGAGCCTTTAGTTGATCACATTGTAGAGAGTGTGTGGCTCACTTCATAGCCCACACTACTCACTATCATTGGGCATTGATTATCATGCCAATGATCATGTATAACATTTTTTTATAATACAATAGATCATTTCTTACATTTGTTGGTCTCTCTGTCATAGTCACTCAAAACAGTCATCTTCTATTCCTCATATCTCATTCATTACTCCACCATTTTCAATGTTCTATGGGTTGTTTGAACCAACTCTAAGTCTACTACGTGCTGGTAAATTTTGAAGGCATTCCATTTAGAGTATTGGGAGAAAAACGCATCCAAGTGATCACTTGTCAATCTTTGCAGAGGTCCTAAAAAATCGAGGGTAATGCTAAACTTGCTAAATTGATTGCTCTGTGTATAGTCAATCATTTTAAGTGATTCCACTTGGAATCATTATCTCTGTAAGCTAATGTAATATCTCCAAAAGGAATTTTTCTAATTCCTACTGTGCTGGGAATACTGATCTTAGCAAGGAGCAGGTATGTGAACCAAAATAGAAAGTTTTTTCATGGATTCTGAATTTGGAAGTAGTATGTTTCGAATGAATCATTACTTACATCATTTCCAAAGTAGATAGGCACTTATTTGGTGTCATTGGAAAGCTAAGAGGGCCTAGAATGCAACTCTGAAGTCAAACAGGGATGGTACAAAGTAGGCATTAGCAATACCAACTCATTTTCTGGAGTGTCCATCCATCTTTCCCAACAATGGTATCAAAGCAAAGCTAAGGTAAAATGGGAGATGGTTTTCCTTCTTTCATTGATAAATTGGACAAGAACAACTACCAAGCATGGTCCTTGAGGATGAAGACATACTTACAAGGAAGGAGTCTCTATGGATACATCTTAAGAGATGAGGAGATGCCCATTTTCAGAAGCAAAGGACAACCTACAAGAGAGGAGTATGAAAGACTCAATTCATGGTGTGCCAAAGATGCATTAGCAAGGTCATACTTACTTAACTCAATCTCTAATTTTCTTCTTCTCCACATTAGGAACTGTAAGACATCCCAAGAAACTTGGGAAACATTTTCTTCCTATTTTTCTTCCAACACAAGGGCTAGGAAGAACCAATTGTGAATTGAGTTCACTACTCAAAGAAAACCACCCAAGCAAGGCATCTCAGAGTATGTGACCAAAGTCAAGGATGTGGTTGAACAATAGGCAAGCATAGGAGATGAAATTGAAGAGGAGCAAATTGTGATACAAGTGATCAATGGTATTAAGGCAGATGACAAATGGGAGAGCTTCACAACTGCTATGGACTTGTACATGGACATGCAGATTCCATATCTTACTACACTCATGGGGCAACTCTTTACCCATGAAGCCAAGCTCAACAAGAATGGAGATTCATCAAGAGTTAATAGCTCTTTTGCCCTTTACATGGATAAAGGCAAGCCTAAAGAGAAAGGGAAAAGCAAGAAAATTGAGGATGAAGGTACAAACTCTCAAGCCAACTATGCAGGGAGAGGCAGAAACTCAAGAGGTAGGGGCAGAGGAGGTAAGCAAGGTAGGGGGAGACCTTTCAAGTCTTCCCCATGTAGTATTTATGGTTTTTCAAATCAAACTATAGATGAGTGTTACATGTACTTCAAGAATCAGAGAGGTAGAGGTTTCCAAAGAGGTGGATATACACAATCAAGAGGAAGATTCAACCATCATCAAGGCTACAATAATAACTACAACAACAACTACACTAACAGGCTACAAATCAAGGAAAGACTACAACAATTATGTAGAGGAACAAGAGGATTCTCTTCTGATTATGAATATGACTTCAAAGCAAGGTATGAATGATGAACATCTCTTCTACATTGACTCAGGATGTTCAAACCATGTGGCAGGCAATGTAGCTCTTCTCTCTAACCTTGAGGAACCTAATGGAAAACATTAGGTACAAATAGGTGATGACACCAAGCACTCAGTGTTCAAGGTAGGAAATGTTAAAACCTCTGATGGAAATAGAAATCTGTTGAGCAGGGTTTTATATGTACCTACAATTACCAAAAATTTGATGATTGTTGGACAGATTGTGGAAAAGGGTTTGTAGGTCAGGTTCAACAAATATGGAGCATTTGTGGAGGATCCCCAACATGGATTCAAGAGAATTGCCAAAGGAGAAAAGACAGGTAGATTATTTACTTTTGAACTTGAATATACAAGGAATATTGCACTTTATAGCTACACCGATCAAACATTATCAGAGCTTGAAATTTGGCATAAGAGATTAGGGCATAGTAGAGAACCTTAAAGCAAATATGTAAAGATCAATGTGTGCGTGGGATACCAAATGTATCCAAGCAACACATGATCTATAAATGTGATGCTTGTCAGTTTGGAAAATCTCACAGGTTACCCTTCTCAAAGAAAGGCTACATGCATGAGGACTACTTAGAGCTTGTCCATATAGATGTATGGGGACCAATTAAGGATTCCTCAATTTTTGGATCAAGGTATCATGTATTTTTCATTGATGATTTGAGTAGGCGGACTATCTTATATTTTATGAAGCACAAAGATGAAGTATTCAGGTACTTTAAGAAGTATCTTGCACTTGTTGAAAACCAAACAGGAAAAAGCCTAAAGAGACTAAGGTCAGATGGAGGAGGTGAGTACTTCTCAAATGAGTTTGATGCATTCTTTTAGGGTAGAGGAATTAAAAGGGAAATTACAACAAGGTATACCCATGAGCAGAATGGGGTGACAGAGAGGAGAAACAGATTAATTGTTGAAACAGCTAGGTCAATGCTATATGAGAAAAAATTACCTAATTATTTGTGGGCTCCCAAGGAGAACCTTTCTGAGTAGGTATTCTACTCTAGCAGAGGAAGAGGTAGAGATCGAGGTTTTGAAAGTGGAAGACAAAATAGTAACCAACACCAAGGTCAACATAAGAATCATATAGGAGGTAGAGGACAATTTCAAGGCAGGGGGAGCCAAAGAGGCCATAGAAATTTCCAAAGAAATGATATAAGTAATGATAATAAAGGATGCTAGAATTGTGGTAAACTTGGACACTTTGAACATGATTGTAGGTTGAAGAATCAAAGTAACAGAAGGAAGCAAAATAACTATGGATCCACACGTGCAGATGATTCTGAGAAGCGATTCATGGTTCAACATCATATGATGAATATGATGTCTACTGATGTTTCAAAATCAAATGGTAATGTTTGGTATGTTGATTCAAGTGCTTCAAATCACATGACCAATCATATGGAATGGTTTAGAAGTTTGCAAAATTGGGAGTTCTTGGATATGTTGAAATAGGTGATGACACATCACACCCTATCAAGCATAGAAGAAACATAGCATTGTCTATGGAGGATGGGAAGGTAAAACATCTTGCTAATGTGTTGCATGTTCCAAATATAACAAAGAATCAGGTTTTTGTTGGACAAATGCTTGACCATGGATTATAAATCAGGTTCAATGCTGATGGGTTATATGTAGGTGAGTACAAATAGGATGGAGGATTGATTGCCAAAGGAAACAAAATGGATAGGATGTTCACCCTAAATGCAAAAATTCCTAAAATGAATGCAGTGATGTTTGCAAAAGGTGTAGGATTTATTGTTGATATAGAGATCTAGAACAAATGAATTGGACATGCAAACTTGGGGAGGTTGAAATTGATGCAATCAAAGAAAATTATCAATGAACTATAAAATTCCAAAGTTATAGAAATGCAAAAGGTATGTGTAGCATGTCAATTTGGTAAACAATCAAGAGCATCATTTTTCCATGACAAGCATGTTAGTGAGAATGTGCTAGAAATAGTACATACAGATGTTTGGGATCCTGCAAAGACCACATCTATGGGCAGTTGTAGATTTTATATTACCTTCATTGATGAGCATACAAGAAAAGTATGGGTATATTTCATGAAAGAGAAGAGTGAGGTGTTCACTCACTTTCAAAATTTTAAGGCTATGATTGAAAAGTAGACAAGGAAGTATATTCAGACATTAAGATCTAATGGAGGAGATGAATATATGTCAAATGAGTTTACAAACATTCTAAAAAGTCAAGGAGTTCTCGATTAGTTTTCATGCAGGTAGACACCATAATAGAATGGCATTGTTGAATGCAAAAATAGACATATTGTAGAAATAACAAGAGCCTTCATTGTTGAGAAGAACATGCCTCATTGTTATTGGGTAGCAGTTGTGCACACTACTGTATACATCATTAATAGAACTCCGACTATTGTTGTACACCAAGTTACACCTAAAGAGAAGTTCACAGGTAAAAAGCCAAACTTATCACATATAAAAGTTTGTTGTTGTATTGCATATGTACATATTCTAGATGATTTGAGGATGAAGCTTGATCCAAAAGTAGAAAAGTATATCTTCATTAGATGCTCTGAGATGCACTCTACATTATGTGAGTGCTACTTTGGATTATGCATTGTTTTATGAAGCTGGTGTAGATTTTCAGGTTCATGGATACACCGATGCAGATTGGGTTAGTAGTATTACAGATAGAAGATCTACTAGTGGCTTTCTATTCTCACTTGGAAGTGTAGCTACACTACAACATATGAGGGGCATACCGATGCTATCCATACTGATGTTCATCCCCGGGCATCAGTATGATCATTGGAAATACCTGTAAAATCTCATTAGGCATACCGACGGTCACTTGACCGTCAGTATGACTGTTTAAAATGTATCATTGGTATCTGTTCCCCTCATCGGTATAGGCACTGGTATAGGCATTGGTATAGGCATCCATATAGGCATCAATATAAGTGTCAATAAATTACTGGAGATTATTGATGCTCATACCGATGCCTATACAAACACCTATACCGGTGTCATGTTTTAAACATATAGGGACCCAAGAGCAAAAATTCAACATTTTGCACGTCTTTTGAACTCAGTAATACTACTGTCGAACTTGCACGCATGAGCTGCATTGTGACTTGCATTGTCTTGTGCATACACACACACAAATCTCTCTCTCTAGACACACACTCTCTCTCTCGCTCTTGCATCTTGGTAAATGGTGTGTGTACTATTACCCTTTCTCTTTCTCTATGTTTTCTGTTTTATAATTTCTCTTCTTTTTAGTTTCACAAGAGTTTTTTGGCATCGATTCTTTGGAATTTGACGATAGACGACGTTCATTAGGCTTTGACAATAGTGATCCAAAAGAGGGACATACCTGTAAGTGATTGTATTAGTCTCTATTGATAGAGAGTGAGAAAGAGAGAGAGAGAGAGAGAGAGAGATGAAAGAGAGAGAAAAAGAGAAAGAGAGAGATCTAGAGAGAGATAAAGAGAGAGAGATGAAAGAGAGAGAGAGAGAGAGAAAGAGAAAGAGAGAGAGAGAGATTAAAGAGAGAGAGATGAAAGAGAGAGATAAAGAGAGAGAGATAGAGATACATACACACACAAATACTCATGTATATGCATGCATACATACACACACATATACACACATGCATACATACACACACACATATACACATGCATACACATACATATGCATACATACATTCACACACATACATACACATATGCATACACAGATACATACACAAACATATGCATACATACATTTACAGATATACGTACACATAGATACATATGCATATACATACACAAACGTATGCATACATACACAAACATACACATACATACACATAAAGAGAGGAAAAGAGAGGGAGAGAGTGAGAGAGAGAGAGAGTGATAGAGATACATACACACACACATACTCATGTATATGCATGCATAAATACACACACATATAGACACATGCATACATACATGCACATATACACACATGCATACATATACACACATATGCACATGCATACACATACATTCACACACATATGTACACACACATACACATATGCATACATACATTCACACACATACGTACACACACATACATATACATACAATATTACATGCACACATGCATATATTAAATACACACATGCATATTACATACTCACATACACATATTCATGCATATGCATGCATACACACACATACATACACACTCACATACACATACACACACACACTCACATATATACATACACAAACATATGCATACATACACAAACATATGCATGCATACATTCACACACATACGTACACACACATACATATTACATACTCACATACACATATTCATGCATACACACATATACATACACACTCACATACATATACACACACACAGACACTCACACATATACATACACAAGCATATATATAATGAAATATATAAAAAATAGGGCTTTAGGGTTTTCTATTTCAATTAAATTTATAAAGGAAAAATTTAAGAAGAAAATTAGAATATATAAATAAATATATATAAAACATAGGATCTTTGAAATGAGCTAGTGTTTTAAATATGTAAATTAAATATAAAAAAATAGGATTTTAGGTTTTTTTGGGATTTCTTTTCAATACCAATCATCTTTTATTTCAATCATATTTCAGATCTATCTCTGTCATCACTCCTTAGTCGAACAATTACGGAAGCACTGACTAATCAATCATTCATCAGCCATTGACTATCAATCATCATTCATATGCATCCGAAATCCAATCCATGCTTACTTTGATTAAACTAAGGAATATTTTGTGGGTTTTTGTGGGAGTGAAAGTGTATTAGTCCTTCCATATACTCTTTCTCTCACGACCATTCTCTCTTTCCTTCTCTCTCTATCTATCTATCTTCCTCTCTCTTCGAGTCATTTCAATGTCCAACTAGCTCTGCATTGAGATCCATTCAAGTAGATAATTTTTTTTTTTTAATTATTAACGCACTGTTTCAGTTGCACATAAATGTTTTGATTTTAAAACATGAACGAATTGATATTTCTATTGGGATGAATGCCATTCATACATTTGATCGAATGACTTCATTGAGGTTCAAACGGAGATTTGATCGAATGAATTCATTGAGGTTCAAACGGAGATTTGATTCTGTTTCAATTGGAGGTTCATTAGACGATAGATCTTTGAGTTATTTGTACAACTGCATTATCATTACAAATTTAAAAAATAACGAGAGATTATGAGGAACAAACACTCCATTATGATTGATGTAAAAGTCTCCTTCATCATCGTATTATAATGAAGCTTATAAGGATGACATTTTCTTTTTTCCAATCTCATCAAGGAACAGGTTACGTTTGCTAATTAACGATATAGACAATCATATATTTTTCATATAGATAACACTTTGCACTCACATTCGGATTAGAAAACAAAAACACAATTGAGTTATTGTATTGATTCCATTCTATTCCGCTTCTACTGCACGAGAGAAAAAAAAATATTGTAGCACTCGAGTGCCATTTCCGCCACTGTGTGTTCGATCCCTTCTCCATAATGGTAAAAAATCATTAGCACTCGAGCGTGATTTCAGCCTCTTCAATTCCATTGACTTTAGATCTCCATCAATTGCTTTATTGATCTCTGCCAAATATATTCTCCTACTTTATACATGTCATTACTATTATACACAGAGACGATGGCTAGATACAGCAGTTTCACAATCAAAGGCAACGGGTGGAGATATCTCTGAAGAAGAGGAAGAGCTCACAAAGGGGTGTGATTGGGAGTATTCTAAATATGGTGCACTATGCTCTCATGGACAACACTTTCAGATTGCACAAATCGATGAAAATAGTTCTACTTTTGACAACATGGTAATGGTGAACTTTTTCCAAAAACGTATAGCTTATGCAAGGGATGACAATGATCAAGAAGGCCAGCTCGATTATTGTGGAGTGATTCAAGATATCTTGAAGCTATCCTTCAGGAAGTTTGATTACTTTATTTTTGATGTGAAATGGTTCAAAATAGTCACATATAGAAGAAACGCAACAATGAGGCAGGATAATAATGGTTTGCTTCAAGTAGACTCCACAAAGTTATGGATAGATGAAAGAGATACATTTGTACTTCCTAAACATTGTGAGCAAGTTGCTTTTATGCCACATTCGAAAGAACCAAAGTGGCTATTTGTTTTACAAGTCTCCCCATATAGCAGAAACATTTGTGAGAATGATAGATGTAGAAGAATTCTATCTGTAGTGGACTCTCAGATTCATTCCGTACCCGAGGAAGAAGAGATCATTGTCCGAGATGAAGAGGTCTTTGAAGAAGATGAGATACACAATGAAGCAATAGATGATGATCAAGAAGAAGCTAGCATACCAAGAGATCTTGAGGTCGCCAATATAGAGATAGATATCCTTATGCATCAGATCTCCAAGAGTATGCTAGAATAGAGGATTCTTGAAGCAAACACTTGTATGTACTAATTTTTGTTTTTTATTTTGCTAAGTTCTTTTGTACACTACTATTTCTCTATATTACCATTATTATTGCATGCTAACTATTTGAGTTTTTTTGTTACAGAGCATGATGAGAGATAGTCCTCTGGTCACTCCACATTCCATCACAAAGGAGTAGCTCTTCGAGTTTATATCTCAGGTGTCTCCCATGTATATGGCCATCGCATCACAATACTGGATCGCTCATGGTAGCACTCCCCTCGACCTCACTCTTATTGGCCTCACTCCTGCCAGCCTCACTCTTGCCGATGTCACTCGTGCCAGTATCACTCCCGTTGATGTCACTCCTACGGGTGGGTACTCCCATCGAAGGTACGAATCTTGGCTTTATGACTCCTCCACGACCACTATTTCCTGGTACACCGAGGGGAAAAGATGCATATATATGCTTCTATCTTGGTTACACCCCTAGGAATCCATCATTCGTATTGTGTTGCAGTCTACAAACTTATCTCCAATGAGTAATCCTGCGTGCTCACATACTATTTCACAACCCTTCATGTACACCTCCCTCTCATCCTCGGATTCATACACTCTCCCACCCATGCACACACAATGACTTTCCCACCAACCCCTTTCCTTTCACTTCCCCTTCCTACCTCACTTTCACTTTTACACTCGATGCACACACTCCCACTTTTCTTTCCTCCCACGCACTCTCTTCCCCTTTTACTCTCTCACTCCCTTCACATACAGATACTCACACACATATATCCTCTTGAATTTTCTCTTTCTCTCTCTCTCTTACTTTTCTTCACACCTGCACTTTCTCGCACTCATTTCCACACACACACACACCCACTTTTTATGATATTAACTCAATTGTTTTTGCACCATGGTTTAAAATATTAACAATCCAACCCCTAAAATGCAAAGCTCGAATTTGTCACGCTCCACTAATTTGTGTATTTTCCTATGGTTGCTTTTTGTTTACAACATAGTCAATTTGTAGGCTGATGGCCATTTCATATACACAGCACAAGAATATGGGCATGCTCAAGGATCGGAAGAGACGCATCAATTCCATGAACATACACAATTGCATCCTCTAACTTGGAAAGTGCTTTGTTTTAGCATGAACAACTGAATCCAAAGTTAAAAACAAGGAAGTAAACATAGAAGCCGAACTATAATTTATGAAATCAATAAAGAGGCTTCTTTTATGGTTCCGAATGCATAAGTCCAAGCACTATGTGACCAGCAGACGTGCACATGCAATTTGGTGTGCCAATTCCCTTTTTTCCCCACCCATCAAGTGATAGACACTAACTGATGTATTGAACCTTGCACTACAACTTGTCTCAGGTTATTGAAGTTTTCTGACAGTGCGAGGAATGCATATGATAATATATTATTCAAACAGTATGCTGAAATGTTGATAACTTATTATTTCTATCCTTAATTGCCCTTCGGATTACTCATTCTAATCGAGTATCAATCATGACTGCAAAAGCCAGATGCAAGGTAAGCGTTCTCTGCATAGATTACTTCATAGGCGAAGCTCACAATTTTGTCAAGGCTATCCTTTGCATAGAACAGTGCATTAAACAATAATTACCTATAATCAGAGCTGCTTCAATCCACCTGTCATGCGTAGAGCAGAGCTATCCGATTCTTCTGCTTCTCATCACCGTTCAGCTTTGATTTGTACAACAGTTGAGCGTAGAAGTTATAGTCATCAGGAACATGACTATGTCTGCAAGAATCCTTCCAAAAAACCTTGTATATTATTGCTTGTAAGCATAGCACTCCATTCATCGCGAAGCTCCGTCATAAATTTGTCATTGGCAGAAGTTTGTGGTTGACGCATATCATCAATTTGTTGTCTGTCAAGAACAAAAATTGTCTCCAGTGAATAGTACCATCGACAGAATTCAGTATTGCCTCTGATTTCTTCAGATTTTCCCTCCTACAGAGCTTCCTTCTGGTTTCATTTAGACTACATCAAATTAGTGACGATCCTCGAATGTTTTCAGCTTGCGTTAGATCAATGCAGCAATTGCCTTCTGTTAGATACATAATCCCATATAATCAGAGCTTCTATTGTTATACAGAATAAAACTCAATTCCCTCTGAGCTTCAGCGCGTCCTTTGTCCTCCTTAGCTTCCGCATATTTCTCCCTCAAAATATGTGTCTGCTTCCTCCCGTTTCTGTGGCAAAAAAGCAATCGATATATCCTTCGAGCCAGCCCCCCCCATTCACCTTTGTACTTACACGCACACCCCTCCCCCAGTAAATCTTGGAGCGGTGAGAGATAGATGTTCCCCCCCCCTCCCCCCCCCCCGCTGAGGAAAGAACTGACGACACCCAAAAATTTCTCTGCTGCTCCTTGAAGAAGAAATCCCCCTGGTTAGAACAGAGCCAACCCCCTTTTCTCTGCTTCTCCTATTGCTCCAAAGTGTTCAGCGACAACCTTCCTTAGGAAAGCTTATTTCCAATCTTGATTTAGGACCAAAATCAAATGGGAGAAGCTTCCTTCTCTCCCCCTGAGTAGATTTGCCTATAGAGTACCTAGTCCTTTCCTCTCTCTGCACTACCATGTATAACTGGCAACATTGCCCTCCCACAGAAAAGCATCACATTGTCCACAGACATGCTCGTCAGTATCAACTGCACATTCGTGATTAGCCGGAGAGCATTGACTTGGGATAAAACATATACACGCTCCAACGTTTGATAACCTCTCTAGTGGAATCCAGGTGGCTTCGTTATTGTCTGATGTAGCAATGCTATTGACGGGAGCATTGTCTAAAGAAGGCCTCTGGCTTAGATGTCTAAGCTCCTTCGGCAGGTGTGAAGGAGAACATATCTTCTGTCTGCAAGAAGTTTGGCTTGTTGAATTGACGTGCTCCCAAAAACTCTCCTCAGTATTTTCTTCCTCTCCAGCCTTCTTCCCGTGCACACCTCCTCTATAGACCAGATCTCTCTCCCAGACAGCGAAGAAGAAGAGGCCGCCACTACCAATCACATAGAGCAAAAAACGGAAGTGCTGCCGACGAGAGATGATGAGAGAGCCTCCTCCGTAGGTTTTTTTTCTTTTTCTCTTGAGCAGAAGCATACCAAAACTGAAGGGTCCCCCCCCCCACTTTTCTGTTTCTTTAGTCAGAACAACGGAAAAACGGACTTGCCCCCCTCTCCTTTTCTAAGTGTCGTTCTCTTTCTCTTTAATAAAAGAGAGCAACAAAAGGAAGGCCCACAGAGCAAAGCCACCTGCCCAGCCTCCAAGGGCTGATACTAGAGGTGCTTCACATGCAGCATGGTACGGTAATGTGAATTGGAACTGGTTATCGCCAAAAGCTCCTCTTGTGTCACTAAGGGGTTCCCAGGCCTCATGTTCTGCTTCAAAGCATCCAATTGTAATGCGACATTGCATGCCGAAAGCTCCTGCAAACTTGGCATCAGTAACTGCATTCAAATGCACCGTAGGAGGGGCTCTGCACACTCCAAATACTTCTCATCAATCATCAAATCCACTCTTCAAGTACCTGAAATCAAACATATTTTCCTGCCAAATAGAACCACATTAGTGCATCAAAACCAACCATTTTCTAAGCTAACATACTCCCCTCTTCTTATTTGCGAAGTCGTCCTCGACGAGCCACTACATGTTGCAATATCCATTCAGCCATGAACATGTCAGTTTATAACTTGGTTGCATACCTTTTCATCGAGCCGTTACTTCCACTGAACCTGCACTCATTGAAGCTATTAGTGCTCAAAAAAAATCACTCATGAATACATACAAACCATTCACCTCAAAATGATCCAATACACATATATGCAACTCCGTATTCCCACATGCATCAAATTGCTCATGCATTCCATTATGGAAATAGTTTCAACCAAAACAACACATGCATACCTTTCCATGTTTTACACATTCAACTGTCATTGCAGAAAAATAGAAATGGAAATACCGAAATGAACAACAACAACTGAAATGAATTCAACAGGAGATGCAACATACCCAAAATGCATACCCCATTATTGACCTACTATTCGCTATATACAATCATTCCATGACTAGACACTCCCGAAGAATCCCCATCGTCGTCCTACAAAAGCCATCGAGACCCGAGTACAAGTCAAGACCTACATAAAAAACCCTAGAGTGTCCCACACACTGGAAAACCCTCGGATAGAGCACACGAGTTGTAAAGCAAGACCGTTGCATTACCTCGCTAAAGGTCTCATCTATAAGTACATATACAGTATCCGTGCCTTTAAGAATGTTGATTCAGAGTGAGCTGATCTGTCGCAAGCTACCATATACCAAGTACACAAGCAAATGACGTTCCCTTCTAGGCGATCATCACCCTCTCCTCTCTCTCTCTCCCCCTCAGGAGTGGGGAATAACTTCATAGGTAGATTTTATTTATATTCACATGTTGGCCTACGTTGTCACTAGATGCGATTCGTGGACCTGACCACCCGATCAGGTTGATTCCACCCATCTACCAATGCAATGCAGTGCACAACACACAAACACACAATGATAACACATAACATATATCAGCTAGCCCATAACAAAGCTGGATACGGCTCGTGGTCGTGACTACCCAGCCACGATGGCTCCACCTACCTACCAACCCGTTATGGCGCGTAGCTAAGACATAAACATATACATCCCAAGCCTATGGCGAAACTAGCTGCGGCTCGTGGTCCTAACCACCCGGCTAGGATAAATCCACCCACCTACTAGCTCACCATAGCGCGTTGGTACAATCACAACAACACAATGTTTTTTCTTTTCCTTTTTTTTTTCATAGTTAATTGATTTGCCCAAGTCCTGAGAATTAGGGAGAGGAAGAAAGGGATTTTTCCCCACTTTTCCCACACATGCATGCAAACATATACACTCTAGCCTTTGACAGATCAACCACCTCTTCACTCCATTCGCTCAATTACAGACACTACATATGTATTCATCGATTTGACTTTTCACTAGGTAACTACAACCAGCTATGCCTTAGTCCCTCTTGTACCTATCCTTAGACGACCTAGAATGTGGGTCTCCAGGATGTCTCATGTAGCCTCACATCGTACTCGCATCCCAACGACTTCCCAAGGGCGAGTCAGGCTCAACTTCAGGAGCTCCGTCATCACTTCCTATCGTTAACACATCTGCCCAAGCCCAAGTGATATCGTTTTCCTCGTTAGGCATTTCACTCGAAGGATCAAAATAGTAATATCGATCCCCCGCCCATCCCACATGTCGGGTCAGGTATTCCTCAAAACACTCAATATAAAACATAACATCCAAACCCTGGTTTATGAAGCATACCAGCCAGTGCGCTTCCTCCACATCATATTCCGTCTCAAAGTCGTCGACCTCTATGTCCATGCGGGCGAATGTTTGGTCCGAGAAATATATCCTTAGCTCGTACAAATAGAGTTGAGTTATTTGATCTGCCATTTTGTTACTTAGCTCCTAACAGTCTCTGCGCAACACAAAAATAATTAGAAGTCCAAAATTCTTGAGCTAGCAAGGGATAATATTTATGACACAAAAATCATAGCTTACATATGCGCACACACACACACACACATATATATATATATATATATATATATATATATATATATATATATATATATATATATATATATATATATATATATATATATATATATATATATATATATATATATATATATATATATATATATATATATAACTATACATCTATGTACAAGGAGTCTACTACGTCCTTCTGCTTGGATTTCGTCTGGATTCTCCCATCCTAATGTTACTTGAAATATGGTTTAACTCTAAGCGCGTTAACCTTCACAGGAGCACATTCTTCTCCTAAATCTTGAATTTGCATGGAACCATTGGAGTTGAGTTCCACCACCTTAAACGGTCCTGCCCATCTTGTCTGTAACTTCCCCGAGAATTTATAATATTTACTATCATATACTAGCACCAAATCCCCTTGTTGAATCGCATAGGTCTTGAAATTCTTGTCGTGCCTCTCCTTACGTCTTCTCTGAATAGCTTCCAGACTTTGTTGTGCAATGAGTCTCTTTTCTTCTAGCTTGACCAGTTGTATGTACCTGTCCTTCAATGACTCTTCCTCTCCTAGCCTAGCCTCGATGGCCACTCTTAATGTCGGAACTTCTTTTTCGATGGGAAAGATGGCTTCCTCGCCATATACTAGAGAGAACGGAGTGCTCTTAGTCGTCACTCGGTAGGATGTTTTATACGCCCACAAAGCTTCCAAAAGTCTTTCATCCCAGTCTCGCCTATGCACAGCTACTGTCTTTGTCAGAATCTGTTCCAGAACCTTGTTGGTGACCTCCACTTGTCCATTCGTCCTTGGGTAATATGGAGTGCTTTTCCTATGTTTGATCTTATATAATTCCATTAATTCCTCGATCAGTTCATTGACAAAATGCGTTCCTCTATCACTTACTATCTCCAACGGGCATCCGAATCGGGTGATAATTTGTTCGTACAAAAATTTAGCTACATCAACAACTCGGTCAGTCTTCAGAGATTTAGCCTCTACCCACTTGGTAACATAGTCAGTGCAGACCAAGATATACCTATTGGATCTACGTCTTGAGGGAGGATCAATAGGCCCCACAAAATCAATTCCCCACTTTTCGAAAGGCTTAAGAGCAAGCACTGGCGTAAGAGGAGTTGCATGCGCTAATGTTGGTTTGCCCATTCTTTGGCATTTGTCGCATTTCTTACAGTATGTGTGAGAGTCTTTGAACAGCGTTGGCCACCAATACCCAACCAATAAAATCTTTCTTGCCGTCAGCTCACCAGCAAAATGCCCACCGCAGGGTTCATCATGCAATGCTCTCAACACTAGGGTTGCTTCTTCTTCCTCGAGACACCTCCGATAAACGCTCTCATGGACAAAATATCGATAGAGCTGCCCCCCAATGATGCTATGGTGCTTTGCCAATGCTAACAGTTTTTGCTTCTCTCTCTTGCTTGCTCCCGGCCGGTATTTAGTGGTGCATAAGAAATTCACCAAGTCCGCATACCAAGGTACTTTAGCATCAACCTGGAATAGATGCCCATCAGGAGCATCATCGGGCACACCAGAGATTGGCTCCTCATTAACAATTCGAGATAAATGGTCAGCCAATATATGCGCTTTGCCTGGTTTGGTTACCACTGTGAACTGAAATTCTTGGAGGAGTAGCATCCACCTCATCAATCGCCCTTATAGCTCGGGTTTATTAATGATATACTTAAGGGCTTCATGATCCACATAAAACGTGAAATGTTTTCCCATCAAGTAATGCCGATACTTGTTTACCGCAAAGATCATCGAGAGGCATTCCTTTTCTGTAGTTGTATAGTTTCTTTCCGTGCTATTCAAGTTGCGACTTGCGTAATAAATAGGGTGGTCCAACTTCTTTTCATCGGCTTGGCATAGCACTGCTCCAACCACAGTATGAGAAGCGTCGGTATGCACATGAAATTCTTTCGTCCAGTCGGGTGCTACCAAAATCGGTGCATTTATCAATCTCTCTTTGATCAAGTCGAATGCAACTTGACACTCTCCAGTCCATTGATATTGTTGGTCTTTCCTCAAAAGATTCGTCAGTGGTGCTGCTATTGATGCAAAATTTAATATAAATCGTCGATAATAATTAGCATGCCCCAAGAATCCTCTGAGTTGCCGCAAGTTTTGAGGAGGTGGAAGTTGACCGATTTTTTCCACTTTATCCTCGTCAACCGCGATCCCTTTTTCGGAAATAACATGTCCCAAAAGCAATCCTCTTCGTACTCCAAATGTACACTTCTCAGGATTTAATGCGATGCCTTTTTCAATGCTTCTTCTTAAAATAGCTTTGATCCTCTCCATCATGTTTTCATCATTGCCCTTGATTGCAAAATCATCGAGGAATATCTCCATCCAATCCTGCAAATAGTCTTGATATGCAGCTATCATTGCCCTCTGGAATGTGGCCGGTGCATTGCATAATTCAAATAGCATCACACGATATGCGTATGTGCCCCATTCCGTGGTGAAAGTAGTTTTTGATTGATCCTCTTCATGGATTTGGATCTGGTTGTACCCACTGAAGCCATCCAAAAATGAGTACAATTTATGGCCAGCCACTCTGTCCAAGATTTGATCAGTGAACGGCAAAGGGAAGTGATCCTTTTTTGTGCGCTCGTTCAACTTGCGATAATCTATGCAAATACGGATTTTCTTATTTTTCTTCGGAACAACTACAATTGGTGATACCCATTCGCTGGATGCGATGGGATATATGAATCCTGCTTCCAATAACTTAGTCAATTCCAGCTTGATCAATTCCGAGTAGACTGGATTTGTCCGCCTAAGTCGTTGACATATTGGTCGGGTGCCTTCTTCCAAATCTATATAATGTTGGCAGATTCGGGGATCAATTCCTCTCAGATCACTGTATGACCATGCAAAGGCCTTGTTGAAATTTTTGAGTGCCAATTTAATGCAATCTCGTACTCCATCTGGTAGCTCTGACCCCACGCTCAAGAACTTTCTGGAAAAACTTCCCATTTTTCTACCTGAGCTTCTCGCGAATATCCTTATTCCTCGATGACACTATGATTGGAACGTGCTCTCCGATCACGCGTGCATGGTTGGCCAGTAAATCGTTGTTTTTTTCTGTTTCAACCAGACCCAATTTCTTTAATTCAGCTTTGCAATGGCTTCTGACACTTTAGACTTACTCTTTGCTTCCTTTTCCAATTCTCGACTTCTCCTTAGAAGCTCTGCTTCTAGCACTCTAACCCTTTCTCTCAACTGTTGTACTTCCATTGTCGGAGCTAACTCCAGTTTCAACTCTTCTTTTGAAGTTCCCTTCTCCAGGGATTGAGTAGCTTTATTTTCCTTTGGGTCTATACTCAACATGTAGCACTCAAATTCACTTGTATGTGTCAACCATCCCAGCAACTCCTGGTCTGAGTCATCCTTGTAACATAGTGGATCTTTGTACTCGCCCACTTTCGCATGTTGGAGGTTGGCCAATTGCAGATTAAATCCATCCTGTGAAAGGTCCTTAGAAGTCTCCGTGCGCAGGGCAAATCTTACCCGCGCCATTTCTTGTCTAACCTTTTCCTTTGCTTTCTGCTCCCTTTCCTCAGCTGTTGTCGATTTCTTGCCGGTCAAGTTTGGAGACACTTGAAGTTGTATTCGGTCAACCTTTGGTCCAATTTTGATAAATCCTGTGCGCCAATCGTGCACACATTCGGCTTGCACCAGCCATGGCCGTCCAAGTAAGATCGAGAAGGTAGCCTCTGAGGTCCTTGGTCTTACTATCAGATAATCAACTTTAAACTCTAGACCGCCCACAACTGTGCTTACATTCTTTGTTTATGTGGTTTCTTGGCTTGGTAAGCATCCACAAAGTGCATTGACGAGCTAGAGCCTTCTTGAGGGTTCGGTGTCTTGAACACTACTCCGATTGTAGGAACATGCTCTTGAGCTCTCGTTGTGGAATGCATCTGAGTATCAACATAATTCGAGGACCCTACTGGTCCCTTGTCCTTGCCAGTGGAAGCTCTTCATTTTGGACAATCTTCATCAAAGTGGCCCTCTCCACTACAATACCTACATAGTGGGGTATAATCAACTGGTTTCTTTTCGTTTGGACATCTAGATTGAGTATGGCCAAAGCCGTGGCATCTCCAGCACTAGATTGGACCATCTCTTCTTTGATCACGTGCAACTCCTCTCGGATAGTCTCCTCCTTGACCCTGAGCACCATATCCATAAGTCGGTCTGTTTTCCCAACGAGATGTAGGTGGGACACTTTGAGCGGGCAATCCCATGTAAGGTCTTTCTCTTGTATCTCCCGATTTCATGGTCCTCTCTTCATAGGCTCTCTTGTTGTAACATCAGTCCTCTGTGTGATTTGTTCTTCCACAAAAAGTGCAACGCATTCTAGGTGGTGATCTATCTGTGAATACTCTCGAGACTGTAGGGCATTCTGAAGCCAAATGGCCGTAACCATGGCACTTTCCACACCATGTATTTGATCGAAACACTTGATTGGGGTTTGTAGTCACCTCTGGTTTTACTATGTATGTTTCCTGGGTCATTGTGGCAGCTTTTATAGCTTGTGTGACCAACTCCAATATTCGTTCTTCAGTTAGCGCAGGCTTTACCTCGCCTGGTGTACTAGTGGTAGCTACAAAAGCTGGGGTTGTCAATGTGGGACTTCCTTGGCCAGGATCTTTCATCGGTATGCTCCCTGGGCCTCCCATTGGCTCGTATAAGAGTTCCATCTTCCTCTGTTGGCATAATTGTACTTCCTCCCAAAGCCTTGCTTGTTCCTTAGCATCTATTAAGGTTTCCGGTCTTGTCAGGCTGATATGCTGCTGTGCCGTAGGATCTCTCAATCCCGAAATGAATCTTCTTTTCAATGTCTCATCATTCGGGGCATTCGCGCCCATCTTTTTTACCAATGTTTCCATTCTCTGAATGTAGTTATCGATGCTCTCATTGACTCCTTGTCGCAAGTAATCCATCTGTTGAGCCAATCTATCTTGGAAGCCTTGTCGTCGAAACTTTGCCAAGAAGGCTTTCTTGAGCATCTGATAAGTTCCACACTCTTGAGGTGTCAATTTCCCATACCAGTTGGCTGCCTCATCACGAAGAGTAGCCGGAAAGATCCTCAACCTTTGACCCTGGTCAACTACCTCATTGGCGGCACACGTAATCTCAAACAATTGGATAAAACTATCTGGATCTTCGTCCCAAGCACCTGAAACTTGGTGAAGTCCCCCAAATGAATTGAAATCCGCTGAGCCATTTCGAACAGAGGTGTGATGTCAATATCACTTCGATCCCAAAAATTTAGCGTTCGTGGCCTCAGGATCCTTCCTTCAAACTTCCGCACCTGATTCGCGACTCTCTTACGGGAGTACACGTTTTTGGCAGATTTCTTCGAGCTAGTCAAGGTTGACTCACCTTGCGATTCCCACCTCTTCCTTTCTCTTTCAAGGGCTCTTCTCTGAGCGCGTTCCTCTCTTTGTGTTTGTGTTGCCCCTGAGGATGAGCTCCCCTCGCTCATGTACTAGATCTAGAGTCCGCAAGCTCGGCCAACATGTGGCGCTAGGCGAACCTATGGCACTCTCTTATAGAGACGTGCCAAGCTATTCCCGGCAAACACACCAAAATGTTTCCTAGTACACCGAGGGGAAAAGATGCATATATATGCTTCTATCTTGGTTACACCCCTAGGAATCCATCATTCGTATTGTGTTGCAGTCTACAAACTTATCTCCAATGAGTAATCCTGCGTGCTCACATACTATTTCACAACCCTTCATGTACACCTCCCTCCCATCCTCGGATTCATACACTCTCCCACCCATGCACACACAATGACTTTCCCACCAACCCCTTTCCTTTCACTTCCCCTTCCTACCTCAATTTCGCTTTTACACTCGATGCACACACTCCCACTTTTCTTTCCTCCCACGCACTCTCTTCCCCTTTTACTCTCTCACTCCCTTCACATACAGATACTCACACACATATATCCTCTTGAATTTTCTCTTTCTCTCTCTCTTACTTTTCTTCACACCTGCACTTTCTCGCACTCATTTCCACACACACACAGCCACTTTTTATGATATTAACTCAATTGTTTTTGCACCATGGTTTAAAATATTAACAATCCAACCCCTAAAATGCAAAGCTCGAATTTGTCACGCTCCACTAATTTGTGTATTTTCCTATGGTTGCTTTTTGTTTACAACATAGTCAATTTGTAGGCTGATGGCCATTTCATATACACAGCACAAGAATATGGGCATGCTCAAGGATTGGAAGAGACGCATCAATTCCATGAACATACACAATTGCATCCTCTAACTTGGAAAGTGCTTTGTTTTAGCATGAACAACTGAATCCAAAGTTAAAAACAAGGAAGTAAACATAGAAGCCGAACTATAATTTATGAAATCAATAAAGAGTCTTCTTTTATGGTTCCGAATGCATAAGTCCAAGCACTATGTGACCAGCAGACCTCCGCATGCAATTTGGTGTGCCAATTCCCTTTTTTCCCCACCCATCAAGTGATAGACACTAACTGATGTATTGAACCTTGCACTACAACTTGTCTCACGTTATTGAAGTTTTCCGACAGTGCGAGGAATGCATATGATAATATATTATTCAAACAGCATGCTGAAATGTTGATAACTTATTATTTCTATCCTTAATTGCCCTTCCGATTACTCATTCTAATTGAGTATCAATCATGACCTCAAAAGCCAGATGCAAGGTAAGCGTTCTTTGCATAGATTACTTCATAGGCAAAGCTCACAATTTTGTCAAGGCTATCATTTGCATAGAACAGTATTCCAAGGAAATATGAAATTTTTTGCATTACACACTTCTTTGCATTAAACAATAATTACCTATAATCACAACTGCTTCAATCCACCTATCATGCGTAGAGCAGAGCTATCCGATTCTTCTGCTTCTCGTCACCGTTCAGCTTTGATTTGTACAATAGTTGAGCGTAGAAGTTATAGTCATCAGGAACATGACTATGTCTGCAAGAATCCTTCCAAAAAACCTTGTATATTATTGCTTGTAAGCATAGCACTCCATTGATCACGAAGCTCCGTCATAAATTTGTCGTTGGTGGAAGTTTGTGGTTGACGCATATCATCAATCTGTTGTCTGTCAAGAACAAAAATTGTCTCCAGTGAATAGTACCATCGACAGAATTCAGTATTGCCTCTGATTTCATCATATTTTCCCTCCTACAGAGCTTCCTCCTGGTTTCATTTAGACTACATCAAATCACTGACGATCCTCGAATGTTTTCAGCTTGCGTTAGATCAATGCAGCAATTGCCTTCTGTCAGATACATAATCCCATATAATCAGAGCTTCTATCGTTATACAGAATAAAACTCAATTCCCTCTGAGCTTCAGCGCATCCTTTGTCCTCCTTAGCTTCCGCATATTTCTCCCTCAAAATACGTGTCTGCTTCCTCCCGTTTCTGTGGCAGAAAAGCAATTGCTATATCCTTCGAGCCAGCCCCCCCCCGTTCACCTTTGTACTTACGCACACACCCCTCCCCCAGTAAATCCTGGAGCGGTGAGAGATAGATGTTCCCCTCCCCGCTTAGGAAAGAACTGACGACACCCAAAAATTTCTCTGCTGCTCCTCGAAGAAGAAATCCCCCTGGGCAGAACAGAGCCAACCCTCTTTTCTCTGCTTCTCCTATTGCTCCAAAGTGTTCAGCGACAACCTTCCTTAGGAAAGCTTATTTCCAATCTTGATTTAGGACCAAAATCAAATGGGAGAGGCTTCCTTCTCTCCCCCTGAGTAGATTTGCCTATAGAGTACCTAGTCCTTTCCTCTCTCTGCACTACCATGTATAACTGGCAACATAGCCCTCCCACAGAAAAGCATCACATTGTCCACAGACATGCTCGTCAGTATCAACTGCACATTCGTGATTAGCTGGAGAGCATTGACTTGGGATAAAACATTCACACGTTCCAACGTTTGATAACCTCTCTAGTGGAATCCAGGTGGCTTCGTTATTGTCTGATGTAGCAATGCTATTGACGGGAGCATTGTCTAAAGAAGGCCTCTGGCTTAGATGTCTAAGCTCCTTCGGCAGGTGTGAAGGAGAACATATCTTCTGTCTGCAAGAAGTTTGGCTTGTTGAATTGACGCGCTCCCAAAAACTCTCCTCAGTATTGTCTTCCTCTCCAGCCTTCTTCCCGTGCACACCTCCTCTATAGACCAGATCTCTCTCCCAGACAGCGAAGAAGGAGAGGCCGCCACTACCAATCACATAGAGCAAAAAATGGAAGTGCTGCCGACGAGAGATGATGAGAGAGCCTCCTCCGTAGGTTTTTTTCTTTTTCTCTTGAGCAGAAGCATACCAAAACTGAAGGGTTCCCCCCCCCCCCCACTTTTCTGTTTCTTTAGTCAGAACAACCGAAAAACGGACCTGCCCCCCTCTCCTTTTCTAAGTGTCGTTCTCTTTCTCTTTAATAAAAGACAACAGGAAGGCCCACAGAGCAAAACCACCTGCCCAGCCTCCAAGGGGTGATACTAGAGGTGCTTCACATGCAGCATGGTACGGTAATGTGAATGAGAACTGGTTATCGCCAAAAGCTCCTCTTGTGTCACTAAGGGGTTCCCAGGCCTCATGTTCTGCTTCAAAGCATCCAATTGTAATGCGACATTGCATGCCGAAATCTCCTGCAAACTTGGCATCAGTAACTCCATTCAAATGCACCGTAGGAGGGGCTCTGCACACTCCAAATACTTCTCATCAATCATCAAATCCACTCTTCAAGTACCTGAAATCAAACGTATTTTCCTGCCAAATAGAACCACATTAGTGCATCAAAACCAACCATTTTCTGAGCTAACAACCACCTCCTCAGCCATCCCTTAGTGGCTCTAGTAGTCGATGTGTGCATTTGACATCTCAACGTGATACATGAGATGGCCCCTCTTGCTGATCAAGGTTATGCTCTGAATGAGGAGGTTCTTGGAGTGGATCCATAGGTGGCTCTAGAGGAGGTGGATGTTGTGGAGGTAGTGCAACAAACATTGTTTCTCCCACTTCTACTCTGAGAGTGAGTAGCTGAGATGTAGGTATGCCAAATGGTATGCCACATGGTACACCATATGATACACCACGTACACCTTGGGGTGCTCAGGACCATGATGACTCCAAGGTGTATAATATACGTGATGGAGCTTCGATGATGGATACAGCCGAAAAGGCCATGCATGAGCGTATATGATAGCTTTGCTCCATACAGCTTGGACACTCTATCATGTTGAAATGGAGTGAATATGATAAAGATTTTAAAAATAATATATAACAGAGATGATCTATGAGGAGTTCGGACTAGCACATGGGCATCCTATTATCAATCAAAGTGGATTCAGCACACGATACGTGAGGTTATGTCCCATTGATGATCTAAGTCTCGTGATGCTTTCAGAGCAGGCTTACCCAAGCCTGTATGATTTGATGCTTAGGAGTGGGATATGATCCATGATGAGCAGCAACAGACTCCTGATCGATCTCGCCAATAGCGAGATGCGACGACCACACATCTAGATACCATCAGACCTTCATATTTGGGTAGTTGCAGATATGACACTATGCATCACGATTTTGTAAGTATCATTTGGATTATTCAAATTGTTTGTGTTAAACACGTCATGTATGTTCATCTAACATTTTGCATATTTGTTGCAGGAGTTGGTAGTGGATTATCCTCCAAAACGAATTGAGAAGGCTTATGGATATTTTTGTGGATTGGTTGCACTATTGGAGAACTTGGAGGGATGTGGTGCATCATTTCATGGGAGCATCTACAATGAGGTGATGAGCTTATAAACTTGGTTTGGTGTTTTAAGTTGTTGTTTGTAGATATCATGTCAATTTGTCTCATTTCATGAATGTTCTTTGTTGTAGGACTCGTGACATAGATGTTTTGATCCCTCTGGGCATATAATTGAAAGTGGTGTGACACAATTTTGTATTTGGCTCATATATGGCAGTGATGCACCAAAATTTTGTATTTGATTCATATATGGCAGTACTTTGCCACATTTTATATTTGGCTTATATATGACAGTGGTTTGCCACACTCTTGTACATGCTTCATTTATGGAATATATAACTCTTTTGTACATTGTTCATGGTTTATTCTGCTCATCTCTTTTGTCTTTGACATTATTTTGCATTATCAATTCATATTTTGGTTCCCATTAGAGTACACATCACATGTACTCGGTTTCTTTTGGGCAGAATGTATTCTCTTTGCTACATAATATCATGGTAAGGTTGCTACAACAAGAGGCAATACACTCTACCCAAAAAAACTTTTGTAGATATGGTTGTCGATATAGGCACCAGTATAAGCATTGGTATGCCCAAGTGCATACTGACGCTTATACTGACCGGAACTTTTGCCCAAGGGATATCGATGCTTATATAGATCCTCATACTGATGCATATACCAATGCATATATCGATGCATATACCGAGGCTTATATCAGTGCTTTGTTATCGACATGTATGTCGAGGCTTACACCCACATCGGGGCAAAATCGCACTCGTGCATTTGCCCTGGTAGAAACCTCAATATATGCTTTGTCGAGTATAGAGGATGAATATAGAGGTGCTACAATGGCAGCATGTGAATCATACTGGTTGGAGATGCTACTTGCAAACTTAGGTATGGAAGTGCAAAAGCCTATGAGCATCTATTATGATATTTTTAGCAAAATACACTTAGCATGAAACCTTGTTTCTCATGCTTAGTGCTGAGATATGAATCTCAACATGTGATAATCTAGGATGATATGTATTACTTTTTCATTTCTCTAATATTTGTAGTGGTCATACCAGTATATGTCAGGAATACTTCATTGAGCTTTACTAGATTTATCTACCGAGAGTGATCGCACATTTTTTCTTTGCAGCTCACTCATTTACCGACATTATTATTTTTCTTATATATTATTTTTTATATATTGCACTTGTTGTATTCTTGTTTTTAGATCATTCTTGTACATTCCTTTTATGTAATAGAAGAAGAAGAAGAAGAAGAAGATTTTTCTTCCTTGCCTCTATCTATGTGTGTGCTTCTCTTTGATTGTGAGAGTATGTGTGTGAGCTATCTTCCTTATCTCCTTCCTTGTGACACATTCTAGCATCTCTTTTTTTTTTGCCTCTTTTGGAGCTAGTTTTGGACAAGTCTTCATGATGTGATAATTTCCTTTATATTATTTGCAAAACAATATCTGAATTTTTTATTTCTTCTTGTTGATATATTTAGGTAGTGATGTGTGTGAACACACTAGGACCGCTGGGGCACTTTTTTCCCTCTTTAGAAGGATTTTTTCCCTCGGCTTGTATATACACCTATTGCCCTAATGGGCTACTTATCTTTTGTACATTCTCTAGTAATACATTCAGTATTGTGTGTTTGTGCTCCAAGCTTCTTCTTCTTCCTTGTGCTGTTCGCGTGCTTCTGCAGACATCTATTTCGAACAATTGGTATCAGAGCAGGTCGTCGCTTCATCTAGGGCATCGTCGACACTCCTCCGCTTGCAGTCTCCGATTCACACGAAATTTGGTGAGCATACTCAAGCTGTTTCACAGATCAAAATAGCTTTGCTGTGTGGTGCCGAAATCGCGGTCTGAGCTCGTTTCGGCCTCCGAACGCATTATCACAGTGCTTGTGTAGGCTATTTTGTCTTTTTGTGCCAAAAGTATATACCAGTTTTTATTCACCAGTTTAAGCATCTCGAAGTCTACTACAGGTCTAGCAGAACTTGTCTGGGTAGTTCTGTTCAACTTTTTGAGATACAGTCAATTTTCTGCATTAAGGTATTTTAGTCATCGGCCATGGCTGAAAGCAGTGATGTATTCCGTATGTTGGCTGTTGAGGATAAGTTGGATGGTACCAACTACCCATTGTGGGCTTATATGATGCGACATGTATTGGTTGCGGTAGAGGCCTCTACACCAAAAACAAAGTCTACAAATCTTGTGCGGGAAGAAGAATGGGTGTTTACTACTGTCTGCAGTTTTGACCCATCTTCTCATGAGCAGTGCATGTCTGCAGTAGACTCAGATGTTTGGTATTTTGACAGTGGGGCAACCAAATGTATTACCTCGCAGCGCAGTTTCTTCTCTTCACTCAAGCCTGCCCCTATAGGGAATACTGTTACATGCGCCAATAACTCCTCTTATCCTGTTATGGGAGTTGGTAAGATCATTTTGACTACTGCTGATGGTAGTTCTTTCACTTTGTCAGATGCTTTATTTGTGCCAGGGATAAAAATGAACCTGTTATCAGTTTCTGCATTTGCCAAGATTGGCTTGGTTGTGAAATTTGTTGATGACAGGTGTATAGTTCATGATCTGTCACATGGCAATGTGATTATTGCTTCTGGCATTTTATGTCGAGGGTTGTATAAGCTCATAGACTATGAAAGATCTGAAAATGATTTGGCATGTGCAGTAAATGATTCTCAGGCTATGTCAGATGCAAAGCTTTGAGGGAATTACCCCTTCAAGCTATATATTGGAGGGGTTGGTTGGGTGGAAAGACATCTCTCTTCTTAGTGTGTGGCCTTGCTAGTTAGTTCTCTTAAATTTCTTAGTTCAGTTTGGAGGCTATGGAGTCCTTCCACAAGAGTGGTACCAAAGCTAGGTTGAATATTAAGCTTAGTTAGTTCTCTTAAATTTCTTAGTTCAGTTTGTGGAGGCTATGGAGTCCTCCCATAAGAGTGGTAACAAAGCTAAGTTGAATATTTAGCCAAAGCTAGGTTGAATATTTAGCTTCATTTTTTTGAATGTCTTTGCGTGGGCAATTGAGTGTTGTTAGGTGATGGCAGTCTGAAGTGCCGCTGGTAGTCTTTAGTTAGAAAGCAAAATGCACAATTGACAGGTATAAGGCTAGGTGTTGTATAATTACATGGGTCTAAGGGATAGAACCCTTGGGTTTCTAGGTGTGAAACCCTTTGGATTTATGGTTTATTTATCCCTTTTAGATGGGTCTTGAACCTTAGGGCTAATTCTCTAAGGTTGATTACCTTAGGCTTAATTGGAAGCTTCTCCTAGCCACTTGGCTTGTACATGAGAGCTTGGAGAGTCTTCTTTTAGAAGCCATGTGATTTCATGTGATATCCTAAGCTTGGAAACCATGTGATCACCTTAGGGATCCATGTGATGGAAGGTACACATGTCCCCTTGAGAGGGAATTACCCCCTTGGACTTCAAGCTATATATTGGAGGGGTTGGTTGGGTGGAAAGACATCTCTCTTCTAAGTGTGTGGCCTTGCTAGTTAGTTCTCTTAAATTTCTTAGTTCAGTTTGTGGAGGCTATGGAGTCCTTCCACAAGAGTGGTACCAAAGCTAGGTTGAATATTTAGCTTAGTTAGTTCTCTTAAATTTCTTAGTTCAGTTTGTGGAGGCTATGGAGTCCTTCCACAAGAGTGGTACCAAAGCTAAGTTGAATATTTAGCCAAAGCTAGGTTGAATATTTAGCTTCATTTTTTTGAATGTCTTTGCATGGGCAATTGAGTGCTGTTAGGTGATGGCAGTCTGAAATGCCGCTGGTAGTCTTTAGTTAGAAAGCAAAATGCACAATTGACAGGTATAAGGCTAGGTGTTGTATAATTACATGGGTCTAAGGGGTAGAACCCTTGGGTTTCTAGGTGTGAAACCCTTTGGATTTATGGTTTATTTATCCCTTTTAGATGGGTCTTGAACCTTAGGGCTAATTCTCTAAGGTTGAGTACCTTAGGCTTAATTGGAAGCTTCTCCTAGCCACTTGGCTTGTACATGAGAGCTTGGAGAGTCTTCTTTTAGAAGCCATGTGATTTCATGTGATATCCTAAGCTTGGAAACCATGTGATCACCTTAGGGATCCATGTGATGGAAGGTACACATGTCCCCTTGAGAGGGAATTACCCCCTTGGACTTCAAGCTATATATTGGAGGGGTTGGTTGGGTGGAAAGACATCTCTCTTCTAAGTGTGTGGCCTTGCTAGTTAGTTCTCTTAAATTTCTTAGTTCAGTTTGTGGAGGCTATGGAGTCCTTCCACAAGAGTGGTACCAAAGCTAGGTTGAATATTTAGCTTAGTTAGTTCTCTTAAATTTCTTAGTTCAGTTTGTGGAGGCTATGGAGTCCTTCCACAAGAGTGGTACCAAAGCTAAGTTGAATATTTAGCCAAAGCTAGGTTGAATATTTAGCTTCATTTTTTTGAATGTCTTTGCATGGGCAATTGAGTGCTGTTAGGTGATGGCAGTCTGAAGTGCCGCTGGTAGTCTTTAGTTAGAAAGCAAAATGCACAATTGACAGGTATAAGGCTAGGTGTTGTATAATTACATGGGTCTAAGGGGTAGAACCCTTGGGTTTCTAGGTGTGAAACCCTTTGGATTTATGGTTTATTTATCCCTTTTAGATGGGTCTTGAACCTTAGGGCTAATTCTCTAAGGTTGAGTACCTTAGGCTTAATTGGAAGCTTCTCCTAGCCACTTGGCTTGTACATGAGAGCTTGGAGAGTCTTCTTTTAGAAGCCATGTGATTTCATGTGATATCCTAAGCTTGGAAACCATGTGATCACCTTAGGGATCCATGTGATGGAAGGTACACATGTCCCCTTGAGAGGGAATTACCCCCTTGGACTTCAAGCTATATACTGGAGGGGTTGGTTGGGTGGAAAGACATCTCTCTTCTAAGTGTGTGGCAAAGCTAGGTTGAATGTTTAGCTTAGTTAGTTCTCTTAAATTTCTTAGTTCAGTTTGTGGAGGCTATGGAGTCCTTCCACAAGAGTGGTACCAAGCTATGGAGTCCTTCCACAAGAGTGGTACCAAAGCTAGGTTGAATATTTAGCCAAAGCTAGGTTGAATATTTAGCTTCATTTTTTTGAATGTCTTTGCGTGGGCAATTGAGTGCTGTTAGGTGATGGCAGTCTGAAGTGCTGCTGGTAGTCTTTAGTTAGAAAGCAAAAAGCACAAAGCATATGACCCCCCGATTATGCAGAGATTTACCCCTCACAATGGGCTGGCGCTTATTGCACGTGCAAGCCACCTGACAAGCTAGCCACATAAGCCGCTGATCATGTCATGCCTACGTTCATGCCACGTAGCCCAGCCCCACGGGATTGACTGAGAAGTATGAGCGCGCACAGCTCATCTCTTCTCACTCGGAACTCGAACACCGCGGAAGCTCCCTATATGAAGAACATCCTCTAATCCGGCTTATGGGATTGAGAACTGCTCTGGCATCCACCCGCATTCGTCCTAGACGTGAGAGCGAAAAAAATAGATTTGTTCTATTGATTTATTTGATAGCTCATTATCATTTTTGTTTTTGAGGACTGCACACTATTAGACGGAGCGAGCTTCTTTGGATGGTTAAACGTCCTCTCATGAGGATAAAGACGCAAATCTTTTGTGAGCTCTTTTTCATGTTAATAGCTAATAGCATGCACACTTAAAGCATTAGCCACCCATGCACGATCATGGATGTATTTTCTTGATCGAAGTACTATCAAGGAAGAAGCTAAAACATTCAATCCATAAGCTTTGTTATGGATCAAAACTCTGTCTATTTTCCACCGTGATGCAGTTTTGTTCAAGATTTTCGTCTTGCCGACGGACACCGCAACCATCATGAATCACGGATGGTTTGCCTCTCTCAGTACGGGAGCCTCCAATATCAATTGTGAACAAGGCCTCGTTTGTTTCCTGGCATGTATTTTCCTCATCAAGCAAGAAATGATCGAGAACGAAGAGGTGTTACTTCCCGACAATGTTCCTCTTCTTCCGCCACCTTTTGTTATTGAGAGGCGCACGCTCTTCTTCATCTTCCGCTTGACATGTTGAAAGGTACAAGTCGTCTCCTCTTATATAGAGTGTTTTCTTCGGTTAAGAACGCATATGTGGGATATACGACATACTCGGGCATGTTTAAAAGAGGGGTTCAATTTTTTGAACCTTATGCATTATTTACAAAAATCTCTTTTGCATGAAGGGCGACTTTACCTACTAGCATATACAATTATGAGGACATTGTTTTTTTTTTAAGTTCCTTTTCCAATGCATGGAGATTTTACCCTTCGAAATGCATGCTTGTTTAGATGCATGATTTAAAGGTAGATGCACACATATGGGCACACAAGGAAGTACAAAATTCCCAAGAAGCATTTCAACAATGAATGAGGTGGGATGGTCCAAACCTACTTCACCATCATGAGACAACGCAAGAAAAGCCGAGGGATGGACGAAGCTTAATTTCCAGATAAGTGCCCCCTTTTCTTTTCCTTCAAACAATGAAGCATACACTACGTGTTGTGATAAAAATGAACTCAGAAGTGGATGCATAGACTCAAGTGACCCAATTTTGCTTGGTCACATAAACAATTGATCAAGGAATGGAATTGCACTATGCATCAAAATCAGATGGTTTTGGAAAAGAAAGATTGGACGTGCATCAAAATGGTCATGGTTAAGAAGAATGCATCTAATGCACTATTGAAATGTGCATATAAAAAGTTGCAAGGAAATTTTGCACACCATCCTTTGAATGAGCAAAGTTCAAAATTTGGAACTTTTGCATGCTTTAAGGAGGGGTTCAACTTCTGAACCTTATGCATGCTACATCTGGCAAGTACTATGCATGAAATATATTACATGGGTTTTAAGGTTAAGAGGAGGTTTGGTTTATTCTAGCTTAAGTATGGTTACAATTTCCATTGTGGGAATAATGGTAGTAGAGCTATTTGGCCATAAGAAAAACTACCATTTATTTCTATCTAGTTGGATTATTATAAGCCAAGAAATAGTACATTGGCAAGATACCTTAAGCTTAAAATCCCTCTTATGGAGCATCAAACTCCATAAAAAACCCATGGCATGCCTGATCAGCAAGGCCATAGTACAAAATTTTTTTCTCTTAAAACCACAATAAAATGGTGGTAACTTAGAGCATTATCTTCTCAAAGCTCTAAGGAAGAGAAAATATGGTCTTAGTTTTGGAAGATGAAAGTATTAGTGTTTTTGTTCAAAAAAGTTCTTTGTTTGAAAAAACTACAAAACTATTTGGAGCTTTACATTTTTCTTCCAAGAAAATGCAAGGCATGAAGAGAAGGTAAAAATCAAGGGTGGTAATAAACCCTAAGTACCATTTTCTAAAGTCCTAGAAATAAAGGACTTTATAGTAAATAGAATTATCATCTACTTCAACATAGAGATTTGATTGGCAAATCAATTATTCTTTCTCAGATTACTCATTATGTCATAAGAGATGATATCTAGTTGAGATATAAACTAGCTCTATCATCAAGTGACATGAAAGGGATCTTGTAGAGTATATCTGAATCAAGAAATGATTGAAAAGCCAAATTTTTTGACACTAGTCTTATAAAGTTGCAATTGAGGCTTGGTAAGTGGAAAGTCCATTGTAGCATAGGCAATACATATGCTCTGCAATGAAAATAACACTTACAAGTCCAAGAAGTAATAGATCTGACTTCATTAGAAGAAGGTTTGATCCCAAAACTCAAGCTAAGGTTACCTTTACTAAAGTGGAAGTGTAAGCCGGATGGTATGGGACATCTAGGTTTACACTACCACTGAAGTAAATTTGGTGGTATGGGACATCGAATTTGTGGGTAATCTCAACTTGAACTTTGGCACATTTGTTATGTATGTTTGAAGAAAAGAAAGCATAAAAAGCTCTGAATAGTTCTTTTAATCAGGGGTAACAATAAAAGATTGAAAATGAACACTTTCAAATACTTTTGAAAGAGCACAATTTTCAACTTACTCTCAGGTAGTTTTCGAGGACGAAAACTCTTAAGGAGGGGAGAAAGTCCCCAAGAACTTGCATCTTATGCCTTGAAAAGACTGAATAGGGTATTGAAAGGTAAAATATATGCAAGAGATAGATAAGAGTTGAAGTACTTCCTTGTATTCTAGTACTTCATATATCTTTCATTACATCTTCTAATTAAATGAAGTTCTCAAAAATTGGGAAAATTCTCAAAGAACCCCAATGCAAGAGAAAACTTGCATACACCATAAGGATTGTATAAATCCTAAGGGGGTTAGGAAAAGACGTTGGATGAGCTATTAAGTATAAACCTAAAGGTATTTTGATGCTTCATGGGGATGACATAACATATGTTATGGATTCCAGTAATATAGACCTAAGGAATATGGCTTCTTGTATGAAGCATAATAGCTAGATCCCCAAGTAAAACCCATGGGTAGAGCTTTGAACATGAAGGGATCTATTTGAGAAATACCTAGTCTTATCTCTTATTTTGGCTAAAGAAGAGAAGGAAGCCAAAAGACCCAAGTAGGGGAAAAATCAAGTCAAGCTTTAAGTTTGATAAGATGACTCACACCACATTAAATGGTTAACCAATTATTTAAGTAAGATTAGTAGTGGTGTATCTAAGCACCTTAGTCCTTGCTCTTATAATTTGGTACCATAGTATGAAGGGCATTTAAAAGGACAGAAAAGGTGAGAAAGTATAGAGACAAAGTTATGTGGATTGGATGAGGTATCCACTGGTATGGGACAGTGGGTACTGAATCCCGTTGAATACTTTTTCTTGATGGCCAGAAGAAAAAGGGACTCATGATCCAATAGTAAACATCAGGAAAAAAATGTCTAGGAATAGGCATCTTCTTCAGTTATCCTCTCCAAGGGAAGAACAATTCTTCCAATAATATACAAAAGGATCTATCTCTCATAGAGAGTTAGAAATAAAGGGAGGATCAACTTTTTTGAGTTTGAAGATAAACTCCAAAGGATGAAGCTCTAAAAGCTTCATGCCAAAGTATGACTTGAAATTCAAGGAACGTAAAAATGATCTTATACCAAGCTTGAAAGAAAGATCAGAAAGATCATCTTTTGGATACTTGATATTTCAATTCAATTGAAGAATAACAAAGATCTAATTATGATGTCAACATAGGACATCTTTAATAGATCTAGAATTGAAGGGAAAGAACTCTAGAAGGATCAAGAAGATCTTTAAGATTTGAGATCCAACTAAAGATCCGTAAGGATTAAGCAGTGAAGAAATGTTTGGCATAATCTATTTCTACTTATGACCTTAAAGATAACACGATCTTTTACACTATGGGTTCCTATCTTGGGACATAGTTATAAAAATCTTAACCTTTTTGGGAGAACAAGTAAAATAGGTTTCAATCAATTGGAGTCTACAATAGTTGGATTAATCCCTATGGATTATAATCCCTTAAAGTGGATTATCAAAACTACGTAAAGTTTTGAAAGAACATTAATCCACTTTTGGTAAGCTATTCAAATTCTCTCTGAAGATAAAGAGGATGTTATATCCTCGTAAAAATTAGATAATCCACCTTTACCATTCTATTGGTTAGGCAAGGATTATATAATGAAATTTCCCTCTATTTAGATTTATTGGAGGCGAATTGCAAAATCCACCCATTTCACTAAAAGAGAGTGATTTGGGTAGGGATTATGAAAGATTCATCTTCCTTTCAGAACAAGTTGGATTCTAACTTGAAAAGATGAATCTGATAAAGAAACCTTAAGAAGCATTCATCTATTTTGCTAGGTTCATGCACTAGTGGTGCAAAGAGATGGACCAAGGTAGCAATTTAGATGAAGTCACTTTGACTCCACCTAATTCACATGTTTGAGCTTTGGAGACCCAGATGACACATGGCTTAAACAAAGAAAATAGGTAGGGATGTTCTCTTCCACCCTTTTCATTCCTTCCATACTTTGCATTCGACTCAGTTCTTTTTCGTATGCAAACTAGATGGAACTTTGAATGATTGGGGCAAGGAATTAGACCACACATGGATTCTCCTCTTTTTAGATTCGGTTGGGGTAGAATTCCCCTTTCGAATTAAGAGGCGAACTTAGAGAGATGAAAGCCATGATGCTTGAGATTGATCATGGAGCACGGGGGAATACTCCAAGGTATATATCTCCACTCATTTCCGAGGACAGAAATGCTTTTAGGGGGGGGGGGAGAATGTTGTATAATTACATGGGTCTAAGGGGTAGAACCCTTGGGTTTCTAGGTGTGAAACCCTTTGGATTTATGGTTTATTTACCCCTTTTAGATGGGTCTTGAACCTTAGGGCTAATTCTCTAAGGTTGAGTACCTTAGGCTTAATTGGAAGCTTCTCCTAGCCACTTGGCTTGTACATGAGAGCTTGGAGAGTCTTCTTTTAGAAGCCATGTGATTTCATGTGATATCCTAAGCTTGGAAACCATGTGATCACCTTAGGGACCCATGTGATGGAAGGTACACATGTCCCCTTGAGAGGGACTTACTCCCTTGGACTTGGAGCTATATATTGGAGGGGTTGGTTGGGTGGAAAGACATCTCTCTTCCTAGTGTGTGGCCTTGCTAGTTAGTTCTCTTAGATTTCTTAGTTTAGTTTGTGGAGGCTATGGAGTCCTTCCACAATACTAGGCTTGTTGCAAAGGGTTATGTGCAAGAAAAAGGCATTGATTTTGATGAGACCTTTGCACCTACATGCCATATGACTACTGTTCGGAGCATTTGTGCACTTGCAGCCCATCATGGTTGGAATGTACATTAGTTGGACATTAAAACAACATTTCTAAATGGTGACTTGCATGAAGAAGTGTATGTTTTTCAGCCCCGTGGCTTTGTGCAGAAAGGGCATGAAAACCAGGTGTGCAGGTTAAAGAAGGAATTATATGGTTTAAAGCAAGCACCACGTGCTTGGTATGAGAAGATACATGCCTATCTGGTTGCACATGGTTTTGAGAACAGTCCAACTGAAAGCACCTTATATGTTAAGCATGCTAATGATGTGCTTCTGATCATTGTTGTCTATGTTGACGACATGCTGCTCACTGGTCCTATTGAGAAGCATATTGCTGATTTCAAGGTTGATTTGCATGCCTCATTTGAGATGTCTGATTTGGGGCATTTGCATCACTATTTAGGCATTCAGTTTATGCAAGTTGATGGTGGAATGGCTTTGTGTCAAAAAAAATATATTGACACATTATTGCAGCGTTTTGGCCTTGAAGATTGTAAGCCTATTGGCACTCCTATGGAGACAGGTTTATGATTGAGTCTTCATGATGATGGAGATGCATTTGATGCTTTTCTCTATCAGCAGGCTGTTGGATGCTTGATTTACTTATGCATTACTTGGCTAGATATTTAGTTTGTTTTCTCACAGATGAGGCAGATTTATGCATTGCCCAGGAGTCAAGCATTGGCAGGGCACATCTTTCGCTACTTGAGTGGTACTTGGCTACTTAAGGCCTATTCAAGAAATTTGGGAATTATTCAAGTCCCATTCATATTATTTACTATGTTAACTTCTTAAGTTTGAGCCCCTTTCACAATACAATTGTCCTTAATAATAAATTGTCAATTTAATATACTCCAATAAAGAGATAATAACATGTTCTAGTGTTTGAATGAGGCAAAAAGTAAAACATTGGGACACAAAGAATTGTTTCAAAATCCTGTGTAATTCCCATTTTTCCTGAATAGGCCTTACTTGGGTTGTTTTATCCCAAGGGGGGATCACTACCGCCAGATTTGCATTCTTTTCCTGACTCTGATTGGGCTGGTTGCTATGACACTCATGTGTCCACCAGTGGTTTTTGCTTCATGCTTGGTAGCTCACGTATATCTTCATTGAGCAAGAAGCAGCCTACTATGGCCACTTCCAGTTGTGAGGTTGAGTGTAGGGAAGCTTTCACGGCGATTGTTGAGTGTGTGTGGCTCAGACGCCTTATGGCTGATTTGGGTGTTGGCTAGTCTTCTGCCACCATCATCTTCATTGACAGTCAGAGCACATTGGTAGTTGCGAGGAACCCTGTGTTCCATGCTCACACTAAGCACATTGAGGTGCATTATCACTATGTCAGGGAGAGGTTCTCTGCTGGGGAGATCAGCTTGGCATATGTGCCCACGCAGGAGAACATTGCAGACCTTTTCACGAAGGCTCTGCCCAAGGAGAAGTTTGAAGCTTTCCGCAAAGCTTTGGGCTTACTTCCTTTTGTGGAGTGATTTCCATATAGCTTGGCACTTCCTTATACATGAGTGCCAGCTCCTTGTTCACCGCATCACTCGCAGGGGGGATTTGTTGATATATTTAGGTAGTGATGTGTGTGAACACACTAGGACCGTTGGGGCACTTTTTTCCCTCTTTAGGAGGTTTTTTTCCCCCGGCTTGTATATATGCCTATTGCCCTAATGGGCTACTTATCTTTTGTACATTCTCTAGTAATACATTCAGCATTGTGTGTTTGTGCTCCAAGCTTCTTCTTCTTCCTTGTGTTGTTCGTGTACTTCCGTAGACATCTATTTCCAACACTTCTCATCCTTTTCTTCTTTTTATGACTATGAAGAATTTGTAGATTTCTACTTACTAGTAGATGAGCTCCGTTTATCTTTGCCCTTCTGACTAGCTCAGAAATCTTGATATGTTATATGCATCATGGACATGTTCTGCCTCGGCTGATTTTCTTGCAACAACACAGAGATTGGCTCCTCAAATGTTAAGATATTTGGATTGCCTTTCATCATTAACCAGACAATAGAAGCAAAACTCTGATATGAATCTAGAAAACCATTGAGAATAGTCTATACAAGTGAACTTTCTAGAAAGACTTCATTAGCAGAAATCAATTCTTCCTTCAAATTTTTTTTGTCAAAAAACTCTGCGCAAAATTTTCTTCATTCATATGCTCACTCACTAATTGATTTTGGAGGTAAGCAACAGGGGCATCGTATCTTACCTAGTATAAGGTGATAAGTATAAACCAAACATCCTTTGTTGTTTTGCAAGAGCAAATATGAGGGATAATGGCATGTTTGGCAAATAAAGCTATCAATGCATGTGTGTGAGTATCTCTGCCATCCCATCAAAGCTTCTCTATAATAGGTGTAATGGGAACCATAACACAAACAAGAATTTGAAGATCGTCATTTTCAATGTCGTCTACATCACCTTCAATAACTGTATTTGGAGGTGTAGTAGGCGTTTTTCAACACCCTACATAATATTCCATAATCCTTTTGTGACCAATACATGAGGCATCATATATGCCCACAATGGGTAATTGATACCATCCAACTTGTCCTCAACTACGAACATACAGAATACACCGTTGCTTTCAACCAGAGCCACTGACTAAAATATCATCATGCAAAAAAATGATTGTATCTCAAAAAGTTAAACAAAACTATCTTGTTGAGCTCTACTAATCCCTGTAGCAAACTTCGAGATGCTTGTAGTGACGAACCAAAACTTGTATATATTTTTGGCATTGTGGAGAAATTTGGGAACAAATACATGTTATGTGTTCATCCATAAAATATGAAACATATACATGCACTACTGTCTCGTGTATGCAACTTTGCATGCATTCATGTATGTATGTTATGCGATGTACATTTATGTCATGCAAGTTTATATAGCGGAAGCAATACATACAATTTTCATTTTTCGTTAATGGGCTCGTTGATCTTTTCTCATGGGAAATTGTACGAATGTGTGCATATATAGGTGGAGGAATACATATGAGTTCACTTTTACAGTATTGTCTTGTCCTCATTGATGTGTTGTCATTAGCATGCATTCGCTCACGGAAACTAAATGAATCTCTGTGTACTGATACTCCTATATCATGTCAATACAAATTCATATTCATGATAATCCATGCAGGTGGGTGAATACATACATTGTACATTTCTACAGGAATGCCCTTATTGATACATTGACAACAGCAAATTCGGTCACAGCTGAATTTCTTCTCTCTCTTCTCCCGATGTCCAGCACAGCCCCAATCGACACACGAAATTAGGAGGCCATGCATACAAATTCTTGTATCAATGTAAAGGCATGTTTGAACTAGGATCATAACCTGCATAGCTTCTCGAGTTCTCACCTTTGTCTTGAAGTCCCAGTAGAGATCGTGTACGGAGTTGCAGACGAAGACCGAGCAGGTACAGCGGAATCCACGTTTGTCCTTGCATCGGATTCACGGAACGTCAAATTTTGAGATTCTTTAATCATGGAACGCCCGACAATCGTCGCGACATTGATGCCATTGGAAAGGTCCGAACGTACGAAGATGTCTCCGACAGCTCCTACAAGTACGAGAAATCGCGATTTCGCGATTCGCTACAGTATCATAATGCAGTTCAATGATTCTACGAGGCTTCTGTAATTTTGGATATGTTTCTGAGTAGTTATGTGCACGAATTCCGACAGCTCCTACACGTACGACAATGGCGATTTCGCGATTCGCTACAGTATCATGATTCATAATGCAGGGCTTCTGTAATTTTGGATATGTTTCTGAGTATTTATGTGCACGAATTCACGCAAAGGAGAGAGAGAGAGAGGTTTTTCTGCAGTATCTCAAGCTGAAATTCTGGACTTTTGAGCAGATTATGAGCAATACCTCTTATCGAAGTGAGAAGAGTCATGATTCTGCGGGAGGAAGTTGGAAATGGCGGGGCCTGAAAGGCACAGTCGGCCATCTCTGATCATGTGCCTTGGAGTTCGTCCCAAGTTCCGATTCTCCAATACATGAAATGTATGAAATCTGCGCACGAGTGAGCATGCGCATGCGGGTTGCGTGTCTTAAGGAAAAGAAGATCATTGTAGCGTTTCTTTCTTGTCATTTGAGTTTAAAAAAACACTCGTTTTTTGACGATCAAAATGGCTCACCTTTTCATAAACTGCTGGCATGCCAAGAGATTCTGGCAGGTCTTGGACTCCATTCTCAAGGGCAGGAGTCTCCCCGAGCTTGGTCTTAAAGATATTATCCTTGGCTGCTGCAACAAACTTGATCTGGCTCCGTTACTCTTTGCTATCGCCACGTTACTCTTTGCCCATTGGCGCCGTTACTCTTTGCTATCGCCACGGATGGCCTCAGCCGCCTTTTAAAGCATCACATGGACGCTGGCAATCTCAAGGGTCTTTCCCTACCTCTTGATCATGGCCAAATGATTACGAGACTCTTTGCCGATGACATGAATGCCTTTGTACATAATGATATCAACAGCATTGAGGTGTTCTGGAGATGCCTCGACACCCTTTGTGTGGCGTCAAGTTCAAAAATCAACCATGCTAAAACTGCTTTTAGAGCAATCCGTGGACCCCCACCCCAACTATTGTTAGAGGAGGGGTGTCAAGTTATCCCTAGAGGTCATGTCTTCCATCTCCTAGGTATTCCGATGGGCTTTGACATCTCTATGGACCAACGGTGGAACTCGGTGCTTTCTAAACTGGATAGCAAACTAAACCATTGGAAAGGTATGAAAGTTAACTTGGCAGGGCGTGGCATGGTTGTTAACACATTTATGCTTTCTATGACTATTTACTTCATCTCATGTTGGAGACCTAAGGAGATAGAGTTGGCCAAAGTGGAAAGAATTTGCAGAAACTTCCTTTGGACTGGTGACTCCAATAGGAGGGGGATTCCCAAAATCAAATGGGAAACTTGCATTAGCTCAAAAGACTTGGGGAGTTTGGGTATTTTGGATATCGCTGGGTTGGCTGACAAGTTGGTGGCAAAGTGGTTTATCAAAGCTTGGAGCAACAGTGAGTCCTCTTGGGCTAAATTGATTTTCAGAAACATGAAAGAACTTACCTTAGTTGGCTCATCCTGGTTGGAAGGACATAGGGATCCTCACGCTTTTGTTTTCCCCCCTACCGGTGTCCACTAAAGGCTCTAGCCTTGTGTTTTCCTTATGTAAGAGTTGGAATAAGGTCAAGAAATTCATCAAAATCAATGATGAGTGGAAGTGGGCGGCTGCGATAAGACAAAACGACTCTATCTGGTTCCCGATCAGAGGCATTAGGGAGGTGGAGTCTCGGAACCTCCAAACTACTAAGCGATTATGGAACAAGGGGTTCAAACAGTGAAAAAGCTCTGGAAACAAGAGACCAGCCAGTGGATCAGGTTCGAAGACTTAGATCTGAGTCTTAGAGTTACCCTCGAGGAATGGGCGCTCCTTCAGGACAGATGTCTAGCTTAGGACCGCTCGACTACCCGCCTTCTCTATGGACAAGATCTTCCTCGCTTGGAGGGCCTCAAATGGAGCAATGGTAACAAACTATCCATAATCCCCAACTTCAGAGAGAACTTAGATGTCCATCACACCCTTAACAAGGTGTGGTGCCTTTCTTGGACCAAACTTCGATGGGAACTTAATTTCATGTCTATTTGGCATCCCCTAATTGAGATCAAAAAGTCCATTCTCATGTGGTAGATCTTGCATAAGGGTATCTGATGAGTTGATATGTGGGCCCTCTTAGCTTTCCAATGACACTATACAAAATTTGTGGTGTGCCTCCATGGTACAAGCGTTGCCGTCGTTGCATCGAAGACTTAGTTCACCTTTTCTTCGATTTCCCCAAGTCATGTATTATCTGGCATCATGCGATGCGTGTACTAAAACCCATGAACCAAATCAACCGGCAACAAGCACTGTTGAGTGAGGTGGTTGGCTATTCATCAAGGTTGTGGAATGCCATCATACGAGAGACTCTTTGGAAGACCTAGAGGGAGCGATGTGCTGTCAATTTTGGCCAAACTCCAAAGGAATGGTCGATCGAGAAATCTATATTTCTTCTAGGTAAAAGAATCTCTCGTGATAAGAGATCTCCACCGTTCACACATCACTATATTTATCTCCTCAAAAATCACAAGTTGAAACCCAGATGGGTCCCACAGAGGGAGATGATAGATTTGTCCGCCTCATCTCTAATGCTCTATAGTTTACTGTACTTGTCCCTTGCATTGTGGGATTTGGGGGGTCCCATGGGCACTAGTCCCATTCACTTGTAACTTTTCTCCTTTATTTTAATTAGAGTCCAGGAGAACAGGCCAAGACCAAACTTCCTTTAAAAGAAAAAAAAACTTGATCTGATGTTATGGCAATTATGGCGAGGTCATATCCTCTGGCACATTTGGTTGAGGAGGAATCAAAGTGACTTTAAAAGTGGGAATAAGAATTTCATGTGCACACTCAGGAAAGCTCTTCTTATCTCTCATAAAAAAAGTCTCTAGTCTATCAACAGGTTGCCTCAGGATTTCAATGATGTAATTAAGAACTATCCTCCCAACTGCTGTTGGTTTGGGGGGATCACTGCTTCCTTGTACACATTGTATTTTTTCCATTAATTTACTTTCCTTTCCTGTTGTCTCAAAACAAAAAAATGGCCCCTGGAACTTACGATCTACTCTCTCTATGTAATAATTTTAATATTTTCCTTTAAAGGAGGTTATTTTTCTCATGCCTTTAAATGCACTATCAATAGGCCATTTTGTCCTTTCTTGTTAATTTTCGTTCACGCTTTTAATAATCAATACAAGCTCTTGTAAGTTTCTTACAAGTCTAATGAAGATCTTTCAGGTAGGTACGTATGTTCATATTCACTCTGTCAAAGCATGTTAGTTCACTTCATGGAACTCTCATTTCTTGAGGCAAGGGCAAGGGTTTAACCCTTGCTTGTAGCTTTGGACCTGCATTGGGTCTTAGGCCAAATTTTAAACCTATTTTCGTAATCATTGTACTACCTTGGAGAAGCTTACTAATTCATAAGCTTTGTTTTATGGAATACGAGGGTCCAATGGGTACTATGAACACATTCGCTTGTACAATTGTTCTTTTGATTAATTCAAACAAGAGAGAGTAGGCTTCCACAAAACATCTTCTTAAAAAAAATCAATCCTCTAAAACAAGGTAAGATACCACCATGGCTGAAAACAATGAGAAATTTTGCATGTTGCATATTGAGGATAAGTTGGACGGTTTCAACTACTTATTGTGGATACATAAAATGCATTATGTATTGATTTCAAAGGTTTTGTGAAATGTTGGGGATGTAAGGATCATGTGACCTTACCCCTATATTCATATATATACATTGCCTCAACGGAGATCATTACATGGGTTTCGAGGTTCCCACGCATTTGTGCGCATCTCTCCTATCTTCTCTCTCCCTCCATCTCCTCCTTTCTCCTCTTGTTCTGCACACCAAAGCCCTTCATTGGTATCAGAGCATGTTGAAGGCTGGTGTGCAAGAAGCTTCAATGGAAGCTAAGGTCACAAGAGGTGAATGTGCAGGTCGGCACTTCTTGATACCTTTTCAGTATTTTGGCCATACCTCGAGCTAGAAAGCTCAGATTGGTGCCTTTAAAGTTCTATGTGTAGCTAAGACAGTGAGCTACAATTTCAGGGAAGGACATAGAACCTGGTTTGGAGTTCTAAATCACCGAAAATTCAAAAAGTATAAATTGATATAGAAGATGAATCTACAATCACTTGGACATTAGGTCAATTTTTGGGCCATAACTTGAGTTTTACAAGTCCCATTCAAGTGATTCATCTTGGTATGCATAGCTAGAAAAGAAGCTAAAAGTTTGTAAAAGAACACAGATCAAGATTCCAAGTGTTTGGTCGCCAAAATTGTAAAATATACAACAATAGTGTTGTAGGTGAAGGTGAAATTGATAGTAGATGCTTGTTTTGTGTATATCTTGAGCTAGGCACTTCAGATTGAGGCATTTTATATATAGGTACATAGCCAAAAAAGAGTTATTGAAGTTTGCTGAAGAGCAAAAGTCCAAACTTAAAGATTATCATCTCCAAAATAGCAAAATACAGAGCAACATATTTTCATCACAAGAACCCTAATTGCTTTTGGAGGTTTATTTTGTTGTGGAACTTCTTCTAGAGAGATTTTTTGGTATGCAAGCTCTTATTTTTGGAGCTTGAAGGCATTATCCATGTATGATGACTATGGTAGCTCCTCCATATAAGAGTAGAGCATGATCTTGTCATGTGTTTGGCATGCAAGTTGATATTGTGGTATAGTGTTTTTGAAGTCTATATCATCATGAGTTTGATCATAGCATTGTTAGTGGACGTATAGTGGCATTGTGGTCTCTATCTCATTTATGCCACTTGGTTACAGATTTACTTGTCGGTGACATATAATTTTATGAGACTTGATTTTGGATCTTGGTTGGTACTTGTATCCTTGTTTTTCTTTGCAGGTACGTGATCCAAATTAGAGCCTCAGTTGCACATCTATTTGTCACCTTGATTGGCTATTATTTTAGCATATGACCATTGATTTGATATCTATTTACTAGTGTGCTTCTTGGCATATGTGGATGGTGATTCCCACATGGTTTATTTGATTCAGATTCCATTTTATAGAGGAGATGCTACCAAAATCTTGATGGATTTTATGCTAAAAGAGTACTCTTGTAGATCCTTTATGTTTGTACGATAGCTTTGGATCATTACTTATCCCCATTCACTTAAGTTATTCATGACAGGTTGGACCATCTTGCAAAATTCATTCTTGATTGGGAGGTGTATCACTATTATATTGGTGTGTATTGCCATCAGTTTTGGCATGTGTATTTGTCATTATCTTTAATTGGATCAGTGATAGGTGTGAAGAGAGATGGTGGATGCAATCCAAAGATGAGTAGGTGCCGCTACAACCAGCTTCACACCAGCCAACTGAGACTTCAGAGTTGATTAGTAGACCCTTTGAGCTTCCTAAATCCACCAAAATATCAGCCAAGTACTTTGGAACATGTATCCCAAAAGTTTAAGTCAAGACCGACAAGTTGCGAAATGACTAGCTCCCAAAACTTGCTATTTTTGGACATACACCTGCTGGAAAAAATGAACAGTGCTCTCAACCTGGAAGGAATTAGAAAAATTCCTTTTGGGCATAGCAAATAGACTTAGCAAGCTTCCTATTCCAAGTTAAAACACTTCAAATGATGGACTGAGCACTGAGAACAAGTTTCATCAAGTTCTGGAACATTCCCACAATTCTCGGGGCTCTGCAGAGATAGACCAGTAAGCAGTAAAATGCAGATATCTGCAAAAGTATAAATCCAATGACCTTGAACATTTATAGGTAGAAACTAGACAGTGAGAGCTATCCAATGCATTTTAAAACACGGAAAAATGTTCAGTAAAACTCGAGATATGACCTTCTGAAGTTACTGCTCTGAGTGAGTATAGCAGAGAACAAAACAGAGAGGTAGATGATAATAAATGTATAGATTCACATATGATTACAACCACATTGGCAATGAATCTTTGCACAATGGGAGTAGAATGATAGAGCTATGGAGTAAGCTCTTCAATCTCTACAAAATGACATGAAGTGGTCACGTACAAGGCTTGCTAATCGCCTCTTCCTTCTTGCTCCTTTTATAGCAATTCTTGGAGGGAGTTTTGAATTCGAATTCGAATGGCTCCACCTAAAAGTGATCCCCAAAGTTAGGAGAGATTCCCTCAGCTCAAAAATTCGTGATTTTGGTAGTTGGAGCCACGAATTTGCTTTTACATCATGGATGAGGTAAGCCATCCTTTTACTTTTTTCTTTTTCCATTTACAAGAGATAAAATGTACTCTTTTACAAGAGGTGTTCACATGACTACTCATGTGACTTACAAATGAGGATAATATCAAGCATATCAAGCATGTAGGCTTGGGAAAAATGCACCAACAGCTCCCCCTCAAGCCTAACATGCTTGGCCTCCAAATAAGTCTTCAATTGTCCTTGATTTCCTGCAAACCAATCATCAACTTGAATCTACTTAATTTCGTACCATCAAGAGCTTTCGTCAACATGTCTGCACATTGCATATCTGTAGAGACGTAGGATAGTTGAATATCCTTGCTCATTAGCTTCTCCCTTACATAATGGTAGTGGACTTCAATATGCTTGGTTCTAGCATGGTATACCGGATTAGCTGCTAGATGTAGTGAGCTTGTGTTGTCACCAAAAATGTGAGGTGTTGAAGAATGAAGTCCAAGATCTGTGTACAAAGATTTTAACCACATGATTTCTTGAGTTGCATTAGCCAAACCTCTATATTCAGCTTCAGTAGAAGATAATGCCACGGTTGGTTGCTTCTTCGATGACCAAGAAATGATTTTTGAACCTGCAAATGATATATACCCTGATGTGCTTCTTCTATCATCTTTAGATCCGGCCCAATCTGCATCTGAGTAGACCTTTAGCTCAATATCTGAAGTAAATGAATAGAACAAACCTTCATTCATGGTCCCCTTTAGGTACTTGAGGACTCGCTTGGCCGCTTCCATATGTGGTCTTCTCGGCTTATGCATAAACTGACTCAATATGCTAACACTATAGCATATATCCACCCTTGTGAGTGTTGCATAGTTCAAACTTCCAACCAAGCTTTGATAGCTTGTGATGTCTTCAATTGGCTCTCCTTCATAAGCACTAAGCTTATGATTTTGCTCCATAGGTGTACCTGCACACTTGGTATTTTCCATCTTGAACTTGACGAGCATGTCATGGACATACTTCCTTTGTGTGATGTATATACCTGAATCTGTGTAGATCAACTCCAATCCAAGAAAATAAGTGAGTGGTCCGAGGTCACTTATTTTGAACTCCTCCTTCATTTGACTCTTTACCTGTTTGATTCCTTCAAGATCATTGCCTGTGATAATAATATCATCAACATACACACATAAATAGATCACTTCAGATCCATTCCTCTTTATGAACAAAGAGGTATCCGCCTTGCTAGCTTTGAATCCTTGGTCCTGCAAATAAGTAACCAATCTGAAATTCCAAGCTCTTGGAGCTTGCTTCAATCCATACAAAGCTTTCTTTAGTTTGCATACATAGTTAGGATGATGTGCATCCTCATATCCAGGAGGTTGTGCCATATACACTTCCTCAGAAATCCATCCATTCAAGAAAGCATTCTTTACATCAAGTTGATAAAGATTCCAATTTCTAGATGCAGCAAGACTAATGAGAACCCTAATTGTAGGCATTTTTGCAACAGGAGAGAAAGTCTCCTCATAATCAATACCATGGGTTTGAGCAAACCCTTTAGCAACTAACCTTGCTTTGTGTCTATTTATACTTCCATCTGGATTCTTCTTGATTTTGTATATCCATCGAGATCCGATTATCTTCATAGATGGCTTGTTAGGTACAAGCTCCCAAGTGTCATTCTCCTTCAAGGCTTCCATTTCTTCATCCATTGCATCTCTCCAAGCTTTCTTGCTTTGTGCTTCTTCGAATGTGGTAGGTTCTTCATTGGTTGAATCCTTTGCAATGTAGATTGAGTGCTTGGTGACCAAAGAAGTATCATAACCAAACCTCTCTGGTTTCTTCTTCTCCCTCGAAGACCTTCTAAGTGGTTGATGTGAGCTCTCGGGTCCATATGTAGCATCCTGCATCTTTGCTTTACCTTTGTTCTTCCATAGCTTTAGTCTTTCCAAGTCTTCTAGGTCAATCTCCGAATCACTTTCTTCAATCTGCTTTGGCTCCTTTGGTTGAAGTGATGGAAAATCTTCATCCAAGTCATATGGCAGCTTCACTTTCCTGTCATCATCAAACCATGATTTGTTTTCATCAAAAATTACATCTCTACTCACAGAAAATCCTTTATTGGTTGGATTGTACAATCTATATCCTTTTTGGTTTTGATCATAACCAATGAATACACACTTCTCTGCCTTGGGATCCAATTTCCCTCTTACTTGAGAAGGAATGTGAGCATAGGCTAAGCATCCAAAGATTTTACAATGCTCTAGACTAGGTCTTCTTCCATTCCACACTTCATATGGAGTGGTTCCATCTAGTGACTTAGATGGAAGTCTATTTATGAGATATGTGGCTGTAGACACAGCCTCTGCCCATAGGTAGTTTGGCAATCCCTTTTCGTTGAGCATGGACCTTGCAGCTTCGACAATAGCTCTGTTCCTCCTCTCTGCTACACCATTGAGTTCGGGTGTATACCTTGTAGTGACTTCCCTTTTAATGCCTCTTTCATGCAAGAAGGCATCAAATTCAGAAGAGAAGTATTCTCCTCCACCATCTGATCTGAGTCTTTTCAAAGTCCTACCTGTTTGATTTTCAACAAGAGCAATATACTTCTTAAAGCAATTAAACACTTCATCCTTGTGCTTCATGAAAAACAGAATGGTCCACCTGCTACAATCATCTATGAAAGACACATAATATCTTGAGCCTGATATAGATGGCTCCTTACTTGGACCCCACACATCCGTGTGCACTAGATCCAAAGGATTTTGATACATATATCCTTTCTTATTGAAAGGTTGTCTATGAGCCTTGCCGAGTTGACAAGCTTCACACTTATAAATCATGTGTTGCCTTGTGATATTAGGCAAACCAAGTACACTTTGGTCCCTGCAAATCTGTTTGAGTGTCCTCTCACCAATGTGAGCAAGCCTTTTGTGCCAGATCTCCAACTCTGTTAGAGTTTGAGATCCATAGCTAAACAAAGCTATGTTCTTTGTATCTTCCACTTCAAAAGTGAAAAGCCTTCCTGTCTTTTCTCCTTTGGCAATCCTTCGAAAGCCTTGCCTTGGGTCTTCAACATATGCTCCAAATCGATTGAATCTAACCTGCAATCCTTTTTCAACAATCTGTCCAACACTTATTAAATTTTTGGTAATTGTAGGGACATACAAGACTTTGCTTAAGAGGTTCATATTCCCATCTGATGTCTTCACATTACCTATCTTCTCCACTGAGTGCTTTGTGTCATCTCCTGTCTGCACTTCATGCTTGTTATGAGGATCTTCCAAATCAGAAAGTAAAGCCACATTTCCTGCTACATGGTTCGAGCATCCCGAATCAATGTAAAATATGTGATCATCATCCTTACCCTTCTTCGTTGATAGATTCATAATCAATAATGAATCTTCTTGACTTTGGTCCTCTGCATAGTTATTGTAATCTCTTCTTCCTTTATGGCCACTTTGATAGTTGTTGTTGTTGTTGTAATTGTTGTTGTAGTAGTTGTTGTTGTAGCCTCCATTGTACCTGCCTCTATTTGATCCATAGCCACCTCTATTGAATCCTCTTCCTCTTGAGTTCCTCGGGTTCCTGAAACATTCTTCAGTAGTATGGTTAGATAAGCCACATATGTTGCAAGGTTGAGATGATTGGAATCTCCCCCTGCCTTGCTTTCCACTTCTGCCTCTTCCTCTAGCTCGTCCTCTACCTGCAAAGTTTGCTTGGAAAGAGCTTCCTTCATCTTCATTCTTTCTATTCTTTGACTTGTCCTTGACCTTAGCTTTATCAGAATATAAGGCAGAAGTTTGATTACCTCTTGAGGACTCACCACCTTTGCTAATCTTTGCTTCATGAGTGAAGAGTTGGCCCATGAGTGTGTTGAGGTCGGGTACATGCATATCCATGTATAAATCCATGGCTGTTGTGAATGACTCCCACTTGTCGTCTGCTTTGATTCCATTCATGATTTGTCTTATGATTTGCTCCTCTTCAATTACCTCTCCAATGCTTCCAAGTTGGTCGGATATCTCCTTCATCTTTGTGACATAATCAGTCACATTTTGCTTCGGGCTTTTCTTCATTGTTGTGAACTCCATCCACAATTGGTTCTTCCTTGCTCGAGTGTTGGAAGAGAAGAAAGAAGCAAGTGCATTCCAGGTTTCTCTTGATGTCTTGCATCCCTTGACATGAGGTAAAAGAAAATCAGAGATTGAGTTTAGAATATAGGACCTTGCAAGTGCATCCTTCGAACACCAATTCGAAAGTCCTTCCACTTCTTCATGTGATGGTTGCCCTTTGTTCCTCATGGTTGGCATTGCTTCATCTCCGGATATGAATCCATATAGATTCCTCCCTTGAAGGTAAGCCTCCATCCTTAGAGACCATGCCGGGTAGTTGTTTCGATCCAATTTGTCAATTGTTGATGGAAATCCATCTCCCATGTTGCTTGACTATGCTCTGATACCACTGTGAAGAGAGATGGTGGATGCAATCCAAAGATGAGTAGGTGCCGCTACAACCAGCTTCACACCAGCCAACTGAGACTTCAGAGTTGATTAGTAGACCCTTTGAGCTTCCTAAATCCACCAAAATATCAGCCAAGTACTTTGGAACATGTATCCCAAAAGTTTAAGTCAAGACCGACAAGTTGCGAAATGACTAGCTCCCAAAACTTGCTATTTTTGGACATACACCTGCTGGAAAAAATGAACAGTGCTCTCAACCTGGAAGGAATTAGAAAAATTCCTTTTGGGCATAGCAAATAGACTTAGCAAGCTTCCTATTCCAAGTTAAAACACTTCAAATGATGGACTGAGCACTGAGAACAAGTTTCATCAAGTTCTGGAACATTCCCACAATTCTCGGGGCTCTGCAGAGATAGACCAGTAAGCAGTAAAATGCAGATATCTGCAAAAGTATAAATCCAATGACCTTGAAAATTTATAGGTAGAAACTAGACAGTGAGAGCTATCCAATGCATTTTAAAACACGGAAAAATGTTCAGTAAAACTCGAGATATGACCTTCTGAAGTTACTGCTCTGAGTGAGTATAGCAGAGAACAAAACAGAGAGGTAGATGATAATAAATGTATAGATTCACATATGATTACAACCACATTGGCAATGAATCTTTGCACAATGGGAGTAGAATGATAGAGCTATGGAGTAAGCTCTTCAATCTCTACAAAATGACATGAAGTGGTCACGTACAAGGCTTGCTAATCGCCTCTTCCTTCTTGCTCCTTTTATAGCAATTCTTGGAGGGAGTTTTGAATTCGAATTCGAATGGCTCCACCTAAAAGTGATCCCCAAAGTTAGGAGAGATTCCCTCAGCTCAAAAATTCGTGATTTTGGTAGTTGGAGCCATGAATTTGCTTTTACATCATGGATGAGGTAAGCCATCCTTTTACTTTTTTCTTTTTCCATTTACAAGAGATAAAATGTACTCTTTTACAAGAGGTGTTCACATGACTACTCATGTGACTTACAAATGAGGATAATATCAAGCATATCAAGCATGTAGGCTTGGGCAAAATGCACCAACAATAGGTGGTAATAGGTTACTTATTGTTTTTTTGTTATTGGTTATCTTGTTTGATTGCTTAGTTTCCAAGGGATATTCTATGGATTTTTTTGTAGGATTCTTTCATATCTACTTGGTCAGTTTGGAGACTTGGTAAGCAAGCTTATGCTCATGGTTTTATGTGCATGCTACATGCATGGTTATGTGGCAGGTGGTTCACATACTTTCTTCTCCCGCTAGATAGTTGTGATGTGAGTTATGCATATGGATATGTAGATGTGATCCTATTGAGGATAGAGTATTATTTCTAGTCTCTTGGATTGCCAGCATGGTGTCTTCTCGATTTGATGGCACAGACTTTTTGAGATATAAAGATTAAATGTGGCATACATTGGTTCGTGTAGATTTACATATGTATGTGCATAGAGATGCATAGAGGCCTTGTGACATGCCCAACCACGTATGGATGGATATGGATGCATTGGCCAGTTCCAGTATCCGATTAGTATGGATTATATATATGAGTCTGTTATGGATGAGGAGACAAGTAGTTCATTACAGCAGAGACTGCATGATATGTATGCGAGCCCATTGACTCATATGAGACATAGATCATCTCAACGACTTCGATGTTGGCATTGTGGTCATTAGGGACATATTTGATGATGTTGCTTCAAGAGGATGCGACGATTGCATCAGAGATATGCACATGATGCAGGTCAGGTAGTGATTTTAGGAGAGTCTATGGCAGTTGCTTATGCTAGTGATGGTGATATCACTTTCTCCTATAGTTCATCTCAGGATTCCTCTTATTCATTTGATAGCACACACATGGCTTGGTTGCTTGATGCATTAGCTAGTTTTCATGTTACTCTGATGTGAGAGTCATGGATGTGTGCATAGGCCTGATTGTATGACCTATGACTTTGAGGGTGCAAGAGATGTATGCATTATGCTACCTAGTGAATCATCACTTATGCTCAGACATGTACATTATTTGCCTTCATTCCCTATGAGCTTGACTTTAGTTAGCCAGTTATAGGAAAGCAGATGTTATGCATTCCTTGGTGAGCATCATTTTCAGTTGCAGTTGGGATAACTTATGCTTGTCAAAGGTGTTAGAATTGGGCACAGGTATCCACTGTAGGTACTTCATGTGAGAGACAATCTCGTCTCAATGTGATTTCAGCCTTATGTGTGGTGTGAGAGTTGTCATGTCTGATTTTGTCTATCTATAAATAGGTCTATTGAAATTCATGATGCACATGTATGGCAGGATTTAGATGCTCAGATGGATGCACATATAGAGCATGTTTTGGATTCTCGTGATGCTTATGTAGAGCATGATTTTGTTGATCATATAGATGCTCACATGGAGCATACTTTGGATGATCAGTTGGATGCTTTGGAGCATGATATGGATGCTTATGTAGAGCATTGTGATGATACTCGATTAGAGTTAGATCATCTATTTGACCTTGGTGTCAATGTTGTGTAGTTATCTCATGTGAAGCATGATCATAAACTTGGTGTGGTAGAGTAGGAACGATCATAAACTTAGTGTGGTAGAGTAGGAATGATCTCATGGTACACATTGTGTGAAAGAGTAGTTTAGCTCTTGAGATGCACATCTAGACATCCTTGGTCAATAGGATGATTGATTTAGATGTTGAGGAGTCAGTGATCATGCAGTCATTCTTAGATGTGTTCATGCTAGATGTTGACATAGATATGTGAGGACATGCTGGTCTTGACGATAGTGCTTGGATTCCTTGGATACAGGCATGTCTAACATGCTCAAGTTAGCTGGGATAGCACATCTTTCCTTGTTATTAGGAAGTCTAATGTACAAGTTGTTATGCTTAAGACTAGATATTGCAGTTGTTATTGGAGCATTTGCACTTGGAGTTGTTGGTCTTTCAATGATTGACACATGCATAGAGCGGGTGGGAGCCTTGCAAGAACTTCATCAGTTCTTGCATTAGTCAGATATGAGCTCAATTCTTATTAATATGAGTCTAGAGCAGTTTGTGGTGCATGAATACACCTTGTTTGAGGCAGCTGGTGTAGGCTGATCTGTATGTGTTGAGCTCCAGACTCTTCATATAGATTAGTGTATAGTCTTGCATCATTCTTTGTATATGTTACCACTTATGGTCACATTGACCCTTAAGTGGGAGATTGTTGGGGATGTAAGGATCATGTGACCTTACCCCTATATTCATATGTATACATCATTTATAGAACATTGCCTCAATGGAGATCATTATGTGGGTTTCGAGGCTCCCATGCATCTGTGCATGTCTCTCTTCTCTTCTTTCTCCCTCCATCTCCTCCTTACTCCTCTTGTTCTGCACACCAAAGCCTTTCACGAAATATAGTGCAAGGTGTTTAAATACACCCTCTTCAAGCTACACATGTTCAAATCTTATTGATGTTGTGTATATTGAAGGTTTGAGTTCTAATGCAATTACTATCTTCAGTCCCCTTGAAACTCCTATTCTAACTATGTCTCATACACCACCAATGTCCCTAGCCATTGCACCACATTGTTAGTGGGATGATAGAGATGCCAAAATCCAGCAATTGGTACTAGAGTAGGATGTCACCTCATCTAGGGTATTATTGGCACCCCTCCAGTCATAGTATTAGAATCACACAAAATTTGGTGAGCATAGTCAAGTCCATTAGGAGTTCAAAACTACTTTGCTTTGTCACATTGAAATTTTTATATGAGCTTGTTTTTGCCTTTGAACACACTATTGCAATGACTATGGAGGCAATATTATCCTTTTGTGCCAAACACACACACACAAACACACACACACACACACACACACACACACACATATATATATATATATATATATATATATATGTGTGTGTGTGTGTGTGTGTGTATGTATGTATATATATGTATGTGTATATATATATATATATATATATATATATATATATATATATATATATATATATATATATATATATATATATATATATATATATATATATATATATATATATATATATATATATATATATATATATATATATATATATATATATATATAGGTAGATAGGTAGGTTTCGATTCGCCATTACAAGCACCTCGAAGTCTACTACAACATGAGAAAATCTCAATAGGGTGTTTTTGTTCAACATTTTGAGATACAATCATGTTTTACATCAAGGAATTTAGTCACTAGCCATGGTTGAAAGCAATGATGTATTCCATTTTTTTTTTGTTCGGGATTATTTGGATGATCCTAATTACCTATTATGGGCATATATGATGTGTCATATACTAGTAGCAAAAGGTTTGTGGAATATTCTATTGGGTTTTGAAAAACATCCAACTACATTTGCAAATACAATAATTGAAGGTGATGCAGATGGTATTGAAGATGATGACCTTCGAATTCCTATTCATGTTATGGTTCTTGGTGCACCCACTATAGAGAAACTCTTTTGTGGTGGTAGATATGACTCCAGCATATGCATTGATAGCTTAGTTTGTCGAACATCCATTATCCCTCATATTTTCCTCCTATAAAATAGCAAAGGATGCTTTGGGATATAATTACAAATTCATAACAGGAAAGAAATGAGGCTCATGTTGCTTACCTTCAAAGATAATAGGAGAGTGAGCATATGAATGAACAAGATTCTATGGTCAATTTCTTGACAAAGATCAAAGATTTGAAGGAGCGCTTGATTTTTTCAGATGAAGTCTTACCAAGTAGTTCACTTATGCAGACTCTTTGTAACGATCTTCCAGATTCATATCAGATTTTCGTGTCTACTCTTCGATTGATGATGAAAGGAAATCCAAATGCCTTAACCTTTGAAGAATCAATCTCGCTTTTGTTAGAAGAAGATCAATTCACAAAGAAGAGGTCGATCATGCATATTTTAGATCAAGCTTTCTTAGCTACTTAGAAGGGAAAAGGAAAATGGATTGCATCTACTATTAAGTAGAAATTTGCTAATGCCACACAATCAAAGAAGGAAGACAAAGATGAGAAGAAAACAAAAAAAAGCAACAATTCTTTTGGAAATAGTGTAAAGCAAATCATCATTCCGTAAAGAGTTGTTCTAATTTGGCTACAAAAGAGGCGAAGAAGAAAGAGGATGGAATGGTTGTTGCAAAGGCCTCTACACCTAAAATAAAGTTTGCTAATCTTGTTTAGAATGAGGAATGAGCATTTACAATTGTTGTAGCATGTCTGTAGTAGAATCAAATATTGGGTACTATGATAGTGGGACAACCAAATATATTACCTTGCAATACACTTTCACTACTAGAAAAAGGGGGTCATAGCGACAATTGATGGGGGATGATTCTAACACCCCAATGCAAAAATGGAAGATGGTTGCCCTCCACTAGGTCCACAAGCAGTGATATATGCTCACTGTTCTGACCTTTTCTCTGCACTAGTACAGAGACATAAAAGGAACTTTTGCAGACTTGTAGTAGACTATAAGAGCTACCCAAAGCTTTAAATCATCCCAAATGGATATTCCAGCTGAGAGAACCACCCTCTGCAAAGTCGGCTACCTGTTTCCAGCACTCTTTGCCTATGTGCAGAGATATACCTTCACAAAGTTGGCAATTTCTCACAACTCACTCAACCAAATAACTTGCAACTTTGGCAAACTTTAGGGAACAATATGAGAGACCAAATGAAGCTCTAAATCAATGAAAATGAGTACAATGCAACAACAAACAATGCTTTGCAATATGGTACAATTAGATTTGGAAAAGCCTAACTACACCTCTAGATAGAGAGGAGCAAAAACATGAGAAAATGAGGTAAGCAAGCAAGAGGGCTGCTTGTTGGAGTTTATGACTTCACTAAACTAAGTGGGAAACTTGTGGAATGCATACAACTCAAGAATCAAAGGGGGGATGATGCTTATATAGAGTTTTACTTTTCCTACAATCTAGCTAACCACCCACCAATCAGTGTAGGTGCACTTTTTGGTGGCTGATTTGATGAGATTTCAATTTGATTGAGTTTGGTGGATCTTCTAACTTTATTCCACGACTGTGGGTCCTCTTTTGTGATTTCTACACTTGCAAAACACAGGGTTGAGCCTTTTTGCATGATTGAGACTTGATTTTCAACACTCCCCCTCAAGTCTCAATGCCTAGGTCCTTCATTCCAATGCATGCATTGAAGTGTTGTAGCTTTAATCCATCCAATGTTTTGGTAAACATATCTACACATTGGTCCTTTGTATTGAAATGCTCCACCTTGACATCCTTTGACATGATCTTCTCTCAAATAAAGTGGCAATGCACTTCTATATGCTTCGACCTTGCATGGAACACCAGATGTTGAGCCAAGCATATGCTACTTATATTGTCACAAAAAATAGGTACTTGCTTAACCTACAAATCAAGATCAACAAACAACTTCTTGAGCCACATAAGCTCACATGAGACTTGTGCTAAGCCTCTATACTCCGCTTCGATCAATGAAAGAGCCACAATTGGTTGTTTCTTTGATATCCATGAGATGGTCTTCTTCCCTAGCATGATAACATATCCACTAATGCTCCTCCTGTCATCTTTGGAACCTGCCCCATCATTAACACAATAAGCTTGTACATTTCATCCATCATCAAATGGATAATATAGACCTTCATTCACAGATTCTTTGAGATACCTAAGTATCCTTTTGGCTACAACAAGATGAGGTACTCTTGGTGCTTGCGAAAATTGAGTTAACACTCCAACTACATGTGCAATATCAGGTCTTGTCATAGTAGCACACAAGAGAGAACCAATTATTGACCTATACATGGTCACATCCTTCACTTCTTCACCTTCATGAGCACTTACTTTAACATTTACTTCTAATGGATTTGAAATGGGCTTGCAATCACACAAGCCAAACTTCTTCAAAAGATCAAGAATGTATTTCCTTTGCATCAAGTATATACCTTCCTCTTTATATAGTACTTCAATCCCAAGGAAGTACCTTAAAATCCCTAAATATGAGATTTTAAACTCACATCCAAGCTTCCTCCTTATGTCCTTGATGTTGGATTCATCATCCCCTGTAATGATCAAATCATCAACATATATACAAATGAAAACAATTTTGCTACCTTCCTTCTTTGCAAAGAGTGATGGGTCTGCATGACTCTGATTGTATCCATAGTTTAGCAAGTAGTCCGGAAGTCTTTGGTTCCAAGCTCTTGGGGCTTGCTTGAGTCCATAAAGAGCCTTCTTTAGCCTGCATACATGATGTGGAAACCTCTCATCTTCAAAGCCTTGGGGTTGGTCCATGAAGACTACCTCTTCAAGCTCTCCATTTAGGAAAGCATTCTTCACATCCAATTGGTACATCTTCCAACCTTTTGAGGCCGAAATTGCAATCAAACTTCTGATGGTGGCTATCTTAGCTACTAGAATGAATGTTTCCTAAAAGTCTATGCCATAGGTTTGAGCAAAACCTTTGGCTTGCTTTATACCTAGAGATGCTCCCATTTGCATGCCTCTTTACCTTGTACACCCATTTGTTGCCAATGACTTTCATGTCCTTTGTTCTTGGCACCAATGACCAAGTATCATTTTCTTCTAGTGCTTTGACTTCCTTCTCCATGGCTTCAATCCATTCCCTATGCTTATTTGCTTCTTCAAAAAATTTAGGTTCTGCACAAGCTATGACTTGACTCATGTAGGCATGGGTTCTTGCAATGAATGAAACATAAGTTAACCAGGGTATTTAACCCTATTGGATGACCTTACCTCACCATTAGGTGGTAGGAATCTCCTCCTCCTTGGTTTAGATACTTTAAATCCTAGAGTTTCTAATTTTTCCATATCTTCATCACTTCTAGATTCCATGTCTACCCATTGATGGCCTTCATCTTTTGCCTTTTCCTTTCCTTTGCTGCTTCCTTCACTTGAATGAGCTTCATTCCTTGTCCTTCCATGCCAAGATGATGTAGTAATCTCCTATGATGGTGTGCTTGAAGTGGTTGGACCACTTATATCCACGCTTTGTTGTTGCTCTTTGAACTTCTTCTAGGCTTCATACGCATCGTCAACCTGTAACACATCTTTGCTACCATATCAAGGCAGAAACTCATCAAACATTGCATCCCTAGATACCTTAAGCTCTTTGATGCAAGGGTTATAGCATCTAAAACCCTTTTTCTTTGAAGAATATCCAAGAAATATACACCTATCTGCCTTCGAGTCTAACTTGTGTCTCAATTGTTGAGGTATGTGAACATAACACACACAATCAAATACTTTGAGATGTGAAAGGTTGGGTTTCTTACCTCACCAAGCTTCATAAGGTGTAACTCCATGTACTCCTGAGGTTTGACACCTATTCATAATGAATATGGGTGTATTTGTTGCATCAGCCCAATAAAAGTTAGGAACATTCATTTCATTTAACAAAGATCTAGCCACTTCTACTATGTATCTATTCTTCCTTTCTGCCACCCCATTTTGTTGAGGTGTATACCTACAAGTGAATTTCCTTTTGATGCCATGGTCATGTAGAAAATCTGAAAATTTATTTGAAAAATACTCTCCCCCTCCATTCGATCTGAGAGTCTTTATATACTTCCCTATTTCCTTCTCCATTAGGTTTTTGAACCTCTTGAAGTGGTAAAACACCTCTGACTTTGACTTCATGCAATACATCCAAACAAACCTTGAATGGTCATCTATAAATGTGAAAAAATATCTATTACCTCCAATGGATGGCTCCCTTGTAGGTCCCCATACCTCTCTGTATATGAGATTCAACACTTCATTGCTCACATGTGCTCCCTCCTTGAATGGCAATCTGCTTTGTTTTCCTAATTGACAAGCATGGCACAAATGTTGCATATTCTGAGATGTAAGATCAGGTAGTCCACTCACCAAGCCCTTCCTTTGCATTCTTCATCCTTTGTAAGTTTATGTGCCCAATTCTTTTATGCCATAAGTTGATTTCTGAAATTTTTTATTTCCAACTGACAAGTAGATAGTGTGAGGGGTTGATGGCTTTACCTCCATGGTGAAGAGTCTTCCTTGCTTCTTTCCTTTTGCTATGAGCTTTTAGTCCTGCATGGGGTCTTCAACAAAACATCCTTGCTCATTGAACCTCACCTCATAACCTCTTTCAACCATTTGACCTACTGAAACCAAGTTCTTTGTGATGGTTGGCACATGCAACACATCCTTCAACACCTTGGAGCTTTGTGATCCATTCAATGCAACATCTCCCACATGTCTAATCTTGTGCTCAGTGTCATCCCCTATCTCTACATGTCCTTGAGTGATGGGTAAATGTAAATTAAAGAAAACATCTTTATTGCAACTCATATGGTTGCGACAACCACTATCAATGTACCATGTAAAATCTGAATTGACTCTTTCACTTGAACCATACATCATAAGCAAGTTCTCATTTTTTGAATTTGTTGAAGTACTAGCATAATTACTTAGGTTCCTTTTGTATCCTTGATTTCCTCCTCCTTTGGACCAACAATCTCTTGCATAATGGCCCAATTTTCCACAATTGTAGCATTCTCCATTGGATGCTTCTCTTCCATGTGATCTTCCTCCTCTTCCTCTACTCTTTCCTCTTTCTCTTGATCCATAGCTTTCGTTGGAGCCTTCTTGGTTGCTTGAGCTTGAGATTGACCTTCCTCTCCCTCTACCTTGGGAGTTTTGTCCACCTCTTTTGCCTTTGCCTCTACCTGCATAGAAAACTTGGGCTTATCTGCCCTTTGATTGTGAACCTCCTTGGTTCATCTCCCCTATCACCATCAATGTGACTAATTGATCAAATTCTGGTAGGGAATCCCTCACATAAACTGATGTGGTGAATGCTTTCCACCTTTCATCCTCTCTCAAGCCATTGAGAGTGTGAGCAACAAGATCATCGTCTTCGATCGGGCTCCCAATTGAGCCTAAAGCATCTGCAAGCTCCTTAACCTTCAAAATGTACTCATTTATGTTAGTACTTGTTGATTTCCTAAGATTATTCAGCTCATTCTTGAGCTGAATCTTCCTTGCCTTGGTTGATGAAGATTACAATCTCTCCAAGGTCTCCCAAACCTTCTTGGATGTGTCCAAGTCTTGTATATGGCCTATCATGCTATTGCTTATGTATTGGGATAGAATGAATATGACTCTCCTATCCCTTTCTATCTATTCATTAAGTGCCTTGACCTGCCCTTGAAGTGGTGGATCATGTACACGAGGCATTGGCTCCATTCCGCTCACTAATCTCTGCATTCCTTTGCCCATAAAGTAGTTGCTAACTCTAAAATTCCATGGTTGAAATTGCCTTTCTCTAACTTCTCTATTTGTGCATTATAGTCAGCCATACTAAGCTCTAAGATGCTCCTCTAGCTTCTCGTTAAGTGTTTTTATGCTTTAGAAGGTGTGGATATTACCTTTTGATAGCTTCTCCCTTGCTAACCTTCGACTAGTTGAGATCTCGATCGACGTAGCCCCCTTTCGATCTCTTCTTGCTTTGATGAGTCCTCCTTGTGCTTCCACGAGTTGTCTTGATCCCTTCAAGAATTCAATATGATGCCACTTATGTCTTCAAGCCTCCAAAATGGCTCTGATACCACTGATGGGGATGAATCTAACACCCCAATGCAAAAATGGAAGATGGCTACCCTCCACTAGGTCCACAAGCAGTGATTTATGCTCACTATTCTAACCTTTTCTCTGCACCAGTACAAAGACGTAAAATAAAATTTTTCAAACTTGTAGTAGACTATAAGAGCTACCCAACAAGATTTAAATCATCCCAAATGGATATTCGAGCTGGGAGAACCACCCTCTACAAAATAGGCTACCTGTTTGCAACACCCTTTGCCTATGTGCAAAGATATACCCTCAAAAAGTTGGCAATTTCTCACAAATCACTTAGCCAAATAACTTGAAACTTTGGCAAAGTTTGGGGAACAGTATGAGAGACCAAATGAAGCTTGAAATCAATGAAAATTAGTATGATGAGAGATCAAACATTGCTTTGCAATCTGGTACAATCAGATTTGGAAAAGCCTAACTACATCTCTAGATAGAGAGGAGCAAAATCATGAGAAAATGAGGTAAGCAAGCAAGGGGGCTGCTTGTTGGAGTTTATGACTTCACTAAACTAAGTGGGAAACTCCTGGAATGCATACAACTCAAGAAACAAAGGTGCGATGATGCTTATATAGAGTTTTACTTTTCCTACAATCTAGCTAACCACCCACCAATCAATGTAGGTGCACTTTTTGGTGGTTGATTTGATGAGATTTGAATTTGATTGAGTTTGGTGGAGCTTCTAACTTTATTCCATGACTTCGGGTCCTCTTTTTTGATTGGTCCACTTGCAAAACTCGTGGTTGAGCGAGTCTCGTTGCTTACATGATGCTTAGTCCATAGAGCATTTCATAAGCGATGAGACTATTTTTAATTTAAAGAAAAGGAAGGACCATCACATAAGCGATGCATTGGTGTTGCGAAGGCACCATCGCAGAGTGTCACTAATCAGTGGTGCTTAAGCGATGTTGGCACAGTGCTTGCAATGCTTGAGCATTGCATAACGAACGCTCTGGAATGTTAAAAAAAAAATCGAGTTCTCCCAGCACATTTGTGGTGGGATTGAGACGAGAGATAGAGGAGGGGAGAGAGAGAGAGAGAGAGAGAGAGAGAGAGAGAGCATGCACATGCACACACATCCAGCAAGATGATCGGAGAGAGAGAGGCAAAGGTATGCAAATACTCACACACATATGCAAATAGATTTGCGGACACACATACACATGCATACATACACATATATACACACATAGACACACACACATAGACACACACACACATACACACACACATAGACACATACACATACACATACACACATAAACACACATTTATACACACACATATGCATGCATACACACACATATACACATACACATGTATATAAGCACATAGACACACACACACATACACACATAGACACACACACATACACAAATTTACACACACACACACATACACACACATATATACACATATACACATATATACACACATAGACACACACACATACACATGTTGTCGTAGAGATTTACATCTCTACGTATCCACATCTCTACCTATCCAGTGTTTGAATAATCCAACCTAAAGAATGATTTTACTCAGAATGTTGCAGATATATTTACCAAAGCATTGACTAGAAATAGTCATGAGAAGATTTGCAGATTACTGAAGATTGTACCATTATTGAAGGGAGGATTATTGGAGTCAATAGTCAATTGTCAAGTCAGCAGATCATTTGATTCATCATATTTTATGTGTTAGCAGATATATGAAACCTATGTTCCATGTGAACCTGAATCTTCATAGTGTGAAACCAATCTTAAATCAAAAGCTAAATCAATAAAGCAATATCAAGTAAACTCACGAATTACGATCGGGTATTTTAAAAGTCATTCGTTATTTTAATCTAAAAGCAAACTCACGTTTTGCAAATGGAGTTTTCTGAAAAAGAAAGAAATAGCGAACGCTATTTTGGAGTTTCACGATAAAGCTGATTTATTTGATCGCTAAAGCTTTTTGTGAGTTGGAAAAAAACTATATAAGAGAGGCTTGGCCTCATTGTCATAATCATCTGGACATGATCTGAAGATTATCTGAAGCTCTTGGAGGAGGAGTTGGAGGAGGAGTTCTCACACTCTTGGAGGAGTGTTGGCACACATCTTTGTGTGGAGGTTCTGCTCACATGTTTGAGGAGGACATCATTATCTATGATGTTTTGGTAACTTGTATCTGTTTCCGTTATCTGCATTATATTTGTACGAACACATTATTATGAATTAATTGACTCTCCAATTTCCTCACATCTCTCTCGTTTCCAAACTCTCTTATGATGTGTTTGTTTTTGTTATTTGCATTATATTTGTATGGACACATTATTATGAATTAATTGTCTCTCATATGATGAGTTTCACACCTCTCTCTTATTTCCAATCTCTCTTATGATGTTAATGAATTGTACGAGTGATTTGATTCATGATCTCATCTAATTATCTGTGAGTGTCTATATTTGAATTCTACCTCTTAAATTGTACGGTCTATTTGGAACACTAGCAGTTGGCCTGATCCACCCAACTGAGCCCTTCGCGACATTTGAACCCGACGAATTGTACCACGACAAGTGAACCCGACGTGAAATTGTTCCACGGCATTTGGCAATTAGGAGGTACGATATCAAGCTCAATTCCAGGTACGCATATTTTACTTTTACGTTGCTTATATTAGTGAACAATGGGTAAAAAGGGTGTTGCAAAACACACCACACAAAGACATAGGTTCTAGTGTGGAAGCATTAATTGAAAAGAAGTTTCCAGAATATGATGAACAATTCAAAGATATGGAGTCACGAATAATTGCATCCATAGATGAGAAACTTTCCTCAAAAATTGAGCCATTAACTTCATATATCTCAATGATGACTTCAATATTGGGGAAAACGAACGAACTTATGAAATCATTAAATACACAATTTAATCAAGAATTTGTGAATTTAGAAGGAGCTGTTCACTATGAACTTTCAAATTTGATAAAGAGTATGGAAAATCTATCTAATCATGTGAAAGAACTTGCAACATCGGAAAGTATTAGCTGTGAAATTTCAAGTTTGAAAGAAAAAATTGAAATTCTAACCAATCAAGTAAAAGAAATTACCACATGTAAGTGTAAATATGATCATCAAGTACAAAGCTTGTCTACTCAAGTTTTTGATAAAAGACATTCATCTGACCATAGAAGATCTACCCCTAAGACCACATATAGAAGATTAAATAGACCTATAAGATGCTTTTGGTGTGATCAATTTGGCCATATGTTTTGGAATTGTAATGCATATGAGAATGCTTGTATACTTAAATTAGTTACTGAAGTTGATAAGAAAATTTGCAAATACCATGATCACTCGACTTTGCACTTGAACTTAGGAAGAGGTGGAATTAAAGAGTATTTTGCTCAAACAAAATCTAAGCCAAGATCATTTAGAAAACAATGGAAACCAAAGAGATACGATGATAAGAAATCTTCTGAACAAGAAACTATGTTAGAAATTGAGAATCAAGTTAAATGTTTTGAAGAAAAGAAAAGTGAACAAATCAAGTTGGATAAACAAAAAGTTGAACAAATTTTGCAAGAAAGATTGGAAGAGGATGAACAAGAATATGAAAAGTTGATACAATTGAAAAAGAAAGATGATAAATATTATGTACTATGTGATCCAAAGTTTCTAGAAAATGACAAATTATTTGATCAAGAAAAGGTTAAGAATTTGAAAGTTCAATTGAGCCATGAGATTAATGATGAACAAAATAGTCAAAGTGAACATGAAGATATCGATGAAATTGATGAGAGTACAAGCAATGCTCAAAATATTAACGAAAAGGAAAAACAATGGATTGAAAATGCTATCAAACAAATTGAACAAAATATTAAAAATTCATCAAAGTCTTCTAAACCTTTATCTTTGCAGAAAAGAACAGGTTGAAGATGATCCATGATGAACAGGTGCTTATGATTGAAGATGAACCATGAAGAGATCCATAGATATAATATGATGAAAGAAATTGTAGTAAGAATGAATTATAAAGCATGTTTTTGATACTAACATTGATGTTTTCATGAGACAGGAATACACTTCTTCAAAATTATCTTTGATGATAATGATGCTCGAGATTAGTGAGAGTGTTTGAGTGAATTGAGAGGATTATTTGATTGAAGAGTGAGAATTGAGTGTTGACTTTAATGCATTTTTAGTCTTCTTTTCTTACTCTCCATTATTTGCACCATATTGAGTCTATTCTACACTCAGAGTATGCATAAACCAATGTATATGCACACATGTTTATTTCTTTAGCCTGCACAATCTACTTGCACTTGTAAACGAATTAAAAAAGGATGACATTCAATTTAAAAAGCAGATATCAAAAATTCTCAAGAACCTCATCATCGACTTCCTCTTACCCCTTTTGCACCATGATTTTTTGGAACAATGCACTTAAAGTATGCATGGTAGGGTCTCCTACATGACCTTGCATTTAGGCACGTATTGAGATTAACCTATGCACACAAAGTGATTGTAAGGATTGATGTATATATGTATGTGAGTGAGGGCACAAGCTTCATCATCAAATGCCTTTTACCCTGATACTTGCACCATGTTTGTTTACCTATGCACCTAAAGTAAGCATGATAGGGTCTCATTACATGACCTTGCATCAAGGCACATTTTTGAGCTTTACCCATGCACTTTGAGTGATGAAAAGGATTTATGTATAAAAACATGAAATGTATGAAAGTGAGAGCACATACCTCATTAGCGAATGCCAAATACCTTATCTTTTGCACCATGTTTTAACCATGCATTTCCAAAGTATGCAATTGATAGGGCTACATTATATGACCTTGCATAGGCACATTTTTCATTTACCCATGCACTTTGAGTGATGGAAAGGACTTATGTATATACACATGAAATGTATGAAAGTGAGAGCACATGCTTCGTCTACAAATGCCAATTACCTTATCTTTTGCACCATACTTTTAACCATGCATTTCCAAAGTATGCAATTGATAGGGCTACATTATATGGCCTTGCATAGGCACAATCTTTTATCTTCCCATGCACTTGACAGATGATTTCAAGATTCAATGTTCCTATGAAATGTCAGTTTTTCTTTGCAGCAGAAAGAAGATTTGAAGATTGGCCCATCAAGGATGATGTGCAAGTTTAGTAGGGGCGAATGTCGTAGAGATTTACATCTCTACGTATCCACATCTTTACCTATCCAGTGTTTGAATAATCCAACCTAAAGAATGATTTTACTCAGAATGTTGCATATATATTTACCAAAGCATTGACTAGAAATAGTCATGAGAAGATTTGCAGATTACTGAAGATTGTACCATTATTGAAGGGAGGATTATTGGAGTCAATAGTCAATTGTCAAGTCAGCAGATCATTTGATTCATCATATTTTATGTGTTAGCAGATATATGAAACCCATGTTCCATGTGAACCTGAATCTTCATAGTGTGAAACCAATCTTAAATCAGAAGCTAAATCAATAAAGCAATATCAAGTAAACTCACGAATTACGATCGGGTATTTTAAAAGTCATTCGTTATTTGAATCTAAAAGCAAACTCACGTTTTGCGAATGGAGTTTTCTGAAAAGAAAGAAATAGCGAACACTATTTTGGAGTTTCACGATAAAGCTAATTTATTTGATCGCTAAAGCTTTTTGTGAGTTGGAAAAAAACTATATAAGAGAGGCTTGGCCTCATTGTCATAATCATCTGGACATAAACTGAAGATTATCTGAAGCTCTTGGAGGAGGAGTTCTCACACTCTTGAGGAGTGTTGGTCCACACATAGTGTGGAGGTTCTGCTCGCATGAGGAGGACATCATGATTTATGATGTTTTGGTAACTTGTATCTGTTTCCGTTATCTGAATTATATTTGTACGAACACATTAATTGGCTCTCCAATTTCCTCACATCTCTCTTATTTTCGATCTCTCTTATGATGTTAATGAATTGTACGAGTGATTTGATTCATGATCTCATCCGATTATTTGTGAGCATCTATATTTGAACTCTACCTCTTAAGTTGCCCGAAGCACCCTGCACACATTTACACACACACATACAAATGCATACATGCAAATATATACACATACACACGTATATACACACATAGACACACACACACATACACACACATACACACATAGACACACACACACATACACACACATATACACACATACACACATAGATACATACACATATATACACACATACACATATTTACACACACAAATAGACATGCATACACACACATATATACACATACACACGTATATACACACATAGACACACACACATACACACACATACACACAGATTACACACACACATGCATACACACACATATATACACACATAGACACACCCATAGACACAAACACATACACACATAGAAACAGACACACATACAGACACACACATACACACAGATTTACACACACACACATACACATGCATACACACACATATATACACACACACACATATATACACACACACACACATACACACACATAGGCACACACACATACACACATAGACACACACACACATACACACATAGACACACATATACACATAGACACATACACATAGAAACATACACGTAGACACATACACAGGTATATACACATACACACATATATGCACCAATAAACACACACATACATACACACATAGACACATACACATACACACATAGACACATACACACATACACACACACATACACACATACACACACATACACACACACATACTCACACACACATACACACATATTTACACACACACACATACACATGCATACTGACACATACATACACATACACATGTATATACACACATAGACACACACATACACACATAGACACACACACACATATAGACACACACACACACATACACACATAGACATGCACACATACACACAGACATACACACACATAGACACATACACACACATAGAGACACACATACACACAGATACACACACATGCATACATATGCATACATACATACCTACATGCATACACACACATACACACACATGCATACATATGCATACATAATGCACAAGCATATGCATACATACATACTTACATGCATACACACACATACGCATCCACATACACATATACACACCTTCACATATACACCTACATACACGGAGGGGATATTTTTTGAAACCCCTCCTTAATAATACCTTATGTATAGATATGTGCCCCTATAGTATTTGTATGTTTCAAACCTTCATGGAAACCATAAATATATGTATTTGAAGGAAATAAAAAGCCAAGAATAAGGTGGGCCCCACCCTAGTAAAGTAACTACCCTTACCTACAATGAATGGTAGAATCAAATCCTAAGTCAAATATGGAGTGGGACAAGTAGTTTTATAAATTCAAATATTTAAGATTGACCCTCTCCCTTTTGAAAGAGTCCAAACAACTTTTCAAAGACTCAAGCCCCACCATAGACTTTTGAGTCCCCCACAAAGATTCTTGACAAATGGGACATATGTGATTGACTTTTGGGCCCAAAATCAAGTATATAATATTCCAAACACCCAAACTCGGATATTAGGACCATTCCGACAAAATGGAGGTGCTATTTATAGTAGTTTTATGATTTTTCATGAAAAAATCAAAGATATGACTATATGGGATAAGGTTCATACTTTAGAATGGCCAAAAATCTTCCATGATTTTGTCAAAGTTGTATTTCTATCACACAAATGTCACATCTAGAAGATTCTCCCAAATAATATCATCTACAAATATCCTCACAAAAGGCCTATAAAAAGACCCCCTTGGGTGCCCTCAAAACAAGCAAACAGTGTGTAGATACATGTTATCAACACTGCAGTGATCATAGTGCTACCCCTTTGGAGGTGGAGATCTTGGCTACAAGAGAGGTGCTACACCCTCTTTCTTTATGTACCCCATATTCTTTGTATCCATAGCTTGTAATATGAGCTTTATTTTCTTTTGAATCCAAGCATCTCTTCTTTCCTCTTCTATCTCCCACCCTTTCTATTTCTTCTAATTCCTTCTCTACATCCCCCTTATTTGTGAATCCTCATCATTACCCTTCAGCTTATATCCATTGCGAAGTGAGGTTATCTTTCTCCTTGTGTTTGTGTTTGTGTATGTGTTACCTATGTGAATGCTAAGAGGGCAGTGTGGAACACCTGTGTCCTAAGAGCATTTGGTGTAACAGTGTATGTACATGTGTATGTGTTGCCTGTGTGAATGCTAAGAGGGTAGTGGAGAACACCCGTGTCCTAAGAGCATTTTCATTTTGTGTGGGTGCTAAGAGGGTAGTGCGGACCACGTGTACCCTAAGAGTGCTCTTTGTGTTGTGTGCATATGTGTGAAGTGAATGTGTAAGGAGCTAAGAACCCTTCCTTTCCACCACATCCATTCATGCTTATGAGCCTAAGTACTAAAGGAGTGTTAGAGGCCATTTCTTTAGTGCCCCTCTCATAAATTGGTGCCCCCATTAAGGAACTCAATGTAATGAATTTCCAAAATCCCAATAACCAAAATCGTCCCATTCGTACCAACCAACCTTATCAACCAAGGCCCCTCATTTCTATCCATGTCACATATAGTAGGAAGATATTTGTCCAACAATGCATAGGCTATCATTTTGGGGCAGAGTGTTTGGCAGAAATCGTTGAATCTCAAGAACCATTTATCTTTCTACTTCTAGATTATAATCTTAGCTTTGATGTCTGGATCTTAATTCTTATGTATTGGAGCCACCTTCAAGTTCGACCATGGCATCAATCTTCCCACACTTCTATGGGAGACCCAACGAAGATGAAGTAGAATTTTTGGACAACTTGGAAATGGCATACCTTGTCTCAGGAGGGATCAAGAAGTTATCAAGCTAAGGACTTTCCCATTGGTCCTAAAGGAGGAAGCTAGAGTATGGTACAACAACCTATCAAACGAGGCAGTAAGAAGAGGGGAAGCAGTGCGTGAAGCATTCATAGAGCAATATGGAAAAAAGGATATACCAAAGGGATTGTGGCAACAATTGCTCTCACTAAAGCAAGTAACTTTTGAAGACTTTTCAAATTATGAGTCCAAGTTTTAGTGTGTGTGGAATAATCGGGAAAATAGCCTAGGGGCAAACGAGGTAGCTTCACACTTTTTGAAAAGGGATAGATTCATTTCAAGACTCTTCCCGCTTCTGAAACAAAAGATGGAGTATCAATCTCCAGGGACCTTTGAAGAAGCACTAGAGATAGCAAGAGTAAAGTGTAGAAAATTAAAGTTTCAATCTTCAAAGGTTGAAAAAGTAGAACATATGGATGCTATTCCCCTTGTACCATGTGCATAGGTAGAGAATGGAGAAGCTTCACAACAAGATATCTTGCAAAAACTCACACAACAACTAGAACAATTGACACTCAACTTGGTGGGGAGTCAGCAAGATAGACCACAAAGGGAACAAATCGGGGACAATGATGACAAGTATAAGAATATATATGCTACAAGTGCAATGAATGTATTCATGGTATGTATAATTGTCCTCACCCTCGTACAAACCTAGGTGATATGTCTCCTATGAAGAGGCCACCACAATACGTGCAAGAACAACAACAACCGCAAGAAAATATTCCACCTGTCCCAATGGCTCAAGGTGACGAAAGGCAAGTGAATGTTTTAGAGATGACTTAGGAACAAGAGATTATGGATACGATGCCAATCAAGAGGACAAGGGTGCAAGACAGAGATCGATCTCAAGATGAAGACTCCAGCATGGGTACACAAACGAAGAAAGGGAAATTCGCGGAAGGAGAAGCTAATAAAAGAAAGAGAAGGACAAGGAGGAAGACCACAATGGAAGACTTTCCTCTGGGTAAGGGTATTGAACTTTATGACCTGATTGAGGATATATCTACACAGAAACCAAATATCACTTGGCCACAATTACTCCAACTATATTCAAAAACTAGGAAGGAATGGTCCAAGCTAGTAAGCACGAGGAGGACTAAAAATAAGGAAATTAACCTTATAAGATCCAATGCATGTGATGACATGGTACCCATAGTGGATGCGTATGTGAAAGGAAAAAGAATTTCAAATGTGTACGTGGATGGTGGAGCACGGATGTGTGTGATGACAGAAAAAACAATGCATATGTTAGGCTTGGATGTGACAGGACCCTTTGCATACCAAGCTAAAATGGCAAATAATAGTGTTGTTAAATGTGTTGGTGTAATTGAAAATTTAAGAGTCACAGTATGTGATATAAAGGTTGCTTTGGATATGTATGTCATTGCAACCAAGAGGGAGGGATACCCAATTATATTTGGACATCCATGGTTAATCCCAGTAAAAGTAGATAAAAAATGGGGTTCTGGTCTTCTAGTTCTCAAACCAAATGATAAAACAAAGTCGGTTACATATGATTTGAAAGACCATAAGAAGAAAGATCATAGGTATGAAACAACTTTGGATGAAGATAGTTCTTGTTATGATAGTGATTCTAACAGTGAGGAATCGACAACCAAAAGTTATTCATCAACACTCGAAGTCATGGACATGATCTTTAAAGGAAAGGAAGATGGAGGCAAAGAGGATGATTTACAACAACCACAAAGTGAGCACTCCATGCCTGAACTGGATCTCCAAAAGATGCTAGCAAAAGATCTCACCTCAGAAGAAAGGACCACGTACATCAACATGCTCAAAAGGTACCCAAATTGTTCATTAAAGATTATAATGAGATACAAGGTGTAACTATTATTTAACATCATATCAAAATCACGCCAGAATCAAAGCGAGTGGTGCAAAAGCTCAGAAGGATCAGAACGCTTCAACAAAAGGCTCTCCTAAATGAGGTAAATAGACTCATTAAGGCTAGTTTCATTTACCCTATATCAAATTTAGAATGGGTGTCTCTAGTAGTAGTTACCCCAAAGAAGAACGGTAAATGGAGGGTGTGTGTAGACTATAAACCCTTAAATGCAGCAACAAAGAGAGATCATTTTCCACTAGCCTTCCAAGATGAGATTCTAAATGAAGTGGCAGGTCATGAAAGATACACTATATGTGATGGATACTTACGGTACTTTCAAATTTGGATAGATGAGGAGGACCAAAGGAAGACTACATTCATTACGCCATAGGGATGCTTTGCTAGTTGGGTAATGCCTTTTGGCCTAACCAATGCACCTGCAACATTTCAAAGGTTTATGAACAATGTTTTTTCAACCATTCATTGGATCATCAATAAGTGTGTACATGGATGACTTTTGCATATATAGTACTAGATCTATGCATTGCCAAAAAGTTGAAGAAGGCTTAAAAAGATTGTATGACCTTGGGGGTCAATTGAATCCTGATAAGTGTCATATTGCCATTAATGAGGTAGTTCTCCTTGAACATCTCATATCAGAAAAGGGGATTCAAGTTGATCCATCCAAAGTGGAAGCCTTATTGGCTCTACCTCCTCCAACAACAACAAAGGAGACCCTCACTTTTGTACAAAAGGTACACTACATGTCACAGTTCATCCACCTTCTATTTGAAATCATATCTCCATTACAAAAGCTTGCACAAGATAGTGTCTTTGCATGGGAGGATATCCATAGTGAATATTTTGAAGAAATCAAAAGAGTACTTAGCACTCTACCCACATTGATGCTCCAAAATATGGGAGAGACTTTCTATGTGTGTCCAAGCGGAGGTGAAGAAGCAATCGGAGTATTCTTGCTCTTGAAGGATACAAAAATATCTCGCATGCGTCCTGTTTACTTTGCTAGTAAGGTAATGAAAGAAAATGAGAAGAGATACATAGATGCAAAGAAACTCATGTATGCACTTATGTTTAGAGTAAGGAAGTTTTGGTCTTACCTTCTTGCTAGGTCTTTCATTGTCCTTACAACAGATCATGCATTCCCATATGTGGTACAACATATGAGTATCTCAAATAGAATAGCTAAATGGGTTCTTGAACTTCAAGAATACAGCTATACTTTTGTAGTAGAGGAAAGCACAAGAGCTAGTCTTGCAAACATACTCACCTACAGGAAGTGGAAGAGGAAAATATCCAATGAGAGGTACAAGGGAGAAACTGTTGGGAAAGATGGATGGATGCACCAAGAGACTGAGTAGGTACTGCTAAAACCTGCTTTGTACCAGCCCTCTTTTGCTTTAGAGTTGATAACTAGACCTCCTTAGATTTCAAATGACACCATAAAATGTCCTATGTGCTTTGGAAATGATGTGTGTAATGATTGAATCAAAACAGGTAACTTTGGAAGTCACAAACTCAAGAAAACCTTCTATTTATGTCTTGACACCTGCTGTGTATTTTGCTCAGTATGAATAGTACACTAGGAATTGGAAAACTTCCTTTTAGGGGTATCTAAGTAGCTTAGTAAGCTAGCTATTCCAAGTGGAATGATGTAAAATAATAAACTATGCTAAGAGAAATCAATTTAGCAAGTTAAGCTATACCCCCGACTTTTTAGGACTGTAGCAAAAAATGACCAGAGATCCCCTCGACGCATATTTCTCCAAAATGGCTAAATAGAATGTCTTCAAGCTTTGACAGCATGTAGAATACTTCAAGCTGAATCCAACAAGCTTTGAATCACTGAATTTGGTGAAGATTTGACTGAGATATGCTCTTGACAAGTTGACAAACTTTTGAGTAGACTAACAGAGAACTCAGAGATGGACAATATGAATGTATGTATTAATGAACATTTGTATACAACTCCATTGGAATGAATATCATTGCCAAATGGTGTAGAGAGGTGTGGGCTAGAGTGTAGACCTCACACACACTCAGAAATCAGTAATGCTAGGCTCGGGAGTGCTCTCTCTTGCCCGCGACTTTTCATGTCCAATTTTATAAGAGATGGGTAGAAGTTTGAATTCAAATTCAAACTTTTGGCTCCCTATGATCAAGCTCCTAAATGCTTGGAGATATTCTTTCAATCAAACAGCTAATTTTTCCACGAATCCTTTTGGTAGGTGATTACAAAAGATTCCAAGTCAATCTGACTTTTACAATGAGGTAAAGTGGTAATTAACCACTAGCATATGTTCCTATGCTTCTTCATGTATGTATAAACTTCAATGCATCCTTTGAGCCAAATGTGTAGGCTTGCAATTTACACCAACAGCTCCCCCTCAAGCCAAACATTTTGGCTTAAGTCTTCATCTTCAATCTTCAAGTATATCCTGCAATCAAATCATGGATTTGAACCTGCAAAGTTTGGTTCCATCCAAAGCTTTAGTCAACAAATCTGCACACTGCATGTTGGTTGATACATAGGTTAGTTGAATGTCCTTGCTTATCAATTTCTCTCTCACATAATGGTAGTGGACCTCTATGTGTTTGGTCCTAGCATGATAAATAGGATTAGCTGCAAGGTGAAGAGAACTTGTATTATCTCCAAAGATTATTGGAGGCCTAGTATATAGACCCAATTCTGTATACAAAAGCTTAATCCATATTGCTTCTTGTGTGGCATTAGCCAGCCCTCTATACTCTGCCTCTGTGGAAGACAAAGCAACAATAGGTTGCTTCTTTGAAGACCATGAGATTGGTTTGTCACCTGCAAAAGAAATATATCCAGAAGTGCTCCTCCTATCATCCTTGCATCCTACCCAATCTGCATCTGAATAAATTTTAATATCAATATCTGAAGTGTAAGGGAAATACAAACCATGGTTCTGTGTACCCTTGAGATACTTCAGGATTCTCTTGGGATCCTCTAAGTGAGGTATCCTTGGCTTGTGCATAAATTGACGTAGCACACTAAGTCCATATGCAATATCTATTCTTGTTACGGTAGCATAGTTCAAACTACCCACTATACTTTGATAACCTGTAATGTCTTTGACTTCATCACCTTCATGGGCACTTAGTTTTAGGTTTACCTCCATTGGAGTGCTTGCTACTTTGGCATCCTGTAATTGAAACTTCTTCAACATGTCCTTTATATACGTTTTCTGAGTGATGTATATCCCTGAATTACTGTAGACTAATTCAAGTCCCAAAAAATACTGCAATAGACCAAGATCATTGATCTTGAACTCCTTCATCATTTGACTTTTGATATATCTGATTCCATTGACATCATTACCTGTAATGATGATGTCATCAACATAAACACAAAGGTATATTACCTCTGAATTACTTCTCTTGATGAACAGAGAAGTATCCTCCTTTCTCATGATAAATCCTTGGTCTTGGAGGTATGTTGTTAACCTGTAATTCCATGCCCTAGGTGCCTGCTTCAATCCATATAAAGACTTTTTTAATTTGCAAACATATGTTACCTTTTTAGGGTCCTCATAGCCAGGAGGTTGTGACATATATACCTCCTCTGAAATCCATCCATTCAAGAAAGCATTCTTGACATCCAATTGGTAATATTCCAATTTTTTGATGCAGCCACACTTACCAACACTCTGATTGTTGGCATCTTGGCCACAGGTGAGAATGTCTCCTCATAGTCAATGCCTTGGGTTTGTGCAAAACCCTTGGCTACCAATCTGGCTTTGTACCTATTGATTGTGCCATCAGAATTTCTTTTAAGTTTATAGATCCATCTGGATCCTATTACCTTCATTGAGTCCTTCTTAGGTACTAACTCCCATGTGTCACTTTCTTTGAGTGCTTCAATCTCCTCATCCATAGCTTCTTTCCATTTTGATTTGGTAATTGCTTCTTCATATGATCCTGGTTCTTCATTTGACAAATCTTTGGCAAGATAAACAGAATGTTTAGTAACAAGAGATGTATCATACCCATATCTAATAGGTTTCTTGCTTTCTCATTGTGATCTTCTAAATGGTTGAGTTGAAGATTCAGGTATGTCTTCAAGCTTCTTCATCTTCATTTTGCCTTTGGACTTCCATGCTTTGAATTCTTCAAGGTTGATAGTGTCTTCATCATCTGAACTTGAGGCTTCATTCTGAGTAGGTTCCTCCTTTGTCAGACTTGGAAATTCCTCTTCCAAATCATAGGGTAATTTGACCTTCCTGCATTTATTCTCATACCAAGAATCATTTTCATCAAAGACAACATCTTTGCTTACCATGAATCCTTTATTGGTAGGGTTATAAAACCTATAACCTTTTTGATTTAAATCATACCCAATAAAGATACATTTTTCAGCCTTTGGATCTAGCTTACCTCTTATCTGAGAAGGAATGTGTACATATGTTACACATCCAAAAACTTTGCAATGGTCAAGTGAGGGTCTCTTACCATGCCATGCTTCATAGGGTGTCATACCATCAAGTGACTTAGATGGTAGCCTATTTATGAGGTAAGTGGCAGTGGAAACACTTTCTTCCCATAGATAATTAGGTAACTTTTTCTCATTAAGCATAGATCTATCTGTCTCCACAATTAACCTATTTCTTCTCTCAGCTACCCCATTTTGTTCCGGAGAATACCTTGTGGTTATTTCTCTTTTGATGCCTCTGTCCTGCAAGAAGTCTTCAAATTCATTGGAAAAGTACTCACCTCCTCCATCTGACCTTAGCCTTTTCAAATTCCTTCCTGTCTGATTTTCAACTAGTGCAAGATATTTTTTAAAACAATTGAATACCTCATCCTTGTGCTTCATAAAGTACAATACAGTCCATCTACTATAATCATCAATAAAAGACACATAGTACCTTGATCCTGAGACTGAGGGGTCTTTGCTTGGTCCCCGTACATCTGTGTGGACAAGCTCTAGGTAGTCTTCATGCATGTATCCTTTCCTTGAGAAAGGTAATCTGTGAGACTTCCCAAATTGACAAGCACCACACTTGTAAATCATATGTTGCTTGGATACATTAGGTATCCCAAGCACACATTGATCCCTGCACATTTGTTTCAAGGTTCTTTCTCCTATGTGCCCTAACCTTTTGTGCCAAATCTCAAGCTCTGAAAGTGTTTGATCCTTATAACTGTATAGAGCAATATCATTAGGGAAAAAAATGAACCCTGCATGGGCCTTTTGGATTAAGGAGTGATTAGTGATGGACCAATGAGAGGAGGGTGGTGGACACAGTCTATAGCCTATAAATCACTAGGCTGAAGGGGGATGAGGGGACAGGATTCCCCTATGTTCAGGTTTTGCCTCTAGAGAGAGAAAGGAATCTCGTAACTTACCTGGGCCCAAAAATTCAAAATTTTCAAAAAGTTATAAAACTCATCATAACACCATTTAATGGTCCCCCAACCACTTTTTAGGATCAAAAGTGCTATTTTTGGGTTCTAAATCAAAATCCGTGCATGAACTGAAGTGAAAAAAGTGACTTTTTCAAAAATAACTCAAAATGCAACTTTCTCCCTCCAAAACCTCCCATTTTCATACCCAGCTCCCAAAAAGTCATCTCTTTCCACTACTTTCTCTCCCTAGCACACCATTGCAGCTCCTGCATCTCCATTTCTTTCTCTATGCATCATCTTCTTTGAATTCCTACTGTCATTTCCATAGCCTGATCTCCAATGGAGAAACCTAAATCTCGTCCAAAAGATGAGGTTATCGCGATAAAATGTCACAATATCAAGGCTCCAGAAGGATTTTGGTTAGGACAGGAGTTCTGCAAAGGTGCATGGGTGTACATGCAACCCTCTGGTGTTGGTCCTCACCGTGTGAGAGATCGTGGAAACTTGGATCTTCATTGGAAAGGGAAGTTACTAGGCTTCAAAAAGCTCAAAAATGGTGAAACTGTTGCCATTGTACAACATGTGTTCACAATGTCAACCATGAAATTGGAAAACTCAAACAAAATGAGATATCCTATCAACTGTAAGTATTACTCATTGACTTTTGTCCAAATTTCAGAATATACCTAGCTAAGTTGTGTATTTTTTTGTTGTAGACATATTTCCTTCTACCTTGGTGGAAGAACAACCACTTCATAGTCTTACAGGTACTTTCCAAGCATTGCATGCAGATGTTGGGTCGATAGTCTTTCCACAAGCCCGTCCTGCTCAGCTATTATGTGAGAGAGTTTTCTTTTACACACATACATATGTTGTACCCTCTTCATCAAATGATTTTGGCAAGTTAGAGATGATTAAGGTAGATTCTCTCTTAAAGCTTGAGTGGCCGCAACCTGATGTATGGACATTAACATCTTTGAAGCATAAGATGGTGATGGACATACACAACTCTTTGAAATTTACAAGAGTTTCAAGATCTATAGGATTACACTGGTGTGTTCCTGTTCATTGTTTTGTACATTTATTTCAGATATTCACAATTCTAGAGACGTCAACAATGTTCATGTTAAAAGATATCACGTATGAGCAGGTAGAGTGTTTGCTAGGTGAAAAATGGGGACTTGTAGAAGGATGCACCAAAGGGGATAGATACATTTGTAAAATTGGTGCAACAGGCATAGGATTTCGATACTTGAAACATCGTACTTCATTGTACATTAGATTCTATTATGATCGTTGGATGTGTAAACTTGGTGAATGGATACCATTACAAAGTTCTGAGGGTGTTTTAATTTCATTTGAAATTAAGATAAATCTACCCAACAATGAAATGGAAGTTATTTCAGTAAATCATCATTGGACTCTTGCCAACGTGAGAGAACATCTAGTAATCATGGGATTTGAGGATCTAGATCAATCAAAGTTCAGAATACAAGGGCATAAGGTAAGTAGCATATGGTATTTCTTCTTTTGTTTATACAAATTCTTACACTCAAATATGTTCATTTAAAGTTTTCTATTTGTCTGCAGATTGGTAAGAGGTTGGAGGATAAAATTAAAGTCCTCCTTGAATGGAGTGTGGATGGAACTCAACTTTCATTGTCATAGCTCAAGGACTATTTGAGTGCTACAGTGTACACACACCTATGTTCCATTTATAATCCTACATCTGCAACAATGTATTTAACATGCAAGACATGTAGCATGTAAAATTTTTTGATCTCAATATGATGTACAATTTGCCAAATCTTTGGTTTTTCCAATGGCAATTTATTATAATTTTAAAGTTCTGAGAATTTTTTTTTTCTATTGTGTTGTCGTGTATCTTATTCTGGTTAATGATTCTGTTCAATCTTTTTATGAGCAAAAGTTTTTTTTCTGAGAGTTCTGTGCATGATTGTTTTATTTGAAGGTATCAGTTTTAGTTTTAAAATGGGTCCCACTCACTTTAAAATTTTGAAACTACTATAAAAGCAACACTTATTCTCTCATTTCTCACTTTTGCAACCAAGAAGAGCTACAATCACTAGCAGAGTACGCACACAAGCTAGCATCACGCGCAATGGCTGCCGCATCCTCCAGTACCCTGCAACTCAAACGTCCATGTGAACTCTTCAATGAGTTCTTGGAATCAACTGAGTTCAAAGGTCAGAACCACTTGTATGACCTACTGTCTAGGGTCCCTGATCTAGACAAAACAATTCAACTGAACTCTGATGTGCTCAAGGAAATCATAGAGTTCCTTGAGTACTACATCTTGCGTTTTTCTATAGAAATACCGCCTTATGAGGGTAAATGGGTTCCATGTGACCTTCTACTCTACATACATAGAGGCGATGAAGCCTTCATGAAGCGCCTTAAGCGCTTCATGGCAATTGCAGAAACTGTTGGGCACTTACTAGATGACTCTGTGCCATTAGTAAAAAAACTTAACAAAAAGAAGAGGATGGGTACAAAGTACCTATCCTACACTGCAACAACATATTTTATTATTAATGAGGAGCCGGAACCTACACCTGTTGAGCTCCCCAACCTTGCCACTGGGGGTTTTGTTAAGGAGAAGAATGAGCCTCAACCAGAGGCCATAAATTTTTCCAAAGAAAGCATTACAATCCACCAAGAATTCCCTGGTGGTGTTGAGGATAAACTACATGTGCAATCAAGCATGGAGGAGGCCCCCCCTTCAAATCTCAACCCCTCTGAGCCCACATTACCAGAGGTGGAACTTGAATATCTCTCCTGCATCGTTGTGGATGGAGAGGAATTTATTTTACTCCATGACATTGAGAAGGCATTCGGTCTACGTCTAGATGAATGCTTGAGTATTTTCTCCACAATGTCAGATGTTCCACTTGACAACACATCTGACATACTTGAAAAGAAGTCCATCCCACTTGGGGATTCTGTGGCAGACACCATATCAATGGTGTGTGCTGATATTTTAAATGATGACAACAATTCTACTACAGAGGAGGAGTTCAGTGCAGCACAGGAGAGGATACTGAAGCAAAAAATTCCTACATCCCATGTAGCAGAGCAGAGTGGCATGGCCCACTCTAGCATTGATCTTGATGCCCCTGGAAGAGGGGAGGAAGAAGACAAGCTTCATGATGTAAGTGGTAATTGAATTAAATAAATCGATAATTTTAAGTTAACATTGTAAGAGCTTGAATTCTCATTTGTTCTTAACAGGAAGCAATTGAGCTCGACAAGTTCGCAGCAAGGTCTGGTGGGGATCGAGCTTCTCGTGGGAGTGGTGCATCCTTGGCAAACTACATCGGAAAGTTGCCAAAGGATGATTTTGTTATCATACACAAAGACTACAGTCCCGATGGGCACTTCATCACTTGGTGCTTGAAGGCCCTTAGCAAGATTTTGTGTTTATGTACAATTACCCAAGGCACTAATTGTGTCATTTTGGTTAGGAAATCCTTAGTTGTAACTACTTTAGGACTTAATTTTAGAGGAAAAGTATTAGGGCAAATAGGTATCGCCATGAGTCTTGGAATGCAAGACCCCCATGTAATATCAAGATCTGTATTGACTTACCAGCTGCCTCAATCTCTCCAAAGGAGAAAGAAAGTTGTGGAGAAATTGAAGGCAGCTGAGAAATGATGTAATGTCTTGATAATACAAACTTCTTTTTTCATCATTTGTCTAGTTCTGTATATGAATGTGCTAAAAAATTGAACTTATCTTCTCTCCACAAATTGTATCTAATTGGGGGTCTTTGTATTGTGCTTTGGTCCTCTGTATGATTATATGCTTAAAAAAGGCCAAAAAAGCCCCAGCCACAGAAACGCGGGAAACAACCCTGCAAAATTTTTGCGGGGTTGTTTCCCGCGTTTCTGTGGCTGGGGCTTTTTTGGCCTTATCTAGTGTTTTTAGGTGCTACAATACATAGGAAACTATGTAATTTCAGATTTTCAATTGATTTTGGTATTATCAGGACCAGAAGTTTTCAGTAGGGTATAAACTCAGCCTTTAGTAGCTAAAGATCTCAATTCCTGTAGGGTATAACCTCTTAATACCTAGACCATTGCATCTCTACCATATGTCTTATGCTTACCAAAGACCAAATATTGCAAAAAAAAAACCCCAGCCACAGAAACGCGGGATTCAGCCCTGCAAAAATTTTGCAGGGCTGAATCCCGCGTTTCTGTGGCTGGGGGTTTTTTGGTATGAACAGGACATGTTGCACACCAGTATGTAGAAAAGGAACATATCTAGTCATAAAACAATAGGCAAGTGCATGCATGTTTAACTGAATCCATATATAACTGACTGAAAGAGAGAGAGAGAGAGAGAGAGAGAGAGAGAGAGAGAGAGAGAGAGAGAGAGAGAGAGAGAGAGTGAGAGAGAGAGAAAAAAGAGACAAAGAATATAAGTCAAAACAAAATTTTCTATTATCCATTGTATTACATCGCAAAGTAGCCTATCATAGGGTATAATATACACATCATGGGTTATGTCCTCTAATTCTTCTTGCTAGCTGAATGTCCTTCGGTTGTATGGTTACTCTCTTGGCATGGATAGCACAGAGGTTAGAGTCCTCAAGCATGGAGATGAGGTAGGCCTCAGCTGCCTCTTGAAGTGCTTCAAGTGCTATCCCTTGTATTCTTAGACCTGCTTGGTAGCTTTGTAGTTCCTCTTTCACTACCCTTGCAAAAGCTCTTCGTGGTATGAGTAGTTCAACGGACTTTTGGTAGTGTTGTATCTCTGCAAAAGCCCTGCAGTGCTTCCTTCGTCTTTGTGGAGCTCTTGGGTTGGGAGGTATGTTTGGCTGGCGTTGAGGTCGACGTCGAGGTTGATAGTTTTTTTTTCTCCGATGTACACGATGTGAGGGACCAGCTTCATCTTGCACATTTTGTTGTTGATGTGGTTGTTGACTTTGCTCTCTTTCCTCCTCTGTTGGTATTTGCCCTTGTCCTTGTGGAAGTGTCTTACCTCCATGTGTCACCCTATGGCTCGTTGGTATTTGCATATCATTCCATGGTGGTTGATTGTTGCTTTCCTCATTTTGGGATGACTCTTCGTCGCTCTCTGGTACACTCCTTCTGATCAACTTCTGTTTGGGTCTTGATTTGATGGGTGTCCTTGTTGGTGGCTCATCATCTGAAATGGCCTCTGATCGTCCTAGAGTGTAATAATCTTGTATATTGGACACTTCATTTTCTCGCACTGAATTGCTCCCAGGTGGTGTGCCATCGTGTGACACAGGCACAGATGTGCTCTGGGAACCACTTCGAGGCCTTTGGGGGGGTTGCAACCATGGTGGGCGTTGTGTCCCTAGATGAGGGCTAGGAAAGAAGACGCGATCTTTCCTTGCAGTTTGCTTGGTGCGTGCCATTCTCTTGAGTTGCAAAAAGTGTGAAATGAAGTGAGTTCTCTCTATTTATAGAGTTTTTTAAAAAACTGTTTGTTCACACTAGAACGGACAAAACCTGTTTAAAACCATACAGAATATTATATATTAAATAATAACACATTGAAATCAAGATTACAATAATCATATGTATTACCACATAATGGGAAATAGCGAATTCACTTTACTTCCAAGCTGAGCCTTCTCGTTGTCTCCTTGCACGCCACTGAGCATGATGAAGAGGACCTAACGATGACTTCCATTTCTTACTGGCAATGTTGTGTTGCATCTTTCTTGCAAGTTTTGCCAATTTTGAATCCCTAAGTCGTTCCACAAAAAACTTTCTCGAGAATGTAGTGCGGTAAAACCAATTAAACATCTCCTCCATGTAGTTTGATTGCATTGGGCCACCACCATGTCGGGTGTTTTTGAAGTAGACACCCCTCGCTTTGTAGTGTGACTTTTCCATTCCTTGGGTACTGAAAATCTCTAATGACCCATATCGATGCATGAAAAAAGCTCCATGTGCAAACAAAATATGCTAAAAATTGTTAAGTACATTGGAAAAAGGTAAGTGCAATGAACACTTGTAGAAGAAGATTACACTTACAATGTAGTGTGTTATATTGCTCTCTCCCCAACATTGAATGAAACACTTGGTGAACTCCACTAATGTTTCTTGAAACATTTGACGTTGAATAGCACTAGACCTAGTCAGACCCATTAAGCCTACAACCTTATCAAAGCTCGACCAAACTTTCTTTCTCTTATTACAAAGATCAACTTGAGAGTCATTGTCTGTTGTGATCATGCATAGGTCTTTCCACAGCTCATAACGTTCATTATTTTGAGTGCTAGTACCTCTTCTAAAAAAATTTCTTGCTTTATTCCCTGTCATTGACACTTGTTGCAAGCTATCTTGAGATTCTCCAACTTTCTTAACAACTAGGGTTACATTTCCACCATGACAACCAATTGAATTAAGAAGTTCCTCCAATTTCTTTATAGCTTGAATAGATTTATCAACTGGCTTCATGGCAAATGCGTATTCTATATGGAGCTTCAATAGTCTATCAAAAATTCTCATGAAGGCATGCAAGGTGCAAAAGTGGACATTGACTAAAGGGAATGGAATAATGGGATTCCAATCCTTATCTGACATGTCACGATTAGGTGTACCTAACATGGGACACCTCATTAAAGGTGTATCCCATTCAGCAGATGGAGTTGCATCTGTGTCATCAACTAAATCATCTATGTTGTTTTGTTTTCTCTTTGTTCGTTTATAACCTCGTGTACAATATGGACAAGGATAGAGAGTAGATGCACCTTGTTTGCACCCTAACATGCATTTGATAGTCTTTAAGTCTCCACCTAAGTACCACTCTACTTCAAAATCACCAAGGCTTTCTACATTGATTTTGGCACCATGAATTTGAGAAGTAATCACCTCTGTGATCCATGGGATCCTATTGAAAATCCATGTAAGAACATCATTGAATTCTTTAGGTACTTCAATAGCACCTAACCACCATATATCTTTCTCTGATTGGACACTATATGTAAAGTGATGGGTAGATTCTTCACTATCATCAATAATAGCATGGGCCATAGCTTCGTTCATGAGTGTCACACTAAGTCTCTCCATACGGCGTCCCTTTATGATTTGACATTCGTCTAGCTTCAATACAAACTTGAGTTTGGAACCACAATCTACATCAAATAACAAACATTATATTATTAAAAATACTATGAATGTCATTATCAAAACAATGGATATACCTTGAAGTGTGGATTTGTAAAATTTAACCATTTCCTTTTGGAGCCTCTCCAAATTGACAAATATGTTGTTGTACTTTGTGTAGATGAATCCCTGTCTAGATGTGTTTTTCAACTCTTTCTTTGATGTAGATGAATGATAAATGGATGCACGCATAACATCTTCTATATGCAGGTAATTGCCAAGAGTATTGGCTACATCCTCATTGGTTATCTTCTTCCTCACAGATACCTTGTAAGGGCATGGAAAAATGCTCTGGAAAATACCTTTGTTTTGTAGAGCCTGCTTCAAAAGATTGTACAATGCAGTGTACGCTCTAGTACTAACACCTGCTTCATCACATACCATCTGTACCTCACTAGGACTAATAATATCTTCTAAGTTGCCTACAAAATCTTTAATCACTTGGGTTTTGATGTGATTTCCTATTGGTGACTCCAAGATCATAAGCACATGTTTGTTGCTAAGACAAGAATTCAAAAACTTCAATTGATCCTCCATTGTTGAGGAAGCACTTGCATCTTCAACAAATGACCTGCACAATAAGAATCTCAATCTAAAAGTCTTTTAACATAACTAAACAAAGGAAATACATACCTAAGTGCGTAAACACGTCGCTTCCGTGCTCCACCACGAGTTGAAAGAGCTTGAAAGGATGATAATGGTCGTTTCCTAAATCTCATCCCAAGTGGAGTCTCTTTTAGTTGTGTAAGATTGGCTTTCAAATTTGTAATTGTGCTCTCCTTTTCTTCCACTTCTTGTTTGAGTCTATTATTGTGCTCATCCAAAGATTTGATAGCACTTTCTAAAGTGTGTATAGCACTCTCTAAACTGTGTATCTTGAAATGGTTGTGATGACATTGTTGCATCCAATAATTTGCTATAGATGTAGAATGGTTAGACAATCGCTTGCAATAGCCTAGGAGTCCATCTTCACCGGAACCAAGGAATTGTAGAAATGTGGAGATAGTATGGAATCTAGGATGAACATTAGCCATTGGATCCAAGGGATACAAAGCACCATGGACCCAAAGATCAATATTCTTCTCTCCAGCTGCACGTCGTGCATTTTGAGAATCTATGTCATTGCTACCTCTAGTTGTTGGTGCAAATTCTGTAGGAACACGAACATGTACACTCTTTGAGTGAGGAGCACGCGCTGGTGCTGGTGTCATGTTCATAATACATGTGAGCACCATGATGTTCCAAAACTCCAGCACCGAATGGGAAGAAGCACACAGATGGCTGGAATGGCTAGTACAGTAGCTATGTGCAAGAAAAAAAGTGTGTTTTGGTATGTGGATAGGTCAAAATGACTTTTTTCAGTATGTTAGAGGGAAAATGAGTTTTTTTTCAAAAATTCATGTTTTGGGGCAACCAAAGTTACGAGTTTGATGATGTGGCACTTAACTTTTGGAGGGATTTTGAAAAGTATGTTTTTTAAGTATTTTTTATAAAAATAAGTCTAAAAAAATTAAGTTCTGACATATACATAAAAGTATGGGCCATTTTGAATAAAGAATAGCTGAAAAAGAGACTTTTTCAGAAAACTCATTTTTTTATTTATAAAGATGGACGGATTTGATGAGGTGGAAAGTGGTTTTTCTCTCTCTCTATGTGTAGAAGAGAGAGAAGGTCCTAGCTCAGCCTAAAAAAAAGCCTACTTCAGCCTACCAAAAAGTGCTCTATTAAATGCACTTTGTCCCCTTAACAAAGAACAAGATTAAGCTTAATCCCTAAAAATTAGGAATCCTTACAAGGCCCATGCAGGGTTCACTTTTTTTCCTAATGTTCTTTGTATCTTCTAACTCAAAAGTGAAAAGTCTACCTGATTTTTCTCCTTTAGCAATCCTCTTGAACCCATGTCTTGGATCCTCCACATATGCTCCATATTGGTTGAATCTGACCTGCAAACCTTTCTCCACAATCTGACCAACACTCATCAAATTTTTGGTAATAGTTGGTACATAGAGTAGCCTGCTCAATAAATTCTAATTTCCATCACCAGTCTTAACATTTCCAACTTTAACTACAGAATGCTTTGTGTCATCACCTGTTTGGACTTGATGCTTACCTTTTGGTTCCTCAAGATCAGAGAGTAATGCTACATTGGCAGCCACATGATTTGAACATCCTGAGTCAATGTAGAATAGGTGGTCATCATTTGTACCTGATTTTGAAGTCATGTTCATGATTAGAAGAGAGTCATCCTGCTCCTCTGTGTAGTTGTTGTAATCCTTCTTGGATTTGAAACCTCCTTGGTAGTTGCCATTGTAATTATTGTTGTAATTGTTGTTGTAGCCTTGGTGATGGTTGAATCTACCTCCTAATTGTGAGTAGCCACCTCTTTGATATCCTCTTCCTCTCTGATTCTTGTAATTCCTGAAACACTCATCTGTAGTATGATTTGATAAACCACAAATGTTGCATGGTGAGGAGTTATAAGATCTCCCCCTACCTTGCTTACCTCCTCTGCCCCTTCCTCTTGAAGATCTACCTCTCCCTGCATAGTTGGCTTGGGAGGTAGAACCTTCATCTTCCACCTTTTTACTCTTGCCTTTATCTTTAGACTTCTTATCAGTGTATAGGGCAGAAGAGTTATTACGTTTGGATGTGTCTCCATTTTTGTTGAGCTTTGCTTCATGAGTAAACAATTGTCCCATGAGAGTTGTAAGATCTGGAGTGTGCATGTCCATGTAAAGATCCATAGCTGTGGTGAATCTTTCCCATTTGTCATTAGCCTTGATCCCATTGATGACTTGCCTTACAATCTGTTCTTCTTCAATCTCTTCTCCTATGCTTGCTAACTGATCTGCTACATCTTTAATCTTGGTCACAAATTCTAAAACAGTTTGCTTAGGTTGCTTCCTTAATGTTGTGAATTCAATCCACAACTGATTTTTCCTAGCCCTTGTGTTGGAGGAAAAATATGATGATAAGGTTTCCCAAGTCTCTTGGGATGTCTTACAATTTCTAATATGTGGCAAAAGAAAATCAGATATAGAGTTGAGTAAATAAGACCTTGCCAATGCATCCTTAGCACACCATGTGTTGAGCCTTTCATGTTCTTCCTTGGTTGGTAATCCTCTTGTTTTGAATGAGGGCAATTCCTCATCTCCTGAAATGTATCCATAGAGACTTCTTCCTTGTAGGTAGGTCTTCATCCTTAGAGACCATGCTTGATAGTTGTTCCTGTCCAATTTATCAATGAATGAAGGAAAACCATCTCCCATTTTACCTTAGTTTGCTCTGATACCACTGTTGGGAAAGATGGATGGATGCACCAAGAGACTGAGTAGGTACTGCTAAAACCTGCTTTGTACCAGCCCTCTTTTGCTTTAGAGTTGATAACTAGACCTCCTTAGATTTCAAATCACACCATAAAATGTCCTATGTGCTTTGGAAATGATGTGTGTAATGATTGAATCAAAACAGGTAACTTTGGAAGTCACAAACTCAAGAAAACCTTATATTTATGTCTTGACACCTGCTGTGTATTTTGCTCAGTATGAACAGTACAGTAGGAATTGGAAAAATTCCTTTTAGGGGTATCTAATTAGCTTAGTAAGCTACCTATTCCAAGTAGAATGATGTAAAATAATAAAATATGCTAAGGGAAATCAATTTAGCAAGTTAAGCTATACCCCCGACTTTTTAGGACTGTAACAGAAAATGACCAGAGATCACCTCGACGCAGATTTCTCCAGAATGGCTGAATAGAATGTCTTCAAACTTTGATAGCACGTAGATTACTTCAAGCTGAATCCAACAAGCTTTGAATCACTGAATGTGGTGAAGATTTGTCTGAGATATGCTCTTGACAAGTTGATAGACTTTTGAGTAGACTAACGGAGAACTCAGAGATGGACAATATGAATGTATGTATTAATGAACATTTGTATACAAGTCCATTGGCATGAATATCATTGCCAAATGGTGTAGAGAGATGTGGGCTAGAGTGTAGACCTCACACACACTCAAAAATTAGTAATGCTAGGCTCGGGAGTGCTCTCTCTTGCCCGCGACTTTTCATGTCCAATTTTATAAGAGATGGGTAGAAGTTTGAATTCAAATTCAAACTTTTGGCTCCCTATGATCAAGCTCCTAAATGCTTGGAGATATTCTTTCAATCAAACAACTAATTTTTCCACGAATCCTTTTGGTAGGTGATTACAAAAGATTCCAAGTCAATCTGACTTTTACAATGAGGTAAAGTGGTAATTAACCACTAGCATATGTTCCTATGCTTCTTCATGTATGTATAAACTTCAATGCATCCTTTGAGCCAAATGGGTAGGCTTGCAATTTACACCAACAGAAACCTTGCATGAAGAAGATATTGAAGATGCACATATTGTATTTTTTGATGGTGCATATAAGAAGTAGGTCAACAAAGCAACAGGAGGGTTTTTAATCTATGACCAAAACAAAAAGATCATCTTCAAGAAAGGTATAACTCTTCCTAATTATCATTCAAATAATGAAGCAGAGTATGCAGCACTATGTGAAGCCTTACATGAATGTGTTCAACATGGTAATACTCAAATATGTCATTTACCAAGGAGACAAAATAGGAAGCAAATGCATTAGCGAATGAGCAATTTGATGGTTTCATAGCATCCATGAAACTGGGAGACAACAATTTTGATGGTCAAGAAGGATTAAAAGATATCACTGAATTTCTTGAGATTGGAGAACCACCCAAGCACCTAAACAAGGTACAAAGGCATACACTAGCAAAGAAGGCTCTACATTACCAACTCATAGGAGATCGTCTCTATGAAAAAGATAAGGATCTTATCCTTAGAAGGGTCCCTCATTGGATGAAATAAAGAGCATTCTAGAATCATGTCATGATCATGCAAGTGGAGGAAACTTCTCACATTAAATAACGATAAGGAAAGTACTTCAAGCAGTGGTGGAGATCTTTGCTACAAGAGAGGTGCTACACTCTCTTCCTTTATGTACCCCATATTGTTTGTATCTATAAGCTTTATTTCCTTTTGAATCCAATCATCTCTTCTTTCCTCTTCTATCTCCCACCCTCTCTATTTCTTCTTATTTCTTCTCTACATCCCCCTCATTTGTGAGTCCTCATCATTTCCCTTTAGCTTATATCCATTAGGAAGTGAGGTTATCTTGCTCCTTGTGTTTCTATGTGTATATGTTACCTGTGTGAATGCTAAGAGGGCAGTGTGGAACACCCGTGTCCTAAGATCATTTGGTGTAACAGTGTATGTACATGTGTATGCGTTGCATGTGTGAATGCTAAGAGGGCAGTGCGGAACACTTATGTCCTAAGAGCATTTTCATTTTGTGTGGGTGCTAAGAGGGTAGTGCGGACCACCCGTACCCTAAGAGTGCTCTCTATGTTGTGTGCATATGTGTGAAGTGAATGTGTCAGGAGCTAAGAACCCTTCCTTTCCACCACACCCACTCATGCTTATGAGCTTGAGTACTAAAGGAGTGTTAGAGGCACTTTCTTTAGTGCCCCTCTCAACACATATGCGTACTTACATATACATAAACATATATACATACATGCATATACAACACATACATACACACATGCATATACACATATACATGCATACACACATGCACATACATACACATATACATATACAGATAGAGGCACATACTCACACATACACATGCATAGACATATACATATACAGATAGAGGCATGTACTCACACATACACATGCATACACATATACATACAGACATACACACATATGAAAACACACATACACTAAACATAAATATGCATACACACACATAAAGACACACATACATACATGTACACACACATGTATACATATGCATAGATAATGCACATGCATATGCATACATACATGCATACACACACATACACACCCACATACACATATACACACATACACAGACTCACATATACACTTAGATACACATACACACACATATACGTACTTACACATACATACACACATATAGATACACTCACATATACATGCATAAATATTTACATGTTCACATTTACACATATAGACATATACATAAATACACATCATATATACATGCCTACATGCACACATTTATACTTATACATGCATACACATTTATAAACACACTTGCATATATTACACAAATGCATATGCATACATACACGTGTGCATACTAACACATGTGTACATATATCACACACATGCACACACATACATATACATGAAACACAAATATGTGCATACTAACACATGTATACATATAATACACATGAATACACACCCATATGCATACATACATGACAAAAAATTCCTCCTCGAAAATAAAGCTATATATAAAATTTTAGACATACCCTTGAGCTTCATGTTCTAACTTAAAAGAACATGATTTCCTTTCCCTAGTGGGATTCACCAATATTCTAGTTGAATAAAGAAGAACCTATTATTTGATAGCCATTCAAATGATTCAAGTTATTGATCGATAACTATAGTAGGATTTACTATGTAATCTACTCATATATTTTCATTATTGTCATCATTTTGGTAAGACATCAATATAGTCTCATCTTCATTATCCTTATTGATTTCATTTATTTCTTCTATTGTTAAATTTATGTTCTCATGAATAACATCATCTATTGATGGACTAATATGGATTTTTGGTAATTCCTCTTCATCATCAGTAGAATCCGTATGTGGAGTATTATCCTCTTTATCAAGAAGATTAGTATCATTGTCATGTACAATGATTCTAATTTCTCTTTCAGATGTTGATGTATTAGTATCTGATTGTGAATCATCAAGAGGAGTTTCTTCGATATCTGTAACAATAAAATGTTCAAACAATGACCTACCTCTAGGTTGAACATGAATGTCTTGCCACCAAGGATGAGCATCAGGGTTTTTATAAAAAGATGCTTGTTCAATATGCCTAGGAAGAATATATGGTTCTCTAGTAGATCGCATTACCTTGGAAGAATCAATTGCCCGAAACCCAGATAATTCCTTTCTCAATGTGGAATTGCTACCTTTATACTCGGCTTGAAACCAGTTAACCTTCAAAATGACCTATCAAAATATATAAAAACAAAAAACCATTGTTAGTTGCTTAAACAAATAATAAACTCTATCATAAAAAATATAAACTTTTTTCTACCTCTTTGAATGTACAAAATGATATTTTGTAGATACCAACAACAGTTCTCATGTAACCAATTTCTCCATCTATAAGGTTCGTGTCTTTTGAGCTAGCATGTGATAGTTTCTTGAAAGAAGAAACAATGCTAGAATCCTCTGTTTTACGTAAAGAATCAATAGCATTGATTCTAATATGCTGTCAAAAGCCCACATACTAGTGAACATTTGAACTTTTAAAAGTAATTAGATTATTAAAGAGAAACTAATATACATATATATAAAAATATATTTTGAAATAAAATTACATGTCGTTCACAACCTATCATTAGCTCTCTCTGCTCATCTGAAATTTCTTCATTATTTGCATTGGCTCGTTGCAAAGGAGTATATAGCCAATCCGTGAAAGAAGATATATTTTTAATCTCATTATTATCGAGACTACATCTATATCTTTTGTTTCTCCATCTTTTACTTCAGAGATTTTGAAGTTTCTGTTCATACTTGCTAAACTCCCTTACCTGATAATACCTCGTTTATTATTTTTGAAGAAGACTCATTGGTCCATGCACATGGAGCTTCTTCATGGAATCTTTCAAGGTACTCACTAACGTAGTACATGCACTCCTCAAGCATCCAACGCTTTTCCATGGATCCTTCTAGTTTCGCTCTTTGCCGCACATAACCTTTTAATATTCCCATAAATCACTCAACCCAAAACATCCATCGAGTGTTGAAAACACCTGCAATCTCTATTTCATCTACAAGATGGACTAATAAATGAACCTGAATATCAAAAAATGAGGTAGGAAGCTCTTTCTCCATCAAACCTAGTAGCTCTTTGCATTCACGTTTCTTTTATGGGATCGAGTTTTTGTCAATCTCTTTTGATGTAATCCACCTATACACATCATAAAAAAATAAAGAAATTAATTAAAAAATAAAAAATATCAAATATTCATACACATAAATATAAAAGTATCATAATTACCTTCTAAGTGATCCAAGACGATAGATCACATCTCGTACTCCTTTTGTTGTACATCCATTGATAACCAAAGGTAAAATTGGCTTCAAAAACTTATGCCAATAATGGATCTTTAACCCAGATAAGCTCTTATCATCCATAGTAAACATGTTATGGAAAGATGCTCCATATCCTGTAGGAGTCCAAATCAATCGAATCCTTTTCTTGATAGTCTGTATCTCTTTTGTCGTAAGTACCCAAGGAGCAGATGCACAAGTCGTTTCCTGTCAATGTCTATCAAAAACTGTCCATAACTTTGGTTTTGAGTTTTGTTCCTTCAAATAATTCCTTGATGCTATGGTTTCTTTTAATCCAAGAAGATGCTGCCATAATGAATAACCATTATTCTTGAATATATGCATAGGATCAAGAAGATGACATACTTTTAACTCTTTCCAATACTCCAAAGAATACCATATTGATATATTCTCTGTGAGTGTCAATTTTCCTTTACCTCTCCTTGCATTCTCATTATCTTCATCATCACTAAAGATTTCTGATTCTAGATCTCTAACAGATCCGTCTATCCATTTTCGATACCAATCCATAGGCATCATTGGTTTTGGACACTGACCTGTTTCAAGCTTTCCATTAAAATGTATTGCTTCTCTTTGACATCTTAATGGATGATCATCAGGCAAGGATCATCGATGTTGAAGATAAATATTTTTGTTGAGATTCTTACTATAGATTGATCTCAACCAATGAACACAATATGGACAAGCTTTATAACCCTTAGTAGATATTCCTGCATCATGAAAACAATAAAAAATATAATTAGATTAAATCATATTTATTTGTATGCATATTGAATAAAAAACTTATTTGTATGCATATTGAATAAAAAACTTACATCAATACCTCAACAAACACCATATCCTAGAAAATTGTGAATAGTCAAAGCCACAATACCACAAACTGTAATATATCTTTCATTGATGGTTTTTGATACATCAATGACATTAATGCCTCTCCATAACTGTTGGAGATCGTCAATCAGAGGAGCAAGATATTTATTCATATCTTTAACTTGTCTTTTTCTTGGGATTAAAAGTGAAAGAATTAAAGGTTCCTTTTTAATGCTAAGATATGGTGAAAGATTGTAGTTTATGACTACCACTAGCCATGTTGACCATTTACTAGATTTCATGGAGAACGGATTAACCCCATCTAATGCAACTCCTAACTTTAGATTCTGTGGATTTTGTGCAAAGTGAGGCCATGTAGAATCAATATACTAAAATGCAACACTATCTGTTGGAATTTTGATTATTCCATTAGCACTTTTATGGTCATATTCCCATGTCAAAAGCTTTGATAATTCGGGGCTTTGAAACATATGTCTAATCTGTGGAGCCAATTGAAAATGTCTCAATGCCTTTTTTCAGATTTTACCTTCTTCTTCCTTATATCAAGGAGATTGACATTTTGGACATGTCAAAGAGTTTTCATATTCACCTCTATATAATATACAATCATTAGGACATGCATGTATACGTTGATAATCTATACCAAGATTGTTGATTATCTGAGGTATATATATATATATATATATATATATATATATATATATATATATATATATATATATATATATATATATATATATATATATATATATATATATATATATATATATATATATGCATATGTGTATGTATATACACATGTGTATGCGGATGTGTATATGCATGCATATACATATGCATATGTGTATATGTATGTGTAAGAAAATAACATCATAGTGGAATAGAACTGTAGATAGAGTTGAGAGAAAAACACAGACAAAGATAGACGCAGACTGAGAGATAGAGAACTCAAATTCTCATATTGTCGAGCGTAATGCAATTACAATGATGGTGCTATCCACCCATGCACTCCCAATGGGGAGCTTAGATGGTGATCTAGAGAGATTCTAGATGAAGGGCTTACTAGTGTGCAATGCTATGTAAAGCTCAACCTCGGCCATGCTTATATAACTTTTACAAGGCGGTTCGTTATAGATAAATGTAGTCGAGAGATACAAAATAGTCGGTAAAATATACGATCCAACAATATCTCCACGACCACTAGTCCTACTATCTCGGCCCTATGGGCCGGGGGGATAGGCCCCTCGAACCCCGTAGAAGGGGGCAAGTCCCCCCCCTGCACTCCCCCCATTAAGGTTCTATGGGGAAACTATGCGATGCCATAGGGCCTTTATTTTCACCTTAAATGGAAACCCAATGGCCTGGAAGTTTATGCCCTACCTAACCTAATGGCTAGGCTCACAAAGATCATCTACAACCATCAACGGTCACACATAGACCTCACCTAACTTGGGAGTTAGGGTTCCACAAATGTTTGGGCTCTCATAATGGCTTCTCCTCATGATGGGGGCCTTACAACTTAGAGCACCATGGATCATTTACGGTCACATGAGGGTGGAGTATTGAGAATATCTAACACCCCCCCTCAATGTCCACCCTATAGTGAACTCCCTCCTTGGTCCAGTCCCAAGCTTTGGGAATTGTCGAAGAAGTTGCTCTCTCTCAAGAGCCTTGGTGAAGATATCTACTCCATTTTGTTGAGTAGGACAATAGCTTATCTCCACGACCCTATCCTCAATCAACTCACACACATAGTGATATTGAATTTCTATGTGCTTGGTACATGCATGGAAAATAGGATTTTTGGCGATGACCATGCAACTTTGGTTGTCACACTTCAACTCTATAGACTCCTCTCCTTGTATTCCTATGTGCCATAGGATCCTTCTCAACCATACTGCTTCACATGCTGCAATGCGTGCAGCTTTGTACTCAACTTGAGTAGAGGATAATGCTACAATCAATTGCTTCTTACTAATCCAAGAGAAAATCCGTGATCCTAAAGAAAAGAAATATCCAGAAACTGATTTTCTAGTATCAATATCTCTTGCCCAATCTGAGTCAGAGTATCCGACTAGAGATGATCCTTCTTCATAAAGAATACCATAATTAGTGGTTCCTTTCACATACCTGAGCCTTCGCATGCTTGCCTTCCAATGTGTTTGGCAAGGCTTATTAGAGAACCTGCTTACTACTTCAACAACATAAGAGATGTCCCGTCTACTATTGCACGAGTAGATAAGACTTCCAACTAATTTCTTGTATTTTCCCATGTCCCGTGGAGGTGAAGAATCTTCAACATATAATTTTGTGTTGATCTCCATAGGTGTAGAAATTTCCTTGCAATCCTCCATGTTGAATGCCTTCAATATCAGCCTGTTGAGAGATGAAAATATTCCCTTGTTCCTGCCAAACTTCAAGACCTAAGCAATAATGCATTAAGAGATGAAAATATTCCCTTGTTCCTGCCAAACTTCAAGACCTAAGCAATAATGCATGAAGACCAAGTCTGTCATTTCAAATTCTGAACTCAGGGCATCTTTTGTTTGTTGAAGAAGAGCATCATCATTTCCTGTAATCACAAGGTCATCTACATAGAGTACAAGCATAATTGTCTTCCCTCCTCTCTTTAGAACATACAAGTTAGCACCAGAAGCACAAACCTAGATCCAAGAGATACTTATCTATCCACTGGTATCATGCTCTAGGGGCTTGTTTTAGCCCACATAATGCCTTCTTCAGCTTACATAACTTGTTCTCTGAATGCAAAGCCTCAAACCCTGGTGGCTGAGACACATATACCTCCTCCTTGAGGTCTCCATTTAGGAACACTTATTTGACTTCCATGTTATAGACTAGAAAACACTTATGTGCAGCCATAGCTAGTACTACTCGGATAGTAGTCATTCTTGCAGTCCGGGCAAATGATTCACAAAATTCAATGCCTTCAACTTGTGAGTAGTCCTATGCAACAAGTCCTGCTTTATACTTTTCTAGAGTACCATCAGCCCTGTACTTTAGCTTCCAGACCCACTTGGTGCCGATGACTTTACGCTTAGGGGGTCGATCCACTAGCTCCCAAGTTCCATTCTTCATGATATTGTTGTATTATGTTTGCATCGCCGCCCTCCAATTCGGATCATGGAGTGCATCTTCCACATTGGTTGGTTCCTTTGCTTCTTCTTGAATGAGATCAGCCATCAAGGCTGTGTTTACAATATGGGCGCTTGCCCGTCTCTATTCCTCTATTCTCTGTGATCATCTCGGTCCATCCGCAACCTATTCTAGTGATGTGGGATGGGGTTTGCAGAATCATAAAGCTACCTCACCCAAAGTGGCAATGTCTTTTCCACTTGGGTGTCAACAGATTGGTGACTTTTCAGACTCATCATCTGAAGATGATGCTTCATTCTCTTGTGTAGAAGGGATAGCTCTTGGGCCAGGTTCATAGTGGATTGCCCCTTCGCCTGATGATAAAGTGGAAACTCTCTTTTCCTCCACGGCATGTGGCTGCTCCTCCTTAAACACCACATCACGACTCACCATGATCTTCTTAGCCTCAAGGTCATAAAGCTTATAAGCCTTCTTATCTTTGCTATACCCTAAGAAGATACATTTGATGCATTTTGGTCGAAGCTTGTTTCTCTCCCTATCTGGAACATGTACATAACATTCACTTCCAAATACTTTGAAATGGGAAACAGAAGGCTTTTTACCAGTATAGGCTTCTTGTGGAGTCTTTCCATCAAGTGCCTTGGTGTAGCTCCGATTCAAGATGTAGAGAACAGTGTTGACACCCTCTGGCCAAAATTGATTAGCCAAACCCTTTCCTTTCAACGTGCACCTTGCTATCTCCATGATGGTTCAATTCTGATGTTCTGCAACACCATTCTATTGAGGACTATGTGCCACTGTGATTTGATGCTTGATTCCCTTACTCTTGCATAAATCTTCAAACTCTGTTGATGTGAACTCACCACCATTGTCTGTCCTGAATTTCTTCATCTTCTTCCCTGTTTTAGTTTCAACAAGTTGAAGCCATTCTTTAAACTTACCTGAAGCTTGAGCCTTATCGCAAAGGAAGTACACCCACATCTTCCTACTATAGTCATTGACAAGTAACATGAAGTAGGAAGATCCGCCCAAGGCCTATGTAGACATTTTTCCGCACAAGTCAGCATGCACAAAATCTAGAGGATAGCTTGCCCTGTTCTTGCTTTCTTGTGGAAACACCTTCCTCTGTTTCTTGCCCATCATGCAAGCTTCACATGGTTCCTTCATTTTCGCAATCGATGGTAGGTGTGAAACCATACCCCTACGATGCATCTCCTTTAGTATAGGGTATCCAATGTGGCCATATCTCTCATGCCATAGCTTAGTTGTGCCCACGTTTGTAGTGGCTATAAGAGCACACAACTCATACAAGTTGTTCCTCCTTATGCCATTCCCAACAATGTTGTTGTTACCATCCATAATCTTAGCTCTTGTCTTATTGAAAGATACTTGATGACCTTGATCAGTTATACTTGATGACATTTGAAAGCTTTCTGATATCGCCATTAGAGTTAATGAAAGAAACTGTACCTTCAGCCTCTGTAGGACATATTGCATTGTTCCCTACCCTTACTATGATGGGTTCCTTTAGAGGTTGTAAGGAACTATAAAGGTCTTTTCTACTTGTCATGTGACGAGATGCACCACTGTCCAACACCCATGAGTCATCTGTTCCTGAATCTTGAATTGAGGAGCACACCTCCTCTATCATAATAAATAACTCAAGCTCACTTTCTGCTGTGTAGGAAGACTCCTTTCCCTTTCCACCTTTTGAAGAGCCACTCTTCTCTTCTGCCTTCTTGATGCGATAGTCTTGGATTCTGTGTCCTTTCTTCTTGCAGTGGAAACACCCTCCCTTGAACTTCTTTTTGTTTTCTTCTTTTTGTCTCCATCTTTTTAAGAGTCTATTTTGCCTCTTTTGCCATTTGCTGTGAATGCAACATCTCCTTTGCTACCACCACTCCTTGCCTTGAGATGCAACTCCTCCTCCATGAGTAAGGCACTGAATTCTTCAAAAGTTAGTGGTTGAGGTCTGATCTGAGTGTTAAGAACAGTTACCAAACCATCAAACTAAGGTGGACAGATTTGAAGACAACGTCGAGCTACCTCCTCACTTGACTTTTGAACACATTCTCCTACCATTTGATCTCGTAGATTCTTTATGCGAGTGATAAACACCTCTCCACTCTCCCCATCAGCAAAGTGTTCTGCTGCAAGCTGATTCTCCAAGTTCTGAATCTATGTCTGATTACGAGTTTCATGTTGATTTCTCAATATGTTCCATGCTTCACATGCCTTCATAGTATGCTGAATGAGAGTCAGAACACTATCAAAAGTACTTGTAACTAGAGCACAAGGTGCATCTGCATTTCTACATTTCCAAGCACGTAGATGATCACCATTAGGAGGAATCATTCGACCAAGATTATATGGATCAAGTCTTTCTCAGGGCTCATGATCAGTCCCAATAACAGTCTCCAAAAGCTCATATGAATCAAGGATAGAAGTGATTTTAAACTTTCACAAGGTGTAGTTCGTACCATCAAGTTTACCTTCTGTGAAGGCTGGTGGTCGTATCCGCAACGTTGGGATGAGAAGCATCATTGCTATTCCTGCTTATGCGCCACCTACTCCTGTTGATGAACCACCTTGACTCCCAGTTGTAGATGATGACGCACAGCTTGACATCTTCTCTCTTTTGTCGTTCAGACCTTTGCAACCTTTGCATTTCTCCTTATGTACCACTCGAAGCCTCCTCAGCTCTGATACCATGTAAGAAAATAATAGCACAACAGAATAGAGATGTAGACAGAGTTGAGAGAATAACGCAAACAAAGATTGATGCAGACTGAGAGATAGAGAACTCAAATTCTCAGATTGCCGACCATAATGCAGTTACAATGATGGTGCTATCCACCCGTGCGCTTCCAATGTGGATCTTAGATGGCGATCTAGATAGACTCTAGATGAAGGGCTTACTAGTGCACAGTGCTATGTAAAGCTCAACCTCGGCCATGCTTATATTGCTTTTACAAGGTGGTTTGGTATAGATAAACGTAGTCAAGAGATACAAAATAGTTGGTAAAATATACAATCCGAAAATATCTCCATGACCAATAGTCCTACCATCTCGGCCCTACAGGCCAAGGGGATAGGCCCCTCGGGCCCCGCAAAAGGGAGCAAGCCCCCCTCTGCACTCCCCCCATTAAGGTTCTATGGGGAAGCCACGCGATGCCACAGGGCCTTTATTTTCACCTTAAATGGCAACCCAATGGCCTGGAAGTTTATGCCCTACCTAACCTAATGGCTAGGCTCACAAATATCATCTAAAACCATCAATGCTCACACATAGACCTCATCTAACTTGGAAGTTAGGGTTCCACAAATGTCCCGACTCTGATAATGGCTTCTCCTCATAATGGGGGCCTTACAACTTAGAGCACCATGGATCATTTATGATCACATGAGGGTGGAGTATTGAGCATATCTAACAATATGTATGTGTGTATATGTGTTTTATATGTGTATATGTATGTATGTATACATATGCATATGTGTTTGCATATATGTGTGTATGTATATATGTGTATGCATGTATGTATGTATGAATGTGTATGTATGTATGTATGTATGTATGTATGTATGTGTATGTATGCATGTGTAGCCGTGCATATTTGATTTCATTTTTATTTTTTGTTTATTGTGGTTTGCAAACTTTCATATCAATATCTAGACTGTTGAATCGTTTGGGTTTCTCCCATTTTATAGTCAATTAATTACTTGCATTGCTAACTAAGACTTACATATTTGTTTACAAATATAAAGTATCCGTTAGATGTGTAAGGTATTAGATAGTTTGGAAAATAGATGTGTAAGGTATTAGATAGTTTGGAAAAGAGGAGAAGCAAATCTATCTATAATATTTTTAAAGGATGGGCGGACACAAAGTTTCCATTCAATGCAAGTTCTTATTCTTACCTTAGCTAAGGTAAGAACAAGAACTTGCATTGAATGGATGCTTTCTGTCCGCCCATCCTTTAAAATTATTCAGGTTCCATCCTTCAAAATCTTCTTGATAGATTTGCTTCTCCCATTTCCAAATGACGTGATACCTCCATAGCTAACTGATACTTAATATTTGTATTTAAAGTTCATAAAAGAGTTAGCAGTGCAGGTATTAAGTCGACTAGAATAGGAGAAGCAAATGTGTCACGAAGATTCTAAAGGCTAGATGGACAATTCCAAAGGCTAGATGGACAAAATATCTTCATTCGATATAGGTATGTATATTTTGACCTTACTCTCATAACATGTGTATGTGTATATATGTGCGTGCATGTTTATATGTGTGTATGCATTCATGTATAAATATGTGTATGCCTAGTATGTATGTATTTATATGTATATATGTATGCATGTATATATATAAATAGATAGAAAATTAAAAATTATACCTTAATGGTGCCCAAACAGATACATTACTCCATCCAAAATGATTTTGAAGATTGAGAATAAATAAGCTTGCACTTAGTCATGTCAAACAACTTCCTTCATATACATGCACTAGACATTCCTCTCGAAGATATTTCTCATTTTTAGAAATATCAATGCTTTCACTGTCATTTTGATACCCTCAATAAAATCTGCCATGTCATCATCATCATTGTCTCACAAATCTTGTACTTCATCTTCTTTTGAATATAGGTCTTTCAACCTTGCATATTCCATAGGATCACTTTTGCGTAGCCTCCTCATAGAAGCTTTTGATAAATGAGGTCTTACTCGCAACTGTGAATTGTGTGGTGGAATATCATTAACATCATACATTGGAATCTACACACATGAATAAAAATCATTGGTATTCCATAAATGAATGAAAAGTAAACTTTAAACATAAAATTAAATGTGTAATTTACTAAATATAAAATTAAATGTGAATGGTGTGGTGGAATATCATTAACATCATACATTGGAATCTCTCTCTAGCTAAAAGGTGCTATTGGAGGTCTACGACATTCATAATTCACTAATAATTCATCAGCAACATGTAATGAAGTAATAGCATTAACAACTATGTATCTTGCTACATCTCTACTCACGTATGATGATTCATGACTATTTTCATGCTCCTCAAATGTGCAATTAGTCCTTGAATCCCCCATCTCCTCTAACATTCATCATCATGGAACCCACATTCTCTTAAAAACATGATTTCATAGAGGAAATTGACACCAATGATTCCATCCTCATGTAACCTTATTTCTCTAAAAAGCATAAATTCCTAGAAGAAATTGAAGCCGATGATTGTATATTATGTGAACAATTACTTCTCTCTTCTATAAATTTGAGGAACCAACTAAATAAGGAAGTGTTTGTTCTATGAAATAATAAATCACATGATTTTGAAACCCTTCTATCACGAGGAAGGAGATACGGAAGAGAGATCACACACGCACACACACATACACTCTCACAATAAAAGAGAAGCTCACACAGAGATTGAGGCAAGGGAGAATGATTTTCTTCTTCTTCTTCTTCTTCTTCTTCTTCTTCTTCTTCTTCTTCTTCTTTTATTACATAAAAGGAATTTACAAGAATGACCTAAAAACAACAATACAACAAGTGCAATATATAAAGAATAGTACATAAGGAAAATCCTAATGTCCATGAATGAGCGATCTGGCAAAAAACAAATGTGCCATCACTCTCGATAGAGAAATCTAATAAAGCAAGATCAATATCACCTTGTAATACCTTCTCTCTGATGGAGTGATAATGTACCTTGATATGCTTTTTGATGTAGCTAATGCAACAAGTGTTCTGATAGTAGACATTTTAGCTATAGGGCTAAAAATTTCCTCATAATCAATGCCGTATTTATGTGCATATCCTTTTGCTACTGATCATGCTTTGTACCTACTTATGCTACCAACAACATTGTGCTTTACCTTGTAAACCCACTTCCAGCCTATGGGTTTCTTTCCTTGTGGCAATGGAACCAACTTCCACGTATCTTTTCCATAAAGAGCAACCATCTCCTCATCCATAGCTTGTTTCCAATCTGCATTTCCAATTGCATCTTCAAAACAAGAAGGTTCAACATCTTGTATTACCTCGGTCATGTAGGCACAATGACGAGCCATGTAACTATCATATGTCAATCATTGTTGTGAATTCCATATCCTCCTAGATCTTCTTGGTCTGTCCATTCAAACTTGGTCAAAAGGGAGTACAAAGGATTTGCAATGATCGTGTACATGTGTATAAGTCGTCAATAATATTCACAATGTCCCATGAAACCCTGCACCGCCTTCACATTTTTTGGCCTAGGTAGGTCTACAATCACTCTAACCTTTTCGTCATCCGTAGAGATTCCATTCCTTGACACAATGTGTCCTAGAATTTTGCCTTGCTTGATGATGAAAACACATTTTTCTAGGTTCAACCAGACCTGATATTCTCGACATTTATCAAAAACTTGCTTTAATTCACGGATGTGGGTCTTTCTTATGTTAGAGTGTGCACAAAAATCATTCATGTAAACTTCCAAGTTTTTCCGTAAGAATTCCCTAAGGACATGGCACATTAATCATTGAAAAGTGGCGAGTGCATTTGTCAACCCAAATTGCATTACATGAAATGAAAATATGCCCCACGCTATGGCAAACACCATCTTATGTTGACCTTTAGGGGCAATGGCTACTTGATTATAGCCTGAGAGTCCATCAAGAAAGCTATAGACTTCCTTGCCCTCAATTCATTCCAATAACTGCTCCATGATAGGAAGAGGATAACTATCTCTAATTGTGGTGTTTTTAACTTTTTTAAGGTTAATAAACACACACAATTTCCCATTTTTCTTGGGCACGACCACAATGAGGGATACCCATTCAGTATGCTCAATCTCATAAATAAATGCTGCTTCTATCATACAATCCTTCTCCTCTTTAATCTTGGCAGCATAATTATCATTATAGGTGTTTGGTTTCTACTTAGAAGGCTTGGCCTCTAGAGTCATAGGAATTCTATGGGAGCATATGTATGGGTCCACTCCTTTCAAATCCTTGTAACTCCAAGCAAATACATCTCTATATTCTTGCAATAGGGTAGTTGACTTGTGTTCTTCCTCCTCCGTCAAATCATGCCCTATGTATGTGCAGTTTTTTTCTCCTTCTTCTATCATGACTATTATTTTTTTTGTTTTTTTTAATTATAATATACATCTCCAATTCTTGCTTCTCGTTTAGGCATCCTTACCATGATTCTTCTTTTTTCTACTTCATACTTTTTAAAGTTCTCCGATACTTCCAAAATATGTTTTTCTTCTTCCGCCTTAGGTAATTTCTTTCTTTCCTTCTTGTGCCTATTTTTTTTACCTTCTGTGAGTGACTTTGGTCGTTCAAGTTGATTTTCCTTTCCCATCATAGGGGTGTTGGCTTCTACAAAGTAAAGATACTCCTCTTCTATTGAGCAGAAGGGTTCCGTCATAATAAACTCTAGGTCCTCGTCACTGGTTTCATCTGGCTCTTGGACCAATTCCCTACATTCTTCTAGGACAGGCTCTTCCTCTAAGGGCTCCAACATAAAGATGGAGATGTAATATCCATCCTCATCACAGTGAGGGGTCCATTTGTTCTTCATTTACTGCTATAACCATGGTAGCTACGATCTCTACCGAACCATGAAGCTCAAATTCCTCACCACAATACACTATCAATGCATAAGTAGGGTCCTGAAGAGTTCGTGGATGTCGTTCTGAACCTAAGGTCTAAGCTTCTAATCATTCTTCCTCTTGTTTAGATACCTTACACATCCATAGATGAGTGTCCTCATGCAACCATGATGGATCTGATTCTAACTAATGCACAGACTTTGCTTCTTCTGGGGTCCTATGGATGGTATTCCATTGTATTGGGGGTACATCTCTATGGGAATAATCTTTAAGGTTAACTCTGGTGGTCACTCCTAAATGTTGTAGGTACAAAGAGTTGGTTCCCCAATCTTGTAGAATTTGCAACTGTTACATGAATGGTTGTCCTAAAATCATCTTCTAAGCATGATTTTTTCCAAACTCACAAATGGCGAAGGTGTACTCAAATTCTACACCACAATAACATTGGCATCAGAGCCAGGTACGAAGAGAGCCACATGATCTCGTAGGGAGCTGTCAAAAATGTATGACAAAACCATGCGCAAACGCAGACACTCAGGTGAAGAGATGCCACCGATGGAGAAGCCCATGGAGGCTCGAAGAAGAGGAGGAGTTCCGTGTCCTCATGCCCTCTCCCTCATCCTTGGATGAAAACATCTTATGAGGACTCTCTATATATACCCGAAAAAGTGGCACTCAAGTGCACATATTGGATAATTCTAAGCCTTTTGTGGCTGTTGCGAGTCCATGTCGGAGAAGACCCTTTTTGAAGGAGGTAAAAGCTCATAAATTTCAAGCTTTTTTCTCAGTTTTATGCGCTAAAAACTTCAACTTGTGAGAAAAAGTAAATACAAGAAAGGGCATATACATGTATTATGGGCTGTGGACTCGAGCTATGGGTCATTGGCATAGTCAAAAAAGCTTCATGTTCTTAGTTTTCAGCTTCCAAAGTCACCCCTTCATGAAAATTTACCTTTCCACTTCCTACCCTTGACATACCCATCTTCTCCGGATTGTAGCTTGGTGATACGACATAGGATTTGATAAATCTTTATCATGTTACAAAGCTGCACTTCTAAGCTTTGCTTTGCAACAAATCTTGATTGATTTTGAGAAGCTTTGGTTAACCAAAATCCCTGTGCAATGCTTCAGTAGGAACTAGGCGGCCACTCTCGGGCCTAGTTTTTTATCATTTGGCATCCAAATCAACTTTTTTCATTTGAGAAGGCTTCATATCTTTGAAATACAAGTGTTGGACTACATACTTTGGACTAGCAAGGATGGTCAAAATTCAAAAGTCCTTGAAATTGACTCAGCTTGATCATTTGGGGTTATTGCTATATGATTTTGGCATCGTTCTTGTCGATTTTTGGTGACTAGAACCTCCTCGAGCCAATCGGACATTTCAAATTTGCATTTGGGTCTGGCAAGGATTGAAGATCAATGCCTTCACGCTTCAAAGATCGCTTGGATTTTGCTTTCGTAGCTTTATTTTGTATCAGGGAAGTGCTCTAGTGTCATATTTCTCTTCTTCTTGCATACTTAAACTTTACTTCCATTCTTTTCACGTACTCTATTTACTAAATGGGGGGGAGTGAAACATGATTCCAAGGGGAAACAAATATTAGAACACAGTTCTCCATCAAAAGAAGAACTAGGGGACCCTGACCATAGGATGGAAGAGGTAGACCTTGAGCAGGAAGTTGAGAGAAACCTAGAAAGAAAAGAGCCTCAACAAGAAGAGTATACCTATGAGGAACTTCTAGATGAGTTTGTTACTCATTAGCAATTTGCAGATTTAAAAAGAACAGACCCTTAGGATAGAGAGAGACATAGGTAGCATGACGTCTCTCATTGAGCAGCTTAAGTCTCAAATGATCTCACTTGAGACACATATTACCTCTTTCCTAGCTAGGAAGGAAAGAGAAAATCCTACTCTTCCTCTAGAGATGACTAGGAAAGACCTTTCTTTTCCTAGTAAGCATAAAGGATAGAACTCTAGGGAAGCTCCCCTCCTGAAAGTCTTGAAGCAACCTACCTTTACAAGGGATGACCAAGATAGAAACAAGGATGCAATCTACACTTTCTTGCAAAAGTGGAATGATTTGCATCAACTGAAGGGCACCCCACCTGAGTACCATGTGCTAGAGGTGAGTCTCTCGCTTGGCCCGCGTTCTTATAACTGGTGGATGAGTCTCAAGCAGGATGACTCTATCCCTATAGATTGGGCTCATTTTGAAACCCTTTTCCTAAAAGAGTTTCTTCCTGAGAATGAGAAGGACAGGAATTGGGATGAGTGGGATAGGATTACCCATAGAGGTAGGCCCTTGACGGTCTACATATCCCACTACAGAGATGTTTGAGGAGGTGATCAAGTATGCCCAGATTTATGACGACCATAACCGTCCTCAATACACTCCTATGGATACGGATCAGCCCCTCAAGCCTCTTAGTATGACTAAGTTCAAGAAGAAGTTGCCATTGGGGAAAAAAAATCTTCATTAAGAAACAGAGATCACAAGGGCCTAGATTACCTATATAACATTTTGAGAGGGCCAAAAGAGAGAACATGTGCTTTAGGTTTTTGTCTCCTAGCCATTCACAGTGGAGCTGTCCACTCAAGAAGGGGGATCAAAAGAATAAAGGACTAGAGAGTAGTACGACCCTTGATCAAGGCAAAAAGGCAGTCCACCTGGTGTAGACGTTTCCTATTCATGGCAGCTCTAGATGCAAGGGAGTGGAGGTGATGCATGAGGATATAGAGCACACCTGTTGTTTGACTCAGTCATTGTGGTCACCCCAGTTTGGACCACATGACTTGGTTAAACTTCATGGTATTGTATATGGGACTAGGATGTGAGTCATGACAGATGACTCGGCCACTCATAAATTCATAAACTATGCTCTGGCCAAAAAGCTAAAGATTCCCTAGCAGCCCAATGCACATAAGTACATCGTATCTATGATGCAAGGGGAAGATAAGAGGATATGGGATATTATGGTATCCAATTTGGAAGTCAAGATGCAGGATTATACAGATCATATGCACTTCCAAATTATGAATATGGAGAGGACAGACCTTGTGTTAAGAAGAGAGTGGCTATGGGGGTTGGAAGACACACTTAAATGCAGCTATCAAAGCAACATACTTGAGTTTGAAAGAAATGGAAGTAAATTTTGTATACAAGGAGAGAGAGATGTACCTAGTGCACCTCTAATTTCATCTTTAGAGTTGTATAGTCTTTGTCATTTTCAGCATGTACAAGAGGTCTTTTTATTGTATAGTCCAGACTTTGAGCATTGTACAGACATTTCATATTATGTATATTTTCATGTTAGGAATGTAAATATGGACATCACTTTTTATTATTCTTTCTTGCAAGAGTGTATGGTTAAAATTTTTAAAGATCTTATGTTTGAGTTTAGAGATGTTTTTCTCACTACTTACCTAGAGGGCTACCACTTGAGAGAGGGGACACTGACCATGCTCTTTTACTAATACTAACCCTATCTGTAAGCCACCTTATAGGCTTAGTGTTTCTCAACATGAGGAGGTTGAGAGACAATTACGAGATTATTTAGATAAGGGCTTCATTAGACCTATTAACTCACCTTGGGCATTGCCAATGCTCCTAGTTAAGAAGAAAGATGGCTCTATGAGATTATGTATAGACTATAGAGCACTTAATAAGGTAACTATTAAAGATAGGTTTCTAATGCCTAGATTGGAAGACCCATTTGATCAGTTACATCAAGCTAAGTATTTTACTAAGCTTGACATTAGATCAGGATACCATCAGATTAGGATTAGGTCAGAGGATGTCCCTAGACTGCATTCAAGACTAGATATGGGCACCATGAGTTTTTGGTGATGCCTTTTGGTCTCACCAATGCTCCTGCCACTTTCATGAAGCTCATGCATAGTGTATTATGGCCCTATCTAGGACACTTTGTAGTAGATGTCTTGAATGACATTCTGATCTATAGTGCATCAGAACAAGAGCACTTGGAACATTTAAGAAAGGTATTTCAAGTGCTAAGGGAAAAATTACTCTTTGCTAAGGAGTCAAAGTGTGAATTTTTCAAAACAGAGGTTAGATACCTTGGATATATAGTCTCCCAGAATGGAATCTAGATGGATCCTAAAAAATTAAGGGCTATTATGGAATGGCGACATCCCAGAAACGTGGAAGAGCTACAGATCTTCTTAGGTTTATCAGGATTCTATCGAAGATTCATAAGAATTATGCCAAGGTGCACTAAATGCAAGGTCAATAAAGCTGAAAGGTTGAGGATTCGGGAACTACTCCGCACATTGGATATTCCTAATGGGAAGTGGGAGAGTATCTCCATGGACTTTATAGTGAGACTACCTAAGACAAAAAGAGGGCACGACTCTGTCTGGGTGATTGTGAATAGGTTAAACAAAATGGCTAGGTTTATTCTAACATGCACTACAATGAAGACACTTGAGTTGGCTAGACTCTTTGTAGAGAACCTATACTGGTTGTATGCTCTTCCTTTAGACATAGTCTTTGATTGGGATAGGAAGTTTACTAGCCACTTTTGGAGAGCAGTATTCAAAATGTTGGACATGAAACTTAGCATGAGTACATCCAAGAATCCACAACCGGATGTGAAAACAGAGAGGGTTCCTAGAGGATATGCTTCGAGCATATGTGAATGAAAGGCAAACTAATTGGGAAGAGTACTTACCTATAGTAGAGTTTGCATATAATAGTGCCAAGCACTCTTCCACTGAGCATAGTCCACTTATGCTAATGTATGGGTTTCAACCAAGAGCTCCTTATGCAGTAGGATTGCAGAATGAGAAAGTTCAAGCCGCAAAGGACTTCTTGGAAGAGATGAACGATATGCTTAGGCTTGCTAAGAATAGCATTAGGAAAGCTCAGGATAGGGCTAGAGCCTATGTTGACCCTCAAAGGAGAGACAACTTTGAGGTAGAAGAGCAAGTCTATCTTAGAGTTCCATCTAGATCTGAACCCTTGAAGACGAGACCTTGTCCAAAACTATCTCCTAGGTATTGTGGATGTGACCAAATACTTAAGAGAATAGGAAAGATGGCTTATTAGCTCCAACTTCCAAAAAGTAGCGAGATACATCCAATTTTTCATGTTAGCTAGCTTAAGAAGAGGCTCGGTGAATCTGACAACCTCATTCCTATTGGTGCAAATCCAAGCCTTCACATTTATCTTAGCTTTGAGGATTATATGTGAAAGCATGTGATGATTCACATGAACCATAGCTTGTAATATCTAGTCATTTATCATGTGTAAAAGTTAAATCCTGAGGAGAATCCTTCAATAGCTTAAATCTCGTGGAGTTAGAGAAAACAAGAGCTACAAATTTTATTTGTTAGAGTCACTCCTCATTTAGAGGAAGCACTTTTAGGTGTAGCCTTATTTGAATTCAAATTCAAAATTGAATGAAGAACTCATTATAAAAAGAGCTTGTGAGAGTCGCAGTTGTGTGGCCTCCTAGAGAGCTCTTCCATAGATCATTTGCAAGATTTGAGTATTCTAGTGCATAGCCTACTCATCCCACTATCATTGGGCATCATTTCTATGCCAATGATCTTGTACAACAATGTTTTATAATACATACATTTCATTGATCAACTCTATTTACATCTCTACTATGACTACTCAGAGCAGTTACCTTTTCTTGATCATATCTCAGTGTGTTTTATCCATTTTGCATGCTCTATAGCTTGTTGGAACCAGATCAAAGTCTATTGTAAGCTATCAAAATTTGAAAGCATTTGGTTTAGCCAATTTGGAGGAATCCGCATCGAAGTGCTCTCTGATCATTCTCCGTTGAGTCCCAAAAAAGTCGGGGGTAAGCTCTTGATTGTTAAACTGATTGCTAAGTACATAGTTCATCATTTTACGTGATTCCACTTGTAATCATTAGCTATCTAAGGTACGCAGATACCCTCAAAAGGATTTTGATTAGTTGCTACTGTACTATGAGCACTGAGCAAAAGATCCAATAGGTGTCAAAGACAAAAATAGCAAGTTTTTTATCACTAGCAAGTTGTGAAGTTATTTGTTTTGATCTAATTGTTTGAAGCATCAACTCCAAAGGACATAGGTACTTATTTGGTGTCATTTGCAAGCTAAGAGGACCTACTACATAACCCTGTAGTGAAATAGGGCAGGTACAAATCAAGTTTTGGCAGTACCACCTCACTTCCTTGAGGTATCCATCCATCTCTTCCAAGAGTGGTATCAGAGCAAGTTGAGGTAAAATGGGAGATGGTTTCCCTTCTTTTATTGATAAATTGGATAGGAACAACTATCCAGCATGGTCCTTGAGGATGAAGACATATCTACAAGGAAGGAGTCTCTATGGATACATATGAGGAGATGAGGAGATGCCCATTTTCAGAAGCAAAGGATAACCTACAAGAGAGGAGCTTGAAAGAATCAACTCATGGTGTGCCAAAGATGCTTTAGCAAGGTCATATCTACTTAAATCTATCTCTGACTTCCTTCTTCCACACATTAGGAATTGTAAAACATCCCAAGAGACTTGGGACACATTATCTTCATACTTTTCTTCCAACAAAAGATCTAGGAAAAATCAATTGTGGATTGAGTTTACTACTCAAAGGAAGCAACCCAAGCAGAATGTTTCAGAGTATTTGACAAAGGTTAAAGATGTGGCTCATCAATTGCCAAGCATAGGAGAGGAGATTGAAGAGGAGCAAATAGTGAGACAAATAATCAATGGCATCAAGGCAGATGATAAGTGGGAAGGCTTCACAACTGCTATGGACCTTTACATCGATATGCAGATTCCAGATCTTACCACACTCATGGGACAAATCTTTACTCATGAATCCAAGATAAAAAAAAAATGGAGAACCATCAAGAGGTAACAACTCTTCTGCCATGTACACAGATAAAGGAAAGTCTAAAGATAAAGGAAAGAGAAAAAAGGTTGAAGATGAAGGCACTACTTCTCAAGCTAACTATGCAGGGAGAGGTAGGAACTCAAGAGAAAGGGGCAGAGGAGGTAAGCAAGGTAGGGGGAGACCTTTCAAATCTTCCCCATGAAACATATGTGGATTGTCTAATCACACTACATATGAGTGCTATAGGAACTTCAAGAATCAGAGAGGAAGAGGATATCAAAGAGGTGGCGACTCACAATCAAGAGGAAGATTCAACCATAATCAAGGTTACAACCATGGCTACAATAACAACTATCAAGGAGGATACAAATCAAGAAAGGACTTCAAAAATTACAAAGAGGATCGAGAGGATTCTCTTCTCATTATGAAAATGACTTCAAAACAAGGTATGAATAATGCACACCTCTTCTATATTGACTCAAGTTGTTCAAACCATGTAGTAGGCAATGTAGCTCTTCTTTCTGATCTTGAGGAGCCCAAGGGAAAGCACCAAGTGCAAATAGGTGATGACACCAAGCATTCAGTGGTCAAGGTAGGAAATGTCAAAACTTCTGATGGGAATAGAAATCTGTTGAGCAAGGTTCTTTATGTACCTACTATCACCAAGAATTTGATGAGTGTTGGACCGATAGTGGAAAAGGGTTTGCAAGTTAGGTTCAACAAATATGGAGCTTTTGTGGAGGATCCCCAAAATGGATTCAAGAGAATTTCAAAGGGAGAAAAAATAGGTAGACTATTTACATTTGGAGGACACTAGAAACATTGCACTTTATAATTACAAGGATAAAACATTGTTAGAGCTTGAGATTTCGCATAAAAGATTAGGGCATATTAGTGAGAGAACCTTGAAGAAAATATGTAGAGATCAATGTGTGCTTGGGAAACCTAATGTATCCAAGCAACACATGATCTATAAATGAGGTGCTTGTCAGTTTGGTAAATCACACAGTTTACCCATTACAAAGAAAGGCTATATGCATGAGGATTATTTGGAACTTGTCCACACAGATGTGTGGGGACCAAGCAAGGACCCTTCGATTTCAGGCTCAAGGTATTTTGTGTCATTCGTTGATGATTTTCATAGGTGGACTATCTTGTACTTTATGAAACATAAAGATGAAGTGTTCAGTTGCTTCAAGAAGTATCTTGCACTTGTGGAAAATCAAACAGGAAGACGTCTAAAGAGGATAAGGTCACATGGAGGAGGTGAGTACTTCTACAATGAATTTGATGCATTTTTGGAGGATAGAGGTATCAAAAGGGAAATTACTACAAGTTATACCCCTGAGCAAAATGGGGTAGTAGAGAGGAGAAATAGATTGATTGTGGAAGCAGCTAGATCAATGCTTAATGAAAAGAAATTGCATAATTATTTATGGGCAGAGAGTTTCTCTACTGCCACTTATCTTATTAGCAGGTTTCCATCCAAATCCCTTGATGGGATGACCCCATATGAAGCATGACATGGTAGAAGGCCATCACTTGTTCATTGTAGAATATTTGGATGTGTTGCTTATGTGCATGTTCCATCTCAGATCAAAGGTAAGCTAGACCCTAAGGTAGAGAAGTGCATCTTCATAGGGTATGATTTAAATCAGAAAGCATATATGTTTTATAATCCATACAACAAAGGTTTTATGGTCAGTAGAGATGTTGTGTTTGATGAGAATGATTCTTAGTTTGAATGCAGGAAGGTGAAGTTGCGATATGATTTGGAAGAAGAATTTCCAAGACTCACCAAGGAAGAGACAAGTCAAATAGAAGACAATCAAATCAGATGATGAAGACACCATCAACCTAGAAGAGTTCACAGCATGGAAATCAAAGGGCAAAGCCAAGATGAAGAGGATGGAAGACATAACTGAATCATCCAACCAAGCTCTAAGGAGATCACAAAGGGAGAGTAAAAAGCCAATCAGATATAGGTATGATACTTTGTTAGTTACTAAGCATTCCATTTATCTTGCTAAAGATTTATCACTTGAGGAAGCTTCTTGATATGAAGAAGCAAGTACCAAGGCAAAATGGAAGGAAGCTATGGATGAAGAAATAGAAGCACTCTAAGAGAATGATACTTTTTTAAATAAAGGAAGTTCGGCTTTAGCTTACTCTCCCGGACTTGAATTAATTAAAGAAAAGTACAAGAGAAGAGGACTAGCGCCCACGAGACCCCCCGAATCCCACAATACAAGGGTAGCTTTTATAGAGTTTAGATGGCATTACAAAGAAAGTTAATCACCCTCTCATCACCCTCATGTGGGGCCCACTTGGGTTTAAGCTTGTTGCTGATCAAAAGGAGCACTTGATGATGCCTAAAAGGAGGGGATTTCTTACAGTTAACAATCCTTTTGCCAAGGAGGAACAACGCTTTCTCAATCGACCACTCTTTGGGGGAGTCACCAAAGTTAAAAGCACATCTTTCCCGCCAGATTTTCCATAGGACCTCCCCTCTGATGGCATTCCAGAGAGTCATGGAGTAGCCGATCGCTTCTCCCAGCAGAGCTTGCTTCCAACTGATATGTTTCTGAAGATTAATTTTCTTTCGGACAATCTTCCAGAGCCTGTAGGAATTGGGACAGGTAAAGAAGATGTGAGAAACATCTTCGATAGACTGGTAGCAGCGTTTGCCTGAGGGAGGTAACCCACAAAATTTGCTAGCCTTAAGGTTGGTCCATATTCCACGATGAAGAATTTGCCATAAGAGGACATACTTTTTTATTTCTATGAGGTGGTGCCAAATAGCCATAAACTTCATGTCCCACCGAAGCTCTGTCCATGACATGCACCACTTCTTGTTGAGGTTAACCTCATAATCAAGCGTTTCTTTGATGTTTGGGATTTTTGATAGGCAAGAGAATGATACTTGGGAACTAGTAACCAAGAAGGCATCAATGAAGGTAATTGGTTCTAGATGGATTTAGGAAATCAAAAGTAACTCAGATGGATCCATAAATAGGTATAAAGATAGACTTGTGGCTAAGGGTTTTGCACAAACCCAAGGAGTTGATTATGAAGAGACATTTTCACGTATGGCTAAAATGGCAACCATCAGAGTATTGGTAAGTGTAGCTGCATCTAGAAATTAGAATATGTATCAATTGGATGTGAAAAATGCTTTTCTCAATGGTTGGATTTCAGAGGAGGTTTACATGGCTCAACCTCCTAGCTATGAAGACTCAAGCAAGGTAAATTATGTATGAAAACTGAACAAAGCTCTTTATGGTTTGAAGCAGGCACCTAGGGCATGGAATCATAGGTTAGCTACCTACATTCAAGATCAAGGATTCATGATGAGCAAGGCAGATTCTTATTTGTTTGTCAAGAGAGGCAACGCAAAAATGATATGCTTATGTGTGTATGTTGATGACATCATACTTACAAGTAGTGGTGCCAATGACATCAAACAGATCAAGAACCTAATGATGCAAGAGTTCAAAATTAGTGACGTAGGATTTTTGAAGTACTTTCTTGGACTTGAATTGGTCTACACTAATTGTGGAATTTACATCACTCAAAGGAAATATGTGCAGGACATGTTGAAGAAGTTCCACTTGGAGAATGCAAATGTAGCTAGCAGTCCTATGGAGGTAAATCATAAATTGAGTGCTCATGAAGGAGATTTTCTTGAAGACATTGAAGGATATCAAAGCATAGTTGGAAGTCTAAACTATGCAACCTTAACAAGGATTGACATAGCTTATGGAGTAAGTGCTCTAAGTGAATTCATGCATAAACCTAGAGCAACTCACTTGGAAGTTGCCAAAAGGATTTTGAAGTACCTCAAGGGTACTCAAAATCAAGGTCTTTATTTCCCATCTACATCAGATTTGGACATTAAGCTTTACTCAAATGCAGATTGGGCAGGTTGTAAGGATGACAGGAGGAGTAATTCTGGATATCTTTCTTTTGCAGGTGATAAGCCCATTTCATGGTCTTCCAAGAAGCAACCTATTGTTGCTCCATCTTCAACAGAGGCTGAATATAGAGGATTAGCCAATGCTACACAAGAATCAATTTGGATTATATTGCTATATTCAAATTTCGGACTTCACACTCACTGACCTATGATTATCAATGACAATACAAGTCCTTTGCATATTGCAGCCAATCCTATCTATCATGTAAGAACCAAGCATATAGAAGTACACTATCATTATGTTAGAGAGAAGCTATTGAGCAAGGAGATTCAATTGGCATATGTATCTACAAATATGCAATGTGCATATTTATTGAACAAAGCACTTGATGGTACTAGACTTTGCAGGCTTAAAGCTATGATTGGATTGCAAGACATTCAAGAAGAATCATGAAGAAGTCCAAGCCAAGATGTTTGGCTTGAGGAGGATCTGTTGGTGCAAATCCAAGCCTTCACATTTGGCTTAGCTTGGAGGACTATATGTGAAAGCATGTGATGATTCACATGAACCGTAGCTTGTAATATCTAGTCATTTACCATGTGTAAAAGTTAAATCATTGGGAGACTCCTTCAAGAACTTAAATCTCATGGAGTTAGAGAAAAAAAGAGCTAAGAATTTTATTTTGTAGAGTCACTCCTCATTTAGAGGAAGCACTTTTAGTGGAGCCTTATTTGAATTCAAATTCAAAATTAAATGAAGAACTCATTATAAAAAGAGCTTGTGAGAGTCGCAGGTGTGTGGCCTCCTAGAGAGCTCTTTGCTAGCACATTTGCAAGAGTTGAGTAGTCTACTCCATAACCAACTCATCCCACTATCATTGGGCATCATTTCAATGCGAATGATCTTGCAACAATGTTTTATAATACATACATTTCATTGATCAACTCTGTCTACATCTTTGTTATGACTACTTACAAGAGTTATCTTTGCTTGATCATATCTCAATGATCTTTATCCATTTTGCATGATCTATAGCTTGTTGACACCGGATCAAAGTCTATTTTTAGCTATCAAAATTGGAAGGAATTTGGTTCAGCGAATTTGGAGAAATCAACATCGAACTGCTCTCTAGTCATTCTCTGCTCAGTCCCTAAAGAGTCGGGGGTAAGCTCTTGATTGTTAAAGTGATTGCTCAGTACATAGTTCATCATTTTAAGTGATTCTACTTGTAATCATTAGCTATCTAAGCTAATTAGATACCCTCAAAAGGATTTTGATCATTTGCTACTGTACTATGAGCACTGAGCAAAAGATCTAGTAGATGTCAAGACCAAAATAGCAAGTTTTTTATCACTAGCTAGTCGTGAAGTTATCTGTTTTGATCTAATTGTTTGAAGCATCAACTAAAATGTACATAGGTACTTATTTGGTGTCATTTGCAAGCTAAAAGGGCCTCCTACATAACACCAAAGTGAAATAGGGTAGGTACAAAACAAGTTTTGGCAATACCACCTCACTTCCTTGAGGCATCCATGCATCTCTTCCAATAATTCCAAACTGTGAGGTAGTAGTGCCTATCTCTGTTCAATCTATTCCACATGAGCTTGAGAGCATACTACACACTCAAGAGAAACAGACGAGAAATCACTTATATGAAGAGTGTCTCGTTAAGTGCCAAGATAGTTCAGAAGAAAGTGCCACATGGGAGGGGGTTAGCACCCTTCAAAGACGATTTCCCAATTTGAGATTACCTTCCCAAGAGTCTTCTCAAAGGGAAGGATACAGGGAGACAACACGGAGATATGACCATGTATTGTCATACATGGGGATATAGCAGGAGTGTTATCTCTATTAATTCTCTCTTTCTGTTAGACCTTCCAATACCATTTTTGAGAACAAAAATGGAGTTAATGGGAAGGAAAATGTAACATAAGGTATTCTAGAGGAAGAGGTATCAACCGTCTCTTAGATATTATGAAATGGGCACACACATGAGTGCCAAGTGGCACTCATGTGTGAAGCCATGTATAGATATCCTTTATGGATATATGGAGAGAGAGAGAGAGAGTGAATGGGAATAGCACGTGGTCGGGAGGTGATTTTTATGAGAAACTTCATGTTTGATCGTTTCATAATCATAGCGGGTCATCAACTTCGAAGAAAGGGTTGGATAGTAAAAGAACTAAGGAATCCTCAGAAGGGAGGCTGACTAACAGGTTCTCTTCTGTAGTAGCATATTTGACTGAGATTACATTGGCTGGGGGAGATGGCTGCAGAGCCAGAACTGGTTGAGGTCTCAGTTGAGTCTAATAAGGGTAGTTCTTTGGGGCCTATAGTAATGACGTTGAGCATTGTACTGACCTAGGTATCTATCTCATTGAAGATATGCTTGCGAGTAGTTCTATCGAACCACTTGTTTGTTATACAGGCAATCTTGTGCTATGTGATTAGTGTACTGCCTTTCAATTGTGTAGTACTAGCCACTAGGGTTGACTTGGGGTTGTGTTACACTGGGACACACATTTGCCATGTGATCACCACCATAGGTGTAACAATGTTTAACGGATGTTAACTTGGGTATCTATTTACTAGAGACACCTAGTTTTTGGGCCACCTTCTCAGCTAGGTCTTCTATGGAGCTAGAATCTTTGAGGAGGATTGAGAGGAGCTATCTGAATCTTTGTAGATCTTTGATAGTTCCAATTCATCTCCTAAATTATCCTCGATGTCTATACATAGACATAAAAGTGTAGTTTAGAGCTCAAGAGGTCGTCCAAAAACAAAGACACTTGCTTGGCCTGTGAGGGAAGTTCTAGCCTTGGGCATTTCTCAATGTACTATCTAAACCTACGTCCTACAAGTCTGAATATTTCCTGAGGGGTTTGTTTGAAGCTATGGATTACTGATGAAGTATTGTTCGTGATTCCGCTTTTTGAGAACTCAATAATGGCTCTAACAAGTGATGAATGTCCCCAAATTTCTTTGCGGTAAAGGTTGGAATTAGGTTAAGGCTCTTTTCTTTAATGTGAGTCCAAATGCATTATGTTGCATGAACATATCTTCCACTTGCTCTGCCCCCAACACTTGCTTAAACTCGACAACATGGTCATAGGGGTCTCCTCTCCGGTCAAATTAGTTCTTCATTGACTTTACTAATTGGGTGAGTTGTAATATTCTAGGATGCTTAGGGGTCTTGGTAGAGGAAAGTCCTCTCTACCACCTAGTAGTCTTGGTTCTCTTGGTGTCTCCAGTCTATCAGTTTCCATGGCTGATCTATCTCTCCCTATGGTGTGAGTAAAACTCACTTCTGGCTTTTCTTTTGTTCTTCTCTCTTTGGGACCCATGGGCTGAGGATGTCCCAACTCCTTGATGGTGAACGTTAGCCTTTTCTCATGATGGGGGAAATACCAACTCTCCTCTCCATGTGTAAGCATTGTTGCGAACATTTGTTATAATGTATGGTACAAGTTTCAAATTATGTAAATACCTTTGAGAAATCTTCAAATACTTCAAGAAAGATCATATTATTCATAAACGATAGCCAAAATACCACGTGAGTTCTAGAACATGGTGAGTCAAATTAGTGAGTCACAAGGGAGCTACAGTGGTGTCCTAGTGGAAGGTCGATGTGGCTAGTTCTCAAAGTCTATCAATACTTTGCTTATTTGAGCACTTGAGTCATGTAATATCTCCACCCAAGTGTCTACCACAAATTTAGATGTATTAGGAAGGTTTTAGATTAGTTTTCCATGCTATAAAAAGAGGAGAGAGGTTGTGATCTTGTGGGAAGTCCAAGAGAGTCATATGTGTAACTCTACGTTGCTATAATTTTGTATGCAGAGATTGCAGAGCTTGTATCTCCCTTGTTATATATGAAAATTACATTTTTGATAGCTTATTTGAAAGCTCTTACTGTCTACTTTCATAGTTTTAATTTTCATAATCATTGGATTTGTGAGCTGAGAGCAGTACTCTCTGCAAGTAGTGTGTGTTCTCGGGTTCATCCCTGCTGAAGGTCTCCATTAAACCTCAAACTTGCAGAGATCATATCTCCTTGTGTATTTATCCAAATTGAGTGTTTTTTGGCTCATTGGAAAGCTCTTGGTCTCTATTTTATCTAAGAAAAAAAAATTTTAAAATCCGGCATTACTAGAGAATAGTAAGCTCTGCAAGCATGAGTGGTTTTTTGTGATGAAGTTTGTGAGAAGGTCAACTTGTTCCTAGGGGGTTCCAGCTACTTCCAGCTATATTTTGGAGGTCAATAGACTCCAACATTGGTATCAGAGCAAGGAATTGAAGCTTGGAGAAGGTTATAATACCTTGATAAAGAATTTGAAGCTACTGGAGTAGAGGTTCATCATCGACACTACACAAAGGTAGAAGGAGATAGCAAGGAAGCATCTCAAGCAACATCCAAGCAAAGAAAGGTGCATAAAGTTTAATACAAAGGTAAATCTCATACTTCTTCTTATCACATATATCCAAAAAGGGGGTTAAAGGAGGAAGTTTAGTATTTACACAGTGGGCAATCAACATGCACAAATAGAGAAGCTTGATAAGAACAACTATCAAGCATGGCGATTTAGGATCACAACATACTTGCAAGGTAGAGGCTTGTATGGTTTGATTGATGGAACATATATCAAACCTATATTACCAGAGGATCCAAATCCGCAACAATTGAGGGAGTTTAGACTTTGGAATGAAAGAGAGAAAAGGGTTATATTCATTTTATCACAAAATATTCAAGATTCAATGGTAGGACACATACAAGATCTAGACACAACTAGAGATGTTTGGCTTGCATTGGAAAGGTTGTATGCTACAGGTACAAGAGCAAGGAAGATTCAACTAAAAAATGAGTTGAATAACATAAAGAAAGATACAAGGACATCGGTCAATGATTACTTGTTGAAGGTTAAAGAGATTGCAGATCAACTAGGATCAATTCAAGCTCATGTGGAGGACGACGACTTGGTTGCACATACTCTCAATGGACTCAAGGATGATGAGACATGGAAACCATTCATTACTTCTATTTATGTTAGAGGAGAATTACCAGACTTTGATCAGCTTGTTGCTCTTATGGTCACGGAGGAGATGAATCTAAATGGCTCTACTTCAAATAAAAAAGGATCTCAAGGACAAGCTCTTTATGTAGGATCATCAAGAGGTGGAAACAGAGGAAGAAGAGGTTCAAATAGACGTTGAGGAAGAAGGAGCGATGATCAAGGGACTTCAAGTGGCTTCTTCAACACAAGAGGAAGAGGAAGATCAAGCGCTAGAGGTACGAGAGGCTACTACAACTATAATCAAAGACATAGGAGTGAAGATAACAACAATTGCTATATATGTGGAGGGTATGGACACTATGCCAAAGATTGCTATCAAAATGAAAATAATCAAGATGGTAATCAAAGAGGAGGCTATTCAAGAAGAGGTAAACAACAAGGAAATTATGCAGTTGAAGGTAAAAGTGGTGATTATGATTCTCTTCTTATGATGAATGTAGAAACTAAGATGAATTGCAATAGTGATGTATGGTATGTAGATAGTGGTTGCTCTAACCATATGTCACATGATGCTTCATGGTTATCTAATATGCATAATCATTCATGTAAAGGTCATGTTGAAATAGGAGATGATATAACACATAAGATTATGCAGGTTGGAGATGTTGTTATGCAGGATAAGAGCAAGACAAAATGCTTGAAGGATGTACTTTATGTGCCAACGATCACTAAGAATTTGATGTCAGTTGGTCAAATGGTAGAAAAAGGTTTGCAAATAAGATTTAATCATGCAGGTTGCTTCATTGAGGATCCAAAGCAAAGGAGGTTAATTGCTAGAGGTCAAAAACAAGGTAGATTGTTTACATTCAAGGTAAACCCAAATCATACAAACTATTTCTCTTGTGGTATGCATCGAATAGTAGAGCTTGATCTATGGCACAAAAGGATTGGACACATGAATGTACACAAGTTAAAGGAGCTATCAAAGAAGAGGATTGTTGAAGGATTACTTGATCTTACTAAGCAACATATGGTGCATCTTTGTGAAGCATGTCAAATGGGTAAGCAGAGTAGAGAGCCTTTCAAGCATTCAGGCTATGTAAGCAGTGGGTTGCTAGATCTTATACACACGGACGTATGGGGTCCTACTAAAGAGGCATCCTTGGCTGGTAATAAGTACTATGTATCATTCATTGATGATCATAGTAGAATGACATTTGTGTATTTCATTAAACATAAGAGTGAAGTCTTTGATTGTTTCAAAAATTTTAAATCATTTGTGGAGAAGCAAACAGGAAGATATGTTAAGAAGCTAAGATCCGATGGAGGGGGAGAGTATTTCTCTCAAGCTTTTACTGATGTTTTGTATGATGAAGGTATCAAAAGAGAAGTTACATGCGGGTATACTCCACAACAAAATGGATTCATAGAGAGAAGAAACAGAATCATAGCAGAATTATCTAGAAGCATGCTAAATGGTATGTGTTTGCCTAATTCTTTTTGGGCTGAAGCTGTTAGCACAAGTGTGTACATTATGAATAGAGTACCTACTGACGGAGTTCATAATTTGACACCATATGAGGTATGGCATAGAAGGAAACCAAGTATAAGTCATTTGAAAGTATTTGGTTGTGTATGTTATGCACATGTACCTAGTGAAGTGAGATCAAAACTTGATATGAAATCAGAAAAGTGTATATAAATTGGTTACGCAGATACTCAAAGAGGATATACATGTTATAATCCTCATACCAATAAGGTGGTTCTTTCAAGAGATGTAAACTTTGATGAATCACTTTCATTGTATGTAGATAAGAAAAGTTTGCAGGTCATAAATGGAGATGAAGAAGATACAAGTGAAGGAGATGAGTGCTCACCTCAGCCCACAAGAAGTTTAAGTGATGAGAAAAGTGGTTTGGATGAAGAAAGAGAGCTACCTTTCAATGGAAGATTAAGGAAAGAGTCACCTCCAAGTGTTAAAAGTAAAGGTAAACTCAAACTTGATGAAGTTAATGATGAAGGAGAAGAAATTAGTGATGTATGTGAGTATGGAGAATCATCAAAGGTTCCTAATAAGAAAGGAAGAGCATCTACATTGGAGGTAAGAAGAACTTCAAGAGTGAGTAACCAACCTCAAAGGTATACTTATGAATCTTTTGAAAAGTGGGAGAAAGCAATGAGAGAAGAAATGGAAGTACTACACGATAACAAGACTTGGAATTTAGTTCCAAAGACACCAAAACAAAAGGTAATTGGTTGCAAGTGGGTTTTTAAGATTAAAAGAAATAGTGATGGTAGTGTGTCAAGATATAAGGCTAGACTTGTAGCAAAAGGATATAATCAAACTCAAGGATTGGACTATGAGGAAACATTTAGTCCAGTAGCAAACATGGCAATAGTGAGAACTTTGTTGGCTTTAGCTTCAAGTAAAAGGTGGAATATATATCAACTCGATATAAAGAATGCCTTTCTTAATGGTGAGTTAAGTGAAGAAGTGTATTTGTCACAACCAGATGGTTATGTGGATGCAGAATGTCCTAATCATGTATGCAGGTTAAAGAAGGCATTGTATGGTCTTAAACAGGCACCAAGGGCATGAATGCAAGGTTGGTAAAGTATCTTATGTTGCAAGGATACACAGCGAGTCATGCTGGCCCTTCACTTTATGTAAAACATGTAGATGACATGTGTGTCTATGTATGCATTTATGTGGATGACTTGTTGATTACAGGGAATGATGCAAAAGCAATTGAAGAGATAAAAGGTAATTTGGGAAAGGAATTCAAAATTTCAGATCTTGGTTTGCTTAGATACTTTCTTGGGATTGAAATTGTGTATAGCGATGAAGGTATGTGGTTGATATAGAGAAAGTATATATGTGATATACTAAAAAGGTTTGGCATGCAAGAATGTAAATTTGTTTCTACTCCAATGGAATGTAATGTAAAGTTGAGTGCAAAGGAAGGTGATGAGCTGCATGATATGAATGCATATAGATCCATGGTAGGATCTTTGATTTATGCAACAAAAACTAGACCTGATATATGTTATACCTATTGTCACAGTTTATGCATGAACCTAGAGTACCTCATATGCATGCAGCGAAAAGAGTGCTTAGGTATTTGAAAGGTACCATGAACGAAGGATTATTTTATAGTCATGATGCTGATCTAACTCTTAAAGTCTTTAGTGATGCAGATTGGGCTGGAAGCAAAGATGACGGAAGATCCACAAGTGGATATGTGGTAATCGCAGGAAACAAGACATTAACATGGTTTTCAAAGAAACAGCCTACAGTTGCTTTATCTTCTACAGAGGCTGAGTATAGAGGTTTAGCATTGGTTACTACTGAGGTTATGTGGTTTAAAAATTTGTTTCATGACTTGAATGTGCAGGTTGATGTACCACTGATATATGGGGATAACTTGAGCAGCATTCATATGACCTCAAATCCTATTTTTCATGCTAGAACAAAGCATATAGAGGTACACTATCATTATGTTCGAGAGAAGGCCATAAACAATGAAGTACAAGTTTTTTTTGTGGGAATAAAGGAGCAGATATCTTCACCAAATCCTTGGATGGACCAAAGGTTCAAAGATTCAACTATATTCTTGGCATGAAGGAAATACCCTTTGAAACTTGAGGGGGAGAATGTTGCGAACATTTGTTATCATGTATGGTACAAGTTTCAAATCATGTAAATACCTTTGGGAACTCTTTAAATACTTCAAGAAGGCCCATATTATTCATAAAAGATAGCCAAAATACCACGTGATTTCTAGAACATGGTGAGTCAAATTAGTGAGTCACAAGGGAGCTACAATGGTGTCCTAGTGGAAGGTCAATGTGGCTAGTTCTCAAAGTCCATCAATACTTTGATTATTTGAGCACTTGAGTCATGTAATATCTCCACACAAGTGTCTACCCTGAATTTAGATGTATTAGGAAGGTTTTAGATTAGTTTCCCATGCTATAAAAAGAGGAGAGAAGTCGTGATCTTGTGGGAAGTCCAATAGAGTCATATGTGTAACTCTACGCTACTGTAATTTTGTATGCAGAGATTGCAGAGATTGCAGAGCTCTCCCTCGTTATATATCCAAATTACATGTTTCATACCTCATTTGAAATCTCTTACTGTCTACTTTCATATTGTCAATTTTCATAATCATTGGATTTGTGAGCTCAGAGCAGTACTCTCTGCAAGTAGTGTGTGTTCTCGGGTTCATCCCATCTGAAGGTCTCCATTAAACCTCAAACTTGCAAAGGTCATATCTCCTTGTGTATTTATCCAAATTGAGTGTTCTTTGGCTCATTGGAAAGCTCTTGGTCTCTAGTATATGTTAGTAAAAACAGTTTAAAATAATTATGAGTTACTAGAGAACAGTAAGCTCTGCAAGCATTATTGGTTTTTTGTGATGAAGTTTGTGAGAAGGTCAACTTGTTCCTAGGGGGTTCCAGCTACTTCCAGCTATATTTTGGAGGTCAATAAACTCCAACAAGCATGTCTTGCATGATCAAACACTATGAAAACTCGTTCTAACGTGTTGTCTAGGTGTACTACCTTTCCAAGAGTATCAAGGTCCTTGAATTTGTAGATTGTGATTGAACCTATCTCATTTGGCTGTTCCATCCTACATCTCCAAAATGCTTCATGAGTGTCCTTATTCAGGAATAACTCAATGCTTCTGTTATCCTAAGGAATCCATCCTGCTTTTAAGATCCTTGTCAACATCGATTTCCCTCTAGGTATCCTAGGTTCATCTCCTAATGGTTCTTATCCTTGGGTTCCTACTTCCATCTTGGGAATAACCACACCAAACTCATTAATGAGGTTAGGCTGATTAGCTATGATATACATTGTTCCATCCTTGTCTAAATAGGCATCTCTCTCGAGTTTAACCACCAGATGTTCTAGTCTAATGGGTTTGTCAGGGTTGCACAATTGAACAATCGACCTTCTCGAAACATCCTCATAGATGCAAGCACCTAGATGGTTAGTTCAGACATATTCTAACTAGGTTATGTAGGGTCCTTTGGGTCTTTCTAAATAAGCTATGTTTAACCCTCCTTCCGATCACTCCATGCTATAAGCCATTTTAGACTCACTTGTCTCTCTTCTCACGTCACTTGTTTCATTTTTTTTTCATTTTAAACTTTTGTCTTGTCTTAATGCATACGTCGGGAATCGTCTTTTCATTGTTTATTTGAGTTCTCCTATCGTTGAAGTTAAGTTCTTTTCTTTAGGGTTTTTATTGTCGCAATCTCTTAGCTTATGCTTGGACTTGAAAAATTAGTGCTCTTGTACTTGATGCATTCCTATCGCAGTCCTAATTCAATCAACAATACTATTCACTCTTAACCTAAGCTACCAATTGACTGAGGGCGTTGAGAATTCTTCCAAGCTCAAGTCCAATACGTTGATTGCTTTAGTGCCCAAGAAGGTATGCTTCCCAAGCTTTTCTTAGCTCCGTCGTTTTCCTTGCTTTGGATGCCCTTGGATGACTCTCAATACACCTGTAAAAATCCAATCTTTAGACCAATCTTTAACTTTCATGGACAGACACTTTGATGTATACACCTTTAAGGAGCCATTTTCTCTTTGTGAAATCCTCAGGTGCACCCTTGGTTTCCTAATCCCAAAGAAGTTTCAACTTCAATTTATCCTAACGAGCTCTAGAAATAAAAAACAAATTTCTTATGAAAAAGTTAGGATCATTTAGGCTCTTGTGGATTGAAACAGGCAAATAGGATCTCTTCACACTTAAGCTAAGGAGCCCCAAAGATGAACCAAGTACTAAAAAAACACTCAAAATTGGCATCAAAATTGCCAAAAAATCAACCTTAATTTTTTTGCATTTTAGCTGGATCATCACAATGGTCTACTAGGATCACGATGGTGATGAGCCATCACGATGGTCTCAGCCCATCATGATGGTCCACAGAAGGTGCATCGTCACAACGGTCTGCAATAGGTGCATCATCGCGATGGTCAAAAGTGCATGCAATGCGATGGTCTGAATGTAGTGAAGCATCGTGATGGTGTAAGCCAATCATGATGGTTTGATCTCCTCGTGATAGTCCAAGTTAAACAAGTCATGGTGATGGCATGAGCCAATCGCGATGGTCAAGAGTCAAGTGAATCATCACGATGTTCCAATGACACGTGGCCTCGAAGCATTGTGATGGTCTTAGCCAATCGTGATGGTGCAAAAGTGGATGTGAAAGTCACGATGGCCTTAAACCGTCGAGATGGTCTCAAACCATCACGATGGCATGTACCGTCGTGATGGTTCGGTCATGTTGTGATGGCGTGAGCCAATTGTGATGGTGACACCCTATCACGATGGTATGAGCCAATCATGATGGTTCACCAAAATGCAAATTTTGAGAATGCACCTGTGGATTCCCCAATGCACAAGTATGCCCTACACCATGCCACTAGTGTACCCCAAAAAAGTCGAAGTTCTAAGACCATCGTGATGGTCTGAGACACACAACAGAACTGACAAAAAATCAGAGATTTTACCTTTTTAGAGCGTTCTTGTTGTACTAGAGTGCTTTTCCTGCATAAAAACTCAAAAACATAGACAAATACTTTTGCTCAAGAGCTCTCTCTCTCTCATGCATGCGCAAATGAGAAAACTGGAGTGAATAGGTGAATATGGTGAATTTTTTTATTTTCTTGGGATGTGAGAAGATGATATGGGGGTGAAAAGCGAGTTTAGGAGAGGTGAGAAACACTAAAAGCAATACAAAAACAATAAAAAAAAATATTTACCTTCCAATGCCAATTCTCACTATACTCTTACCATCAAGTGTTCATCTTAGAACTCAATCCCCGAAAACGGTGCCAAATTTGGTGTTGTTCTAGACTAGGATAAGCACCTCATCAAGAAGTGTCACTTCCTTAATCTCAATCCACGAAAGAGATAAGAGTGATATGAAGATCATGAATCGATGAAGTGAGTGAAGGTGATGGTGAGAAGCATGTGAATGCACACACATACACACACACAGTAGAGACAAGAGAGACATGATGGAAGGTCAAGAACACACTCTACTACTCATCAAACTCACTTCTCTTACAACAATTCTCTCTAACTAGCTACAAGCCGACCTCAAAAAATGAGCTCTCTAGCTCCTTTTATAGATTCTAGACTAGTTTTGACTGGTTTCATACCTAGTGTTCTGCATAGTTAAGAGATAGGTTCTCAGGGTCATTTGTGTTGGGAGTGATGGTTAGATGCACTCAGAAGATCAAGTTGGTGCTGCTAGACCTGCTTCACACCTGCCCTCCTTTGACTCCAGATATGTTTAGTAGACTCCTTGAGCTTCCAAATGATACCAAGAAACCATATATGTGCTTTGCAAATGTTATGAGTAATGATCAAATCAAGACAGACTACTTGTGACTTCAAAATCCTGAAAAACTTGCTATTTTGGTATTGACACCTGCTCAGTGTTATGCTCAGTGTGACCAGTGTAGTTACAATTAGCAAAATTCCTTCTAGAGGTATTCTATTAGCTTAGTAATCTTCCATTTGCAAGTGGAATGAAAGGAAATGATAAACTACACTCAGAGAAATCACTTTAGCAAAATAAGGTGTACCCCCGATTTTTTAGGAGACTTACAGTCACAGACCAGTGAGCACCCCGACTGAGATTTCTCTGTGATGGTTGATCCAATGGCCTTGAAACTTTGTAGATGTATAGTAGACTTTGAGCTGAATCCAATGCACTTTGAATCATCCAATTTGGTTCAGTAGATCTTGAGATATGCCCTGTTGAAGTTGACAGAGTTGAAGTAGGTGACTCAGAGAAACCAGAGATTGTGAATGTAAGTATATTGATTAAATCTAATGATTGTACATTCCCATTGGCATGAAATGTGATGCTCAATGGTACTCAGAGGTGTGGGCTATGGTGTAGCTCATACACACTCAAGGATTGACTCAGAAATGCCTCGGGAAGAGTGAAGGATGCCCGCGACTTTTCTCCATGGTTTTTATAAGTGTTGATTGGTCATTTGAATTTGAAATTCAAATTGAAGCTCCCTAGAATCTCTCCACTAAACTTAGGGAGATATTCCCTCAATCACATCATCTACTTTTCCACAACTCAAACTAGTAGGTGAGTTTACAAGAGTGATTAAAGTCATATAGACTTTTACATAGGATAAAAGGTAATAACCAATAAGCATTGGTTCCTATGATCATTGTTCCATGTAGATATATCCTTCAAGGGTTCAAGCTTCATGTGTGGTCTTCAAGATTGATAACCAAGCCAAGTCTTCCAAAGCTCCGATGTTCCAAGCCAATGTGTGAAGGCTTGAAATGCACCAACAGCTCCCCCTCAAGCCAAACACTTTGGCTCAAGTCTTCATCTTTAGTCTTCAATTATTTCCTGCAATCCAATCATGGATTTAAATCTGCATATCTTGCTTCCATCCAGAGCTTTAGTAAGCAAATCTGCACATTGCATATTAGTAGACACATATGACAATTGAATATCTTTGCTGAGTAATTTCTCCCTCACATAGTGGTAATTTCAGTTGAAGTCAAGAGTGTCTGTGCATTTTCACTTCTCTGTCAGGTACCCGACTTTTTCACTCATCTTGGCAGAAGTGTTTCTCAGTGGTTACTTATCCAAATTTAGTGATTTAAAGCTTGCTGGATTCAACTTACTGTCTAGTATAACCATAAAAGTTTTCATAATCATTGGATTCCTACATTTTGAGTTATGTTCATTTTTCTGCTCACTAGTCTCAAATTGTAGCAGCCCGTGAAAATCGGGATGATGTCATCAGTTGTTAAAACTCATTCTCAGTGTGTGGTTCATTATTTTTTATGAGATTAATCTTGAAAGTTAGCTCTTTAAGTTACCTAGACTTCCCCAAGAGGAATTAAGCTAATTGCTGCTGTGCTCAGAGAATTATGTAAAACACTGGACAAGTGTATGAACCAAGAATAGCAAGTTTTCACCTCTGAGCTAACTCCAACTTATCTGTTTTGATCTATCTTTTTGAGAGTGATCTTCCAAGGTACATAGGGTGTCTAATACATTCATTGGCAAGCTAAAAGGGCCCACCATATACTTCTGGAGTTCATTTGGCTAGTGTAGATCAAAGATTTTGCAACACCTCTTCATCTTCAAGCACATACCTATCCATCTCTTCACAAAATCTACTATCCTCTTCTCTCCATATGTAATATACATTGAATGGTGTGGCTGATTTATGTCCATTGTGAACATTCTCCCTTGCTTTTTTCCTTTTGCTATGATCTTAAAACCTACCCTTGGATCCTCAAAAAAACATCCTCTTTCATTGAACCTAACTTGACAGTCGTTTTCTACCATTTGGCCTACCAAAATCAAGTTTTTGGTAATAGTAGGGACATATAATACCTCTGATAAGCACTTTGCTCTTTGATTTCCCTCAAAACTGATATCTCCCACATGTTGAATGGTATGCTCTAAGTTATCACCTGTTTCCACATGCCCTTGATGCTTTGAGATCTGCAAATTACTAAAAAGATCCTTTCGACATGACATATTATTGCTACATCCACTATCTACATACCATACATCTTCACTAGCTTGAGTTGTATCTTCACCATACCTCATGGCAAGTAAATAATCATTCCCTTGGCTAGATGATGTGTTTGCATAATTACCTTGCCCTCTATAATTGTTGTTTTTGCTTTGATTCCCTTGTCTTTGAGCTCTATGATAGCATTCATTTGCAAAATGACCGGGCTTACCGCATACAAAGCATCCATTTGAAGTGGGTTGTCATCTTCCACCAAATCTTGCACCTCTTCCTCTATTTGTGGCTCTTCCACCTCTTTGACCTACATTTTCTTGTTGTCTTTGACCTCCTTGGTTGCTTTGATATCTTCCTCTTCCTCTTGTAGCACCTCGGTTGTGTCTTCCTCTTCCTCTACTTGCATACAATAATTGCCCTTGGCTATCCTTGGCATTATGACCACCAAGGTTCATCTCCTCTGTCACCATGAGAGTGATTAGTTGATCAAAATCAGGAAGAGAGTCCCTTACATACACTGAAGTTGTGAAAGCCCTCCATTTTTCATCATCCCTAAGTCCATTTATGGTGTGGGCGACACAATCGTCATCATCTAGGGCACAACCGATTGACCCTAGTGCATCTGCAAGATCTTTAACCTTTAATATGTAATCATTAGCACCTTGAGAGTGTCTTTTCCTAAGATTATTTAGCTCATTCTTGAGCTGAATTCTTCTAGCTTTGTGGAGGTTGAGTACAATCTCTCCAAGCACTCTCACACCTTCTTCAATGTTAGGCCACTAAAAGTAGAACTTATAAGCTTCTCAACAAGACACAAATCATTGAAAATAGATTCTGGATGAAGAAGAAACACCAATTACAAGACGGAGGGGTCTGCCAAAATCATTTAGATAGATAAAGTGTGTAAAAGTTAATTTTTTGCAAAATATGCAGAGAATAGCTAGTAGGGGGTGTTCTTAAGCAAGAGGGTAGCTTGGGCACATATTTCCATGACTCTTAGTCATAATACAACTCATTAGAGGTTTTAAAGACCACATACTAACCTCTTTAACCAATCAAAAACATATACATGTCAAAAGTGAGGTCCAATCACATCAAGAGGTGAGCTAAATCTTCTCCAATCAACTTCTTTCCTTTATGGCCATAATTTGATGCCTCCAACTTGTGGAACTCAGCCTTCTTTGATTGTGGATGATGTGGAAGGTTCAATTTGTTGGAGTTAGACGTCTACGAAAGCACGCGAACAGCACAAGGAAGAAGAAGAAGCTTGGAGCACAAACACACAATATTGAATGTATTACTAGAGAATGTACAAAGATAAGTAGCCCATCAGGGCAATAGGCGTATATACAAGCCGGGGGAAAAAACCTCCTAAAGAGGGAAAAAAGTGCCCCGACGGTCCTAGAGTGTTCACACACATCACTACCTAAATATATCAACAAATCCCCCCTAGGAGTGATGCGGTGAACAAGTAGCTGGCACTCATGTATAAGGAAGTGCCAAGCAATGTGGAAATCACTCCACAAAAGGAAGTAAGCCCAAAGCTTTGTGGAAAGCTTCAAACTTCTCCCTAGGCAGAGCCTTCGTGAAAAGGTCTGCAACGTTGTCCTGCGTGGGCACATATGCCAAGCTGATCTCCCCAGCAGAGAACCTCTCCCTGACATAATGATAATGCACCTCAATGTGCTTAGTGCGAGCATGGAACACAGGGTTCCTCGCAACTGCCAATGTGCTCTGACTGTTAGTGAAGATGGTGGTGGCAGAAGACTGACCAACACCCAAATCAGCCATAAGGCATCTGAGCCACACACACTCAACAGTAGTTGTGAAAGCTACCCTATACTCAGCTTCACAACTCGAAGTGGCCACAGAAGGCTGCTTCTTGCTCAACCAAGATATACATGAGCTACCAAGCATGAAGCAAAAGCCACTAGTGGAAACACAAGTGTCATAGCAACCAACCCACTAAGAGTAAAAAAGAACATGCAAATCTGGTGGTAGTGATCCCCCCTTGGGATAAAACAACGCAAGTAGTCGAGTACCACTCAAGTAGCGAAAGATGCGCTTAACCACCTTCCAATGCATGACTCCTGGGCAATGCATAAACTTGCTCATCTGTAAGATAGCAAACTAAATATCTGGTCGAGTAATGCATAAGTAAATCAAGCATCCAACAACCTGCTGATAGAGAAGAGCATCAAATGCATCTCCAGCATCATGAAGACTCAATCGTAAACCTATCTCCATAGGAGTGGCAATAGGCTTATAGTCTTTAAGGCCAAAACACTGCAATAATGTGTCAATATATTTCGTTTGACACAAAGCCATTCCACCATCAACTTGCATAAACTGAATGCCCAAATAGTGATGTAAATGCCCCAAATCAGACATCTCAAATGAGGCATGCAAATCAGCCTTGAAATCAGCAATATACTTCTCAATAGGACCAGTGAGCAGCATGTCGTCAACATAGACAACAATGATTAGAAGCACATCATTAGCACGCTTAACATATAAGGTCAGTTGGACTGTTGTCAAAACCATGTGCAACCAGATAGGCATGTATCTTCTCATACCAAGCACGTGGTGCTTGCTTTAAACCATATAATGCCTTCTTTAACCTGCACACCTGGTTTTCATGCCCTTTCTGCACAAAGCCACAAGGCTGAAAAACATACACTTCTTCATGCAAGTTGTTGGGAGTGATGGTTGGATGCACTCAGAAGATCAAGTTGGTGCTGCTAGACCTGCTTCACACCTGCCCTCCTTTGACTCCAGATATGTTTAGTAGACTCCTTGAGCTTACAAATGATACCAAGAAACCATATATGTGCTTTGCAAATGTTATGAGTAATGATCAAATCAAGACAGACTACTTGTGACTTCAAAATCCTGAAAAACTTGCTATTTTGGTATTGACACCTGCTCAGTGTTATGCTCAGTGTGACCAGTGTAGTTACAATTAGCAAAATTCCTTCTAGAGGTATTCTATTAGCTTAGTAAGCTTCCATTTGCAAGTGGAATGAAAGGAAATGATAAACTACACTCAGAGAAATCACTTTAGCAAAATAAGGTGTACCCCCGATTTTTTAGGAGACTTACAGTCACAGACCAGTGAGCACCCCGACTGAGATTTCTCTGTGATGGTTGATCCAATGGCCTTGAAACTTTGTAGGTGTATAGTAGACTTTGAGCTGAATCCAATGCACTTTGAATCATCCAATTTGGTTCAGTAGATCTTGAGATATGCCCTGTTGAAGTTGACAGAGTTGAAGTAGGTGACTCAGAGAAACCAGAGATTGTGAATGTAAGTATATTGATTAAATCTAATGATTGTACATTCCCATTGGCATGAAATGTGATGCTCAATGGTACTCAGAGGTGTAGGCTATGGTGTAGCTCATACACACTCAAGGATTGACTCAGAAATGCCTCGGGAAGAGTGAAGGATGCCCGCGACTTTTCTCCATGGTTTTTATAAGTGTTGATTGGTCATTTGAATTTGAAATTCAAATTGAAGCTCCCTAGAATCTCTCCACTAAACTTAGGGAGATATTCCCTCAATCACATCATCTACTTTTCCACGACTCAAACTAGTAGGTGAGTTTACAAGAGTGATTAAAGTCATATAGACTTTTACATAGGATAAAAGGTAATAACCAATAAGCATTGGTTCCTATGATCATTGTTCCATGTAGATATATCCTTCAAGGGTTCAAGCTTCATGTGTGGTCTTCAAGATTGATAACCAAGCCAAGTCTTCCAAAGCTCCAATGTTCCAAGCCAATGTGTGAAGGCTTGAAATGCACCAACAATTTGGGGGTCCAAATGAAGTCTACAAATTATCAAAATTTGTATGATTGTTCTAACTAAGCTCCTCAATCTTGAGGACTCCTCAGCTTGCACAAAAAGGAGCTGCTTGATACAAAACTGGATTCTATGGTACATATGTTACAAGAGTGATGACAATCACGGTTATGAGTTTTGATTCTTATATTGTAAAAAAATATCCTTTGAAAAAAAAAAGTGTCTGATATCCCTACACTCCCATCTTTATGTGTTGCCTCTACGCCGATGCCTCTGGCCACTGCCAGATGTATTGCTAACAAACATGGCTACATTCATTTCAAGAATTTTCACATTTAAGGTGAACATCCTACCCACTTTGTTTCCTTTGGCAATCAATATTCCATCCTATTTGTACTCTTCTACATACAACCCATCAGCATTGAACCTGACTTGTAATCTGTGGTCAACCATTTGTCCAACAAAAACCAAATTCTTTGTTATATTTGGAACATGCAACACATCAGCAAGATGTTTTACCTTCTCATCCTCCATAGATAGTGCTATGTTTCCTATATGCTCGATAGGGTCTGATGTGTCATCACTCGTTTCAACATATCGAGGAACTGGCAATTTTTGCAAACTACTAAACCATTTTGCATGATTGGTCATGTGATTTGAAGCACCTGAATAAACATACCAGAAATTTACCATTCGATTTCAAAACATCAAGAGCATGAACATTGTACTTGAAATGAAATCCTAAATCTTTGACAATAGGCTACTTAGTAGAAGAACTATCGGGTGGCTTGTAGACATTTGCCACTACGTTCCATAGTTGCTTTGCAATAAGAACATGCTTCATCATATAATACCACATTGGATAGTTGATCCCATCAAGCTTATACTCATCTTGAAGCATTCCAAATAAGTCATTTTTGCTTTCCATTGCACCAAAGAACTCAGAAGTAGTAAGATATGAACTTCAACAAACATGAAATGCAAGTTGAAACACAACTCACAAACTATGACTTTCATGACAAATATGACTGCATGAATGGCTTGGAAAGGGGGGTAAAACCTTAGTGCAACTCATGGAAATGATATGCGAGTCCATTAGGGGAAAAAATGAACCCGCATGGGCCTTGTTAGGATCCCTAATTTTTAGGGATTAAGCTTAATTGTGTTCTTGTTTAAGGGGACAAAGTGCATTTAATAGGGCACTTTTTAGTAGGTTGGAGTAGGATTTTTTTTAGCCTTTACTAGGCCTCTCTCTTTCTTCTTCTAGAGAGAGAGCAAGAGAATCTACTTTCCACATCATCAAACTCATGCATGTATTTGAATAAAAAAATGAGTTTTTTATTCTCATTTTTAGTGTATATTAACTCAAAAGGGCCTATTTTTTAATATATATGTCAGAAGTCACTTTTTTGGGGCCATTTTTTAAAGTTTCTTTTAGAAAAAGTATAATTTTCAAACTCCCTAAGTAAGTGCCACATCATCAAATCCATGACTATGCTTCCCTCAAAAAATGACTTTTTTCAAATTTCATCATTTTCAGCCATATACAATGGAAAATATACTTTAACCCATACATATACAAGAAAACACATTTTCTTAGCAAAACATATGCTTTAGAGTCCCTTCCAACTAGTTTTCCATCTTTGTTTTTGATATTGTTGGTCATTAGCAAAGATGGTGTTGACATGTATCACAAACTTCACAGTAGAACATCCTCATGCTCTTGCATCAACAAGTATCCATGTTCATGTGCCTAGAGAGTTTGCTCCAAATACACGATGCAACAATGATGCCAATCCTCAAAATGAACGTCGTGAAGCTGGAGAAAAAAGTATTGATCTTTGGACTCATGGTTCACTATATCCTCTTGATCTACACCCGAACAAAATATGGAAGCAAAAGAAAGCACAATTTCAAAGTTAAATGCCAATCTCTAGCAGCTGAAAGAGACTCCACTTGGTATGAGATATAGGAAAAGAGCATTGTCATCCTTTGAGGCACTTTTAGTAGGTGGTAGAGCATGCAAATGACGTATATATGCAACAAGGTGAGTGTTTGTTTTACTTTTATATGTTTTAATGAAGATATGTAATGGAATCTTTCATTGCGTAGGTCATTTATTCAAGACATAACTGCTTCATCAACAACACAAAACCAATTCAAGCTGATGAATAGTTGTATAAACACAAAAGAAATCACTTCTGCTATAGACTCACCCATAGGAAAGTGTATTAGAGTTGTTGTTGAAGCTGAGTTTTGAGAGAAGTTAAAAAACCTTATCAAAGTGCAAAATGTGCAGACAATATGTGACGAAGCGGGCATCAGTAGAAATGGGTATACTGCAATATACACCCTAGTGAGGCAAGCCTTACAAGCACAAGGTATTTCTCAAAGTATATCTCCATGCCCATATAAAGTGTCTATCAAAAAAAATACTTCGAATGAGAATGACTCGTACTATTGGACAATATTTATTCATAGAGGATACTATGCCTGCCTCTGTTTATCATCCAAATATTCCCAAGAAGTAATCAAAGATCCTATCTACACAAGGATTTACTTACACTAAATTCAACAATATATTTGTGGATCTTCAGAAGCTTCAACAAGCAATGGTTCACTTTTATAGTTCAACAATCAAAGGTACCCCTACTACATTTTATTTGGTGTTGAAGTTTTATTGCATTCAAGTGTCATATTAAGATAATGTTTTCTCTTTTGTGCAGACTGTAATGTTAAGTCAAAGTTCATAATAAAGCTTGATGAGTATCAAATCATAAAGGATCGACGACTACAAAGGTTGAGTGTGATGCTAATGAATGAAGTTATAGACCATGCAATGAGTGATGAAACTTTAGGATCCACTTCCCATTTGACTTACAATGTGCAATCAGAGAGAGATATTTGGAGGTTAGGTGCTATAGAAGTTCCCAAAGAAACAAACAATGTTATTTCCTGGATTTTTAGTAGGACTCCATGGGTTACGGAAGTAATCTCTTCTCAAATACATGGGCAAAAGCTTTCTGTAGATGATATAGGTGATTTTGAGGTAGAATGGCATTTGGATGGTGACCCTAAGAGTATAAAAGGCATGTTAGGTTGTAAACAAGGAGCATCTTCTCTCTATCCTTGCCCATATTGTACACAAGGTTACAAAGGATCTAAGAGACAGTCTAAACCTACAAGGGCATTGATGAGAGTTGATGACTTTGAAGAAATTGATGAAATAGACTCATCAAATCGCAGGGAATGGGAGATATCACTTTTGAGGGGTCCAATGTTACAAGAACCGACTCGTGACAAAATAAGCAATGATTGGAACCCCATTATTCCATTTCCATTAGTCAATATTCACTTTTGTACTTTGCATGCATTCATGAGGATCTTTGATAGGCTTTTGAGGTTCCATGTTGAATATGCATTTGCAATGAAACCACTAGAGAGGTCTACAATAGCAATCCAAAAAATAGAAGATCTTTTGAATTCTATTGGTTGTCATGGTGGCCATGTATCTTTAGTTGTTAAGAAGTATGGTGAGTCTCAAGAGATTTTACAACAAGTTTCAATGACTAGGAAGAAGGCAAGACGTTTCTTTAAAAGAGATGTGAATAGTCAAGATGATGGGAAATGGGAGCTTTGGAAGGACCTCTCTTCAATTACGACAGACAATGATAGTCAAGTTGATGTCATTAACAAGCGAAAGAAGGTTTGGTCATTGTTAGATCAATTGTTACATTTGATGTGTTTGGTTTCCACTAATGCTTCACAACGAGAATCATTCCAAGTGACTTTGAAGGAGTTTACACAGTCATTCATCTTATCTTGGGGAGAAAGCAACATTACACATTACATAGTAATTTTTGCTTACATTTTTTTATTTGGTCTTAAACACCATGTGTATATCTTATTGACCAGATTATAGCATATTCTTTTTGCACATGGAGCATATTTCATGAATGGATATGGTTCACTGGACATTTTTAGTACACAAGGAATGGAGAAGTTGTTGAAAGTTTTTCAAGCTCAAGAGTGTGGGAACATGCCCTAAATTGTGTTGATATATTTAGGTAGTGATGTGTGTGAACACTCTAGGACCGTCGGGGCACTTTTTTCCCTCTTTAGGAGGTTTTTTTCCCCCGGCTTGTATATACACCTATTGCCCTAATGGGCTACTTATCTTTGTACATTCTCTAGTAATACATTCAATATTGTGTGTTTGTGCTCCAAGCTTCTTCTTCTTCCTTGTGTTGTTCGTGTGCTTCCGCAGACGTCTAACTCCAACAATTGGTATCAGAGTAGGTTGTCGCTTCATCTAGGGCACCGTCGACACTCCTCCGTTTGCAGTCTCAGATTTGCACGAAATCAGTGAGCATACTCAGGGTGTTTCAGAGATCAAAATAGCTTTGCTATGTGGCACCGAAATCGCGATCTGAGCTCGTTTTGGCCTCCGAACACACTATCATAGCGCTTGTGTAGGCTATTTCATCCTTTTGTGCCAAAGGTATATACCAGTTTCTGTTCGCCAGTATAAGCGTCTCGAAGTCTACTACAAGTCTAGCAGAACTCATCTGGGCAATTCCGTTCAACTTTTTGAGATATAGTCAATTTTTTGCATCAAGGTATTTTAGTCACCGGCCATGGCTGAAAGCAGTGATGTATTCCATATGTTGGTTGTTGAGGATAAGTTGGATGGTACCAACTACCCATTATGGGCTTATATGATGCGACATGTATTGGTTGCAAAAGGATTGTGGAACATTGTGCAGGGTACTGAAAGACGTCCTGTTACACCTGTAACTATAGGTACTGCAAGTATAGGTGTTGGAGCTGACGAAGATGGTGTCGAAGATGATATTCTGCAAATTCCTATTCGTGCTACTGTTTCTGCTGCACCTACTACAGAGCAGATTCGCTGGGATGGCAGAGATGCCCAAGCACATGCATTGATAGCTTTGTCTGTCAAACGTGCCATTATTCCTCATATTCGCTCTTGCAGAATAGCTAAGGATGCTTGGGATACACTTACCACATTGTACCAAGCTATGAATGAGGCTCGTGTTGCTTACCTCGAAAAACAGTTGGAGAGTGAGCACATGAATGAAGGTGATTCTATGGACATTTTCCTAACAAAGATCAAAGACTTGAAGGAACAGTTGATTTCTACTGATGAGGTTATACCAGATAGCTCACTTGTGTAAACCGTTCTGAATGGTCTTCCTGATTCATATCAGAGTTTTGCTTCTACTATTCGGTTGATGATGAAAGGCAATCCAAATGCCTTGTCATTTGAGGAGTTAGTCTTTTTTCTGTTACAGGAAGAACAATCCAGGCAGAATAGGTCCATGATGCGTGTTGCAGATCAAGCTTTCATGGCTAGTCAGAAGGGCAAAGGAAAATGGAGCTCTTCTACTAGTAAGCAGAGATCTGCAAGTGCTTCACATTTGAAGAACCAAGACAGATGAGAAAAAAACAAAAAAGCAGAAATTATTTTGTAAGTACTGTAAAGGGAATGATCATATCATAAAGAACTGTCCAAAATTGGCTGCTAAAGAGGCAAAGAAGAAAGAGGCTGGAATGGTTATTGCAGAGGCCTCTACACCAAAAACAGAGTCTGCAAATCTTGTGCAGGAAGAAGAATGGGCATTTACTACTGCCTGCAGTTTTGACCCATCTTCTCATGATCAGTGCATGTCTGCAGTAGACTTAGATGTTTGGTATTTTGACAGTGGGGCAACGAAACATATTACCTCGCAGCGCACTTTCTTCTCTTCACTCCAGCCTGCCCCTACAGGGAATACTGTTACATGTGCCAACAACTCCTCTTATCCCATTATGGGAGTTGGTAAGATCATTTTGACTACTGTTGATTCCATTTCTGATGCAGATTTACATGATGCACTTGTTGATGAGAGAGCTGATATTGAGCAGGCAAAAACTATGCCAAAATGGTTGGTGCAGACTTTGTGTGACAACAAATCAGATGCACCTTTGTCATATCGTACTCGTTCAGGCTCTCATAGTGCCTCCTTTGCATCAGATTTTGCTATGCTATGGCTGCGTCTAGTCTCTGTGATGAGAATGAGCCTGTTTCTTTTGATGAAGCACAGAATTCAGAAAATTGGATGGCTGCTATGCAATCTGAATATGATGCTATAATGAAGAATGGTACATGGTCTTTATGTGACTTGCCTCCTGGCAAGAAGGCCATTGGCACTAAGTGGGTATACAAGCTGAAGCGTAAACCTGATGGTACAGTTGACATGTATAAGGCTAGGCTTGTTGCAAAGGGTTATGTGCAGGAAAGAGGCATTGATTTTGATGAGACCTTTGCACCTACATGCTGTATGACTACTGTTCGGAGCATTTGTGCACTTGCAGCCCATCATGGTTGGAATGTACATTAGTTGGACATTAAAACAACATTTTTGAATGGTGACTTGTGTTGGTGCATTTCAAGCCTTCACACATTGGCTTGGAACATTGGAGAGGAAGACTTGGCTTGGTTATCAATCTTGAAGACCACACATGAAGCTTGAACCCTTGAAGGATATATCTACATGGAACAATGATCATAGGAACCAATGCTTATTGGTTATTACCTTTTATCCTATGTAAAAGTCTATATGACTTTAATCACTCTTGTAAACTCACCTACTAGTTTGAGTCGTGGAAAAGTAGATGATGTGATTGAGGAATATCTCCCTAAGTTTAGTGGAGAGATTTTAGGGAGCTTCAATTTGAATTTCAAATTCAAATGACCAATCAACACTTATAAAAACCATGGAGAAAAGTCGCGGGCATCCTTCACTCTTCCCGAGGCATTTCTGAGTCAATCGTTGAGTGTGTATGAGCTACACCATAGCCTATACCTCTGAGTACCATTGAGCATCACATTTCATGCCAATGGGAATGTACAATCATTAGATTTAATCAATATACTTACATTCACAATCTCTGGTTTCTCTGAGTCACCTACTTCAACTCTGTCAACTTCAACAGGGCATATCTCAAGATCTACTGAACCAAATTGGATGATTCAAAGTGCATTGGATTCAGCTCAAATTCTACTATACACCTACAAAGTCTCAAGGCCATTGGATCAACCATCACAGAGAAATCTCAGTCGGGGTGCTCACTGGTCTGTGACTGTAAGTCTCCTAAAAAATCGGGGGTACACCTTATTTTGCTAAAGTGATTTCTCTGAGTGTAGTTTATCATTTCCTTTCATTCCACTTGCAAATGGAAGCTTACTAAGCTAATAGAATAACTCTAGAAGGAATTTTGCTAATTGTAACTACACTGGTCACACTGAGCATAACACTGAGCAGGTGTCAATACCAAAATAGCAAGTTTTTCAAGATTTTGAAGTCACAAGTAGTCTGTCTTGATTTGATCATTACTCATAACATTTGCAAAGCACATATATGGTTTCCTGGTATCATTTGGAAGCTCAAGGAGTCTACTAAACATATCTGGAGTCAAAGGAGGGCAGGTGCGAAGCAGGTCTAGCAGCACCAACTTGATCTTCTGAGTGCATCCAACCATCACTCCCAACAGTGGTATCAGAGCAAATAAGGTAATCATGGGTGATGGTTTCCCTTCCTTCATTGACAAATTGGACAGAAACAATTATCAGGCTTGGTCATTGAGAATGAAGACCTATCTACAAGGGAGAAGCTTATTTGGATACATATCAGGAGATGAGGAATTGCCCTCATTCAAGACCAGAGGACTACCTACAAAGGATGAACATGAGAGGCTCAACCAATGGTGTGCAAAAGATGCTTTGGCAAGGTCTTATCTCTTAAACTCTATATCTGACTTTCTTTTACCTCATGTAAGGAATTGTAAGACTTCCCAAGAGACTTGGGAAACCTTGTCAACTTACTTCTCATCAAGCACAAGGGCCAGAAAGAATCAGCTATGGATTGAGTTTACAACTCTTAGGAAGCAATCAAAGCAATCAGTCTCAGATTTTGTCACCAAAGTCAAGGACATTGCAGACCAACTTGCAAGTGTTGGAGAGGAGATTGAGGAAGAGAAAATAGTCAGACAAGTGATCAATGGACTAAAGGCAGATGACAAGTGGGAGAGCTTTACCACAGCAATGGACTTATACATGGACATCCAAGCACCTGATCTAACAACTCTGATTGGACAACTCTTTACACATGAAGCAAAGATCACAAAGAATGGAGAGCAATCAAAAGGTAACAATCCCTCTGCCCTTTATACTGATAAGAAGGTAAAAGACAAAGGTAAAAATAAAAAGGTTGATGAAGAAGGCTCTACCTCCCAAGCAAACTATGCAGGGAGAGGTAGATCTTCAAGAGGTAGAGGCAGAGGAGGTAAGTCAGGTAGGGGGAGACCCTACAATCAATCTCCATGCAATATTTGTGGCTTGTCTAACCATACCACAGATGAATGCTACAAAAACTACAAGAACCAAAGAGGAAGAGGTCACCAAAGAGGAGGATACTCTCAAGGCAGAGGCAGATTCAACCAATCTCAAGGCTACCATGGCTATAACAATAATTACAACAATAGCTACAATCACAATGGCAATTATCAAGGTGGATACAGAAATAGGAAAGACTACAACAATTATGCAGAGGAGCAAGATGATTCCTTGTTGATCATGAACATGACATCTAAGTCAGGTATCAATGATGACCACTTATTCTATATTGATTCAGGTTGCTCTAATCATGTAGCTGGAAATGTTGCATTACTTTTTGATTTGGAAGAACCCAAAGGCAAGCATCAAGTGCAGACAGGTGATGACACTAAACATTCAGTTGTTAAAGTAGGCAATGTCAAAACTAGTGATGGTAATCAGAATTTATTGAGCAGAGTGTTGTATGTTCCAACAATCACCAAGAATCTGATGAGTGTAGGTCAGATTGTGGAAAAAGGTCTACAGGTCAGGTTCACTCAACATGGTGCATATGTGGAGGATCCAAGACATGGATTCAGAAGGATAGCCAAGGGAGAAAAATCAGGTAGATTGTTTACCTTTGAACTTGAAGACACTAAGAGTATTGCTTTGTACAACTATAAAGATCAAACTCTATCAGAATTAGAGATTTGGCACAAGAGATTAGGTCACATTGGAGAGAGGACCTTAAAGCAAATGAGTAGGGATCAATGTGTGCTTGGGATACCTAATGTATCCAAGCAACACATGATATACAAGTGTGGAGCTTGTCAATTTGGTAAGTCACACAGATTGCCCTATACAAAGAAAGGATTTATGCATGAAGATTATCTGGAATTGGTACATACAGATGTTTGGGGACCTAGCAAAGAGCCATCCATATCTGGATCAAGGTACTATGTGTCTTTCATTGATGACTATAGCAGGTGGACTGTCTTATACTTCATGAAACACAAAGATGAAGTATTTAATTGTTTCAAAAGGTATCTTGCATTAGTTGAAAATCAAACAGGTAGACATTTGAAGAAACTAAGGTCAGATGGTGGTGGAGAATACTTCTCCAATGACTTTGAAGATTTCTTGCAGGAAAGAGGCATCAAGAGGGAGATTACTACAAGGTACTCACCTGAACAAAATGGGGTAGCTGAGAGAAGGAATAGACTCATTGTAGAGACAGCTAGGTCTATGCTAAATGAAAAGAAATTGCCAAATTATCTTTGGGCAGAGAGTGTATCTACTGCCACATATTTAATTAACAGGTTGCCATCAAAGACACTTGATGGAATGACACCCTATGAGGCTTGGCATGGTAAGAGACCATCTCTGGATCATTGCAAAATCTTTGGGTGTGTTGCATATGTGCATATTCCCTCACAGGTAAGGGGAAAGCTAGACCCTAAAGCTGAAAAATGTATCTTCATTGGTTATGATTTGAATCAGAAGGGATACAGATTCTACAACCCCTCAAACAAAGGCTTCAAGGTAAGCAGAGATGTCATCTTTGATGAAAATGATTCATGGTATGAAAATGAGTGCAGGAAAGTTAGCCTACCTTATGACATGGAAGAAGACTTTCCCAAGCTTATCAGGCAAGAACCAATTCAGAAAGAGGACACAAGCTCAGATGATGAAGATACCATCAACATTGAAGAGTTCAAGGCTTGGAAATCCAAAGGAAAGATGAAGATGAAGCAACTAGAAGACAATCCAGAATCCTCAACTCAAGCTATGAGGAGATCTCAGAGAGAAAAGAAAAAACCTATTAGGTATGGGTATGATACTTCACTTGTAACCAAGCACTCTGTATATCTTGCAAAGGATCTCTTGAATGAAGAACCAGGTACATTTGAAGAAGCAATCACTAAACCAGAATGGAAGGAAGCAATGGATGAAGAAATGGAGGCTCTCAAGGAGAGTGATACTTGGGACTTGGTACCCAAGAAGGACTCCATGAAGGTGATAGGATCCAGATGGATCTACAAACTCAAGAGGAACTCTGATGGTACAATAAACAGGTATAAAGCTAGGTTGGTAGCCAAGGGTTTTGCACAAACCCAAGGCATTGATTATGAGGAGACATTTTCTCCTGTGGCCAAGATGCCAACTATCAGAGTTATGGTGAGTGTAGCTGCATCCAAGAATTGGAACATGTACCAATTGGATGTGAAGAATGCATTCTTGAATGGATGGATATCTGAAGAAGTCTACATGTCACAACCACCTGGCTATGAAGATCCCAATAAGGTAAATCATGTTTGTAAATTGAAGAAGGCTCTGTATGGATTGAAGCAGGCACCTAGAGCATGGAATTACAGGTTGACAACCTACCTCCTAGACCAAGGATTCATAATGAGTAAAGCAGATACTTCATTGTTTATCAAAAGAAACAATTCAGAGGTAATATACTTGTGTGTCTATGTTGATGACATCATTATTACAGGAAATGATGTTCAGGGAATTAGACACATCAAAGGACAAATGATGAAGGAATTCAAGATCAATGATCTTGGATTATTGAAGTACTTCCTAGGACTTGAATTGGTCTATACAAATTCAGGTATCTTTATTACTCAGAAGAAGTACATTCAGGACATGGTCAAGAAGTTTAATTTGCAGGAAGCTAAAGTCTCAAGCACTCCTATGGAGGTCAACCACAAACTCAGTGCTCATGAAGGGGAAGAACTCCAAGATGTTACAGGTTACCAAAGTTTGGTAGGTAGCCTTAATTATGCTACCTTAACCAGGATTGATATATCATATGGTGTTAGTGTACTTAGCCAATTTATGCACAAACCAAGAGTACCTCATTTGGAGGCAGCAAAAAGGATAGTAAAGTACCTAAAGGGAACACAAAATCATGGTTTGTACTTTCCCTATTCATCAGACATTGATATTAAGGTATACTCAGATGCAGATTGGGCAGGTTGCAAGGATGACAGGAGGAGCACTTCAGGGTACATATGTTTTGCAGGTGATAAACCAATTTCTTGGTCATCCAAGAAACAACCCACAATAGCTTTGTCATCTACTGAGGCAGAGTATAGAGGGCTAGCAAATGCCACTCAAGAAGCCATATGGTTGAAGCTTTTATATTCAAAATTAGGCCTATACACAAGGCCACCAATCATATTTGGTGATAACACAAGTTCTCTTCACCTAGCAGCTAATCCAATTTATCATGCTAGGACAAAACACATAGAGGTTCATTACCACTATGTGAGGGAGAAATTACTCAGCAAAGATATTCAATTGTCATATGTGTCTACTAATATGCAATGTGCAGATTTGCTTACTAAAGCTCTGGATGGAAGCAAGCTATGCAGATTTAAATCCATGATTGGATTGCAGGAAATAATTGAAGACTAAAGATGATGACTTGAGCCAAAGTGTTTGGCTTGAGGGGGAGCTGTTGGTGCATTTCAAGCCTTCACACATTGGCTTGGAACATTGGAGCTTTGGAAGACTTGGCTTGGTTATCAATCTTGAAGACCACACATGAAGCTTGAACCCTTGAAGGATATATCTACATGGAACAATGATCATAGGAACCAATGCTTATTGGTTATTACCTTTTATCCTATGTAAAAGTCTATATGACTTTAATCACTCTTGTAAACTCACCTACTAGTTTGAGTCGTGGAAAAGTAGATGATGTGATTGAGGGAATATCTCCCTAAGTTTAGTGGAGAGATTCTAGGGAGCTTCAATTTGAATTTCAAATTCGAAAGACCAATCAACACTTATAAAAACCATGGAGAAAAGTCGCGGGCATCCTTCACTCTTCCCGAGGCATTTCTGAGTCAATCCTTGAGTGTGTATGAGCTACACCATAGCCTACACCTCTGAGTACCATTGAGCATCACATTTCATGCCAATGGGAATGTACAATCATTAGATTTAATCAATATACTTACATTCACAGTCTCTGGTTTCTCTGAGTCACCTACTTCAACTCTGTCAACTTCAACAGGGCATATCTCAAGATCTACTGAACCAAATTGGATGATTCAAAGTGCATTGGATTCAGCTCAAAGTCTACTATACACCTACAAAGTTTCAAGGCCATTGGATCAACCATCACAGAGAAATCTCAGTCGGGGTGCTCACTGGTCTGTGACTGTAAGTCTCCTAAAAAATCGGGGGTACACCTTATTTTGCTAAAGTGATTTCTCTGAGTGTAGTTTATCATTTCCTTTCATTCTACTTGCAAATGGAAGCTTACTAAGCTAATAGAATACCTCTAGAAGGAATTTTGCTAATTGTAACTACACTGGTCACACTGAGCATAACACTGAGCAGGTGTCAATACCAAAATAGCAAGTTTTTCAGGATTCTGAAGTCACAAGTAGTCTGTCTTGATTTGATCATTACTCATAACATTTGCAAAGCACATATATGGTTTCTTGGTATCATTTGGAAGCTCAAGGAGTCTACTAAACATATCTGGAGTCAAAGGAGGGCAGGTGTGAAGCAGGTCTAGCAGCACCAACTTGATCTTCTGAGTGCATCCAACCATCACTCCCAACAACTTGCATGAAGAAGTGTATGTTTTTCAACCTTGTGGCTTTGTGCAGAAAGGGCATGAAAACCAGGTGTGCAGGTTAAAGAAGGCATTATATGGTTTAAAGCAAGCACCACGTGCTTGGTATGAGAAGATACATGCCTATCTGGTTGCACATGGTTTTGACAACAGTCCAACTGACCTTATATGTTAAGCGTGCTAATGATGTGCTTCTAATCATTGTTGTCTATGTTGACGACATGCTGCTCACTGGTCCTATTGAGAAGTATATTGCTGATTTCAAGGCTGATTTGCATGCCTCATTTGAGATGTCTGATTTGGGGCATTTACATCACTATTTGGACATTCAGTTTATGCAAGTTGATGGTGGAATGGCTTTGTGTCAAACGAAATATATTGACACATTATTGCAGTGTTTTGGCCTTAAAGACTATAAGCCTATTGCCACTCCTATGGAGATAGGTTTACGATTGAGTCTTCATGATGCTGGAGATGCATTTGATGCTCTTCTCTATCAGCAGGCTGTTGGATGCTTGATTTACTTATGCATTACTCGGCCAGATATTTAGTTTGCTATCTCACAGATGAGCAAGTTTATGCATTGCCCAGGAGTCATGCATTGGAAGGTGGTTAAGCGCATCTTTCGCTACTTGAGTGGTACTCGACTACTTGCGTTGTTTTATCCCAAGGGGGGATCACTACCACCAGATTTGCATGTTCTTTTTTACTCTTATTGGGTTGGTTGCTATGACACTTGTGTTTCCACTAGTGGCTTTTGCTTCATGCTTGGTAGCTCATGTATATCTTGGTTGAGCAAGAAGCAGCCTTCTGTGGCCACTTCGAGTTGTGAAGCTGAGTATAGGGTAGCTTTCACAACTACTGTTGAGTGTGTGTGGCTCAGATGCCTTATGGCTGATTTGGGTGTTGGTCAGTCTTCTTCCACCACCATCTTCACTAACAGTCAGAGCACATTGGCAGTTGCGAGGAACCCTGTGTTCCATGCTCGCACTAAGCACATTGAGGTGCATTATCATTATGTCAGGGAGAGGTTCTCTGCTGGGGAGATCAGCTTGGCATATGTGCCCACGCAGGACAACGTTGCAGACCTTTTCACGAAGGCTCTGCCTAGGGAGAAGTTTGAAGCTTTCCACAAAGCTTTGGGCTTACTTCCTTTTGTGGAGTGATTTCCACATTGCTTGGCACTTCCTTATACATGAGTGCCAGCTACTTGTTCACCGCATCACTCCTAGGGGGGATTTGTTGATATATTTAGGTAGTGATGTGTGTGAACACTCTAGGACCGTCGGGGCACTTTTTTCCCTCTTTAGGAGGTTTTTTCCCCCGGCTTGTATATACGCCTATTGCCCTGATGGGCTACTTATCTTTGTACATTCTCTAGTAATACATTCAATATTGTGTGTTTGTGCTCCAAGCTTCTTCTTCTTCCTTGTGCTGTTCGCGTGCTTTCGTAGACGTCTAACTCCAACAAATTGAACCTTCCACATCATCCACAATCAAAGAAGGCTGAGTTCCACAAGTTGGAGGCATCAAATTATGGCCATAATGGAAAGAAGTTGATTGGAGAAGATTTAGCTCACCTCTTGATGTGATTGGACCTCACTTTTGACATGTATATGTTTTTGATTGGTTAAAGAGGTTAGTATGTGGTCTTTAAAACCTCTAATGAGTTGTATTATGACTAAGAGTCATGGAAACATGTGCCCAAGCTACCCTCTTGCTTAAGAACACCCCCTACTAGCTATTCTCTGCATATTTTGCAAAAATTTCACTTTTACACACTTTATCTATCTAAATGATTTTGGCAGACCCCTCCGTCTTGTAATTGGTGTTTCTTCTTCATCCAGAATCTATTTTCAATGATTTGTGTCTTGTTGAGAAGCTTATAAGTTCTACTTTTAGTGGCCTAACATTGAAGAAGGTGTGAGAGTGCTTGGAGAGATTGTACTCAACCTCCACAAAGCTAGAAGAATTCAGCTCAAGAATGAGCTAAATAATCTTAGGAAAAGACCCTCTCAAGGTGCTAATGATTACATATTAAAGGTTAAAGAGCTTGCAGATGCACTAGGGTCAATCGGTTGTGCCCTAGATGATGACGATTGTGTCGCCCACACCATAAATGGACTTAGGGATGATGAAAAATGGAGGGCTTTCACAACTTCAGTGTATGTAAGGGACTCTCTTCCTGATTTTGATCAACTAATCACTCTCATGGTGACAGAGGAGATGAACCTTGGTGGTCATAATGCCAAGGATAGCCAAGGGCAATTATTGTATGCAAGTAGAGGAAAAGGAAGACACAACCGAGGTGCTACAAGAGGAAGAGGAAGATATCAAAGCAACCAAGGAGGTCAAAGACAACAAGAAAATGTAGGTCAAAGAGGTGGAAGAGCCACAAATAGAGGAAGAGGTGCAAGATTTGGTGGAAGATGACAACCCACTTCAAATGGATGCTTTGTATGCGGTAAGCCCGGTCATTTTGCAAATGAATGCTATCATAGAGCTCAAAGACAAGGGAATCAAAGCAAAAACAACAATTATAGAGGGCAAGGTAATTATGCAAACACATCATCTAGCCAAGGGAATGATTATTTACTTGCCATGAGGTATGGTGAAGATACAACTCAAGCTAGTGAAGATGTATGGTATGTAGATAGTGGATGTAGCAATAATATGTCATGTCGAAAGGATCTTTTTAGTAATTTGCAGATCTCAAAGCATCAAGGGCATGTGGAAACAGGTGATAACTTAGAGCATACCATTCAACATGTGGGAGATATCAGTTTTGAGGGAAATCAAAGAGCAAAGTTCTTATCAGAGGTATTATATGTCCCTACTATTACCAAAAACTTGATTTTGGTAGGCCAAATGGTAGAAAACGACTGTCAAGTTAGGTTCAATGAAAGAGGATGTTTTTTTGAGGATCCAAGGGTAGGTTTTAAGATCATAGCAAAAGGAAAAAAGCAAGGGAGAATGTTCACAATGGACATAAATCAGCCACACCATTCAATGTATATTACATATGGAGAGAAGAGGATAGTAGATTTTGTGAAGAGATGGATAGGTATGTGCTTGAAGATGAAGAGGTGTTGCAAAATCTTTGATCTACACCAGCCAAATGAACTCCATAAGTATATGGTGGGCCCTTTTAGCTTGCCAATGAATGTATTAGACACCCTATGTACCTTGGAAGATCACTCTCAAAAAGATAGATCAAAACAGATAAGTTGGAGTTAGCTCAGAGGTGAAAACTTGCTATTCTTGGTTCATACACCTGTCCAGTGTTTTACATAATTCTCTGAGCACAGCAGCAATTAGCTTAATTCCTCTTGGGGAAGTCTAGGTAACTTAAAGAGCTAACTTTCAAGATTAATCTCATAAAAAATAATGAACCACACACTGAGAATGAGTTTTAACAACTGATGACATCATCCCGATTTTTACGGGCTGCTACAATTTGAGACTAGTGAGCAGAAAAATGAACATAACTCAAAATGTAGGAATCCAATGATTATGAAAACTTCTATGGTTATACTAGACAGTAAGTTGAATCCAGCAAGCTTTAAATCACTGAATTTGGATAAGTAACCACTGAGAAACACTTCTGCCAAGATGAGTGAAAAAGTCGGGTACCTGACAGAGAAGTGAAAATGCACAGACACTGTTGACTTCAACTGAACATAACTGAATATTTCAACATTCAAATGACATGAAAATTTGTGAGCATATATTAGACTTATAGAGCTAATGTTACCAAGTTAAATCACTGAAAATGATGCACCAAGCTCAGAGAAAACATCTCTGCAAGCTGATTGAGAAAAACTGAGAGTAATGGCAGTGAGTAGTACACTTCACAAGAACATGGAAAGATGAACTCAAATAATCATGAAAATGAAAGTATATTGCTTGAACAATACAATGAATTACTGATACATATGTGTGCCTTGTAATCACACCTTGATATGGCATAAAGCTCAGCTCTTGGAGGTCTTCACATAGGTCTCTCTAACCACGACTAAAACTGCCATCTATTTATAGTTGAGTTTGGGAGGCTAACTTCCCTCAATCACTCTCCAATCAATCAATGATTGATTTGATTCTCTACCTACCACAAATCACGAATTCGTGGCTCCTCTTTCCATTCTTGATCAAGTGGACTCAACCACTTAAGATTCTTTCACTTTTACATTAAGTAAACTCTTCAAAAGTTACAAGAGGTAGTTCACAAGTGAACTTTACATAGTCTTCATTTTAAGGCTTTTTCTTTGACTTTGTGGGACTCAAGCCAATACTTAGGCTTGTCATAGACTTGCTCCAACAGCTCCCCCTCAAGCCAAGTATGCTTGAGGTCTTCAATCTTCCAAGATTACCTGCAAACCAATCATAGCCTTGAATTTGCAAAGCTTTGTACCATCCAATGCTTTGGTTAGAATATCTGCACATTGTTGATGAGTGGACACATATGATATTTGAATCTCTTTGCTTAGAACCTTTTCTCGTACATAGTGATAATGAACTTCAATATGTTTAGTCCTTGCATGAAAAATAGGATTAGCAGCCAAATGAATAGAACTCATATTGTCCCAAAAAATAGTTGGAGTTCCAAACTCCAATCCAAGATCTTTGAATAATGTCTTCATCCACATAGCTTCTTGTGTAGCTATGGCAAGACCTCTATATTCAGCTTCAGTAGAAGAGAGAGCAACTGTGGGTTGCTTCTTGGATGACCATGAAATAAGCTTTGAACCTGCAAAGGTAAGATAACCTGAAGTGCTCCTTCTATCTTCCTTGGAGCCAGCCCAATCTGCATCAGAAAATAGCTTCAAACCTAAATCAGATACATAAGGATAATAAAGTCCTTCATTTATGGTTCCTTTGAGATACTTGAGAATCTTTTTGGCAGCATCCATATGTGGTTTCCTTGGTGTGTGCATAAATTGACTTAGCACACTCACACTGTAACATATATCTACTCTTGACAATGTGGCATAGTTGAGACTACCCACTAGACTTTAATATGATGTGATGTCCTCCATTAGTTCACCTTCATGTGAGCTCAATTTGTGATTGACCTCCATTGGAGTACCTGCAATCTTACAATCTTGCATCTTGAATTTTGCCAACATGTCCTTAATGTACTTTCTTTGAGTGAGAAACAAACCATGATCTTTGTGACAACTTCCAAACCTAGGAAGTAGGTAAGTGAACCCAAATCACTTATCTTGAACTCTTCTCTCATCTGATCTTTGATCTTCTTCATACCATCTGCATCATTTCGTATCAATATAATATCATCTACATATACACATAGGTAGATGACCTCGGAATTACTCTTTTTAATAAAGAGTGAAGGATCTGCCTTGCTTGGTCGAAAGCCTTTGTCCTGCAAGAATGAAACAAGCCTGAAATTCCAAGCTCTTGGAGCTTGCTTGAGACCATACAATGCTTTGTTAAGTTTACACACATAATCAGGATAAACTTGATCCTCAAAACCAGGTGGTTGTGCCATATATACCTCTTCTGTTATCCAACCATTCAAGAATGCATTCTTTACATCTAGTTGATGTATCTTCCAATTCTTGGAAGAGGCAATACTAAGCAAAACCCTAATAGTAGGCATCTTTGCCACAAGAGAGAAAGTCTCCTCATAATCAATTCCCTGAGTTTGTGCAAAGACTTTTGCCACAAGCCTTGCCTTATACCTGTTAATTGAACCATCAAAATTCTTCTTGAGTTTATAGACCCATCTTGAGCCTATTACCTTCATGGATGAAGTCTTGGGCACCAAATCCCAAGTGTTGTTTTTCTCAAGTGCTTCAATCTCTTCCTTCATTGCATGCTTCCATTCTGTTTTTGCTTTGGCCTCTTCGAATGATGATGGCTCCTCTTGGTTTATGTCCTGTGCTATGTAGATAGAATGTTTAGTTACTAATGAGGTGTCAAACCCATACCTTTCTGGTTTTTTCTTTTCCCTCATAGATCTTCTTAGGCCATGATGTGATGATTCTGCCTCATGTCCAAGTTAGTGCAATTTTGCTTTACCTTTAGACTTCCATGCTTTGATCTTTTCCATGTGAGATTCTTCATCATCCTCTGAGGTGTCTTGTTCTTCAATCTTTGATTGTTCTCTACCAAGCTTTGGAAAATCTTCTTCAAGATCATATGGTAAATTGATCTTCCTGCATGAATCTTCATACCATGAATTGTTCTCATCAAAAACTACATCTCTGCTTACCAAGAATCCTTTGTTGGTAGGGTTGTATAACCTGTAGTCCTTTTGATTGTTGTCATATCCAATAAATACACACCTTTCTGCCTTTGGATCCATCTTGCCTCTAACCTGTGAAGGAACATGAGCAAAAGCAATACATCCAAAAATTTTACAATGATCTAAGCTTGGTCTTCTTCCATTCCAAGCCTCATATGGAGTCATCCCATCAAGGGAGAAGGCAACCTGTTAATCAAGTAAGTGGCTGTAGATACAGCCTCAGCCCATAAGTAATTAGGTAAATGCTTTTCATTTAACATAGACCTTGCAGCTTCAACAATTGTCCTATTCCTCCTTTCTGCCACTCCATTTTGCTCAGGAGTGTACCTTGTAGTTACCTCTCTTTTGATTCCTCTTTCTTGAAGAAAAGAATCAAACTCATGGGAGAAGTATTCTCCCCCTCCACCTGACCTTAGCCTTTTTAGTGATTTACCTGTTTGATTCTCCACAAGAGCCAAATATCTTTTGAAACATGAAAAAACTTCATCTTTGTGTTTCATAAAGAATAGGATAGTCCATCTGTTGCAATCATCAATAAAGGAAACATAATACCTTGACCCAGATATTGAAGCTTCCTTGCTAGGTCCCCATACATCTGTATGAACCAACTCCAAGAGATCTCCATGCATATAACCTTTCTTCATGAATGGTAACCTGTGAGACTTTCCAAATTGACATGCACTACACTTATAAATCATATGTTGTTTTGACAAATTAGGAAGTCCAAGTACACTTTGGTCCCTGCAGATTTGCTTTAATGACCTTTCACCAATATGTGCTAACCTTTTGTGCCATACTTCCAATTCTGTGAGTGTCTGACTACTATAATTAAAGAGAGCAATGTTTCTAGTGTCCTGTAATTCAAATGTGAACAATCTACCTGTCTTTTCACCTTTTGCAATTTTTCTAAATCCTTGACTTGGATCTTCAACAAATGCTCCTGCCTTTGTGAACCTGACTTGCAACCCTTTCTCTACTATCTGCCCAACACTTATCAAATTCTTTGTAATGGTAGGGACATAGAGTACCTTACTGAGTATGTTGATGTTTCCATCAGGTGCTTTGACATTGCCTATTTTCTCCACAGGATGTTTTGTATCATCTCCTGTTTGTACCTCATGCTTATTCCTTGGATCTTCTAAATCTGATAGGAGTGCCACATTTCCTGCCACATGATTTGAACAACCTGAATCTATGTAGAAAACATGCTCATCAGATTTACCTTGTGGCATAGCCATGTTCATGATCAATAATGAATCCTCTTTGTTTGAGTCTTCTGTGTAGTTATTGTAGTCTCTCCTTCCTTTGTAGCCTCCTTGATAGTTTGAATGATTGTAGTTGTTGTAGTTGCCATGGTAGTTGTTGAACCTTCCTCTTGAGTAGCCATAACTTCCTCTATTGTATCCTCTTCCTCTTTGATTCCTGGAATTCCTAAAGCAATTTTCAGTTGTATGATTAGTTAATCCACAAATAGAACATGAGTTGGAGTCTTGGGATCTCCCCCTGCCTTGTCTACCTCCTCTTCCTCTACCTCTACCATGTCTTCCTCTACCTGCATAGTTAGCTTGATATGTACCTGCTTCATCATCCACTTTCTTTGCCTTTCCTTTGTTATCTTTGGACTTGCTTTTATCAGTGTATAAAGCTGAAGATTGATTACCTTTAGAGCTTTCTCGATTTTTGATAAGCTTTGCCTCTTGAGTAAGTAGTTGTCCAATGAGTGCGTTGAAATCAGGTACATGCATGTCCATGTACAAATCCATAGTTGTGGTGAATGCTTCCCACTTGTCATCTGCCTTCAAGCCATTGATTACCTGCCTTACAATTTGTTCTTCATCTATTACCTCTCCAATGCTTCCCAACTGATCCGCTATGTCCTTGAGCTTTGTGACAAAATCAGTCACATTTTGTTTGGGAGCCTTCTTGAGAGTTGTGAAATCCAGCCATAGTTGATGCTTCCTAGCTTTGGTACTTGAAGAAAAGAAAGCTTCAAGTGCATCCCACACTTCCTGAGATGTCTTACAACTTCTAATGTGAGGCAACAAAAAATCTGAGATAGAGTTGAGGAGATAAGACCTTGCAAGTGCATCCTTGGAGCACCATGTGCTCAATCTTTCTTGCTCTTCTTGTGTTGGTTGACTTTTGTTCCTAAAACTTGGCATAACTTCATCTCCAGCCACATAACCATATAAACTTCTACCTTGGAGATAGGCTTCCATTCTTAATGACCAAGCTGAGTAGTTACCTCTGTCTAATTTGTCAATTGATGAAGGAAATCCATCTGCCATGTTGTCCAACCTTGCTCTGATATCACTGTGAAGAGATGGATAGGTATGTGCTTGAAGATGAAGAGGTGTTGCAAAATCCTTGATCTACACCAGCCAAATGAACTCCAGAAGTATACGGTGGGCCCTTTTAGCTTGCCAATGAATGTATTAGACACCCTATGTACCTTGGAAGATCACTCTCAAAAAGATAGATCAAAACAGATAAGTTGGAGTTAGCTCAGAGGTGAAAACTTGCTATTCTTGGTTCATACACCTTTCCAGTGTTTTACATAATTCTCTGAGCACAGCAGCAATTAGCTTAATTCCTCTTGGGGAAGTCTAGGTAACTTAAAGAGATAACTTTCAAGAGTAATCTCATAAAAAATAATGAACCACACACTGAGAATGAGTTTTAACAACTGATGACATCATCTCGATTTTCACGGGCTGCTACAGTTTGAGATCAGTGAGCAAAAAAATGCACATAACGCAAAATGTAGGAATCCAATGATTATGAAATTTTTATTGTTATACTAGACAGTAAGCTGAATCCAACAAGCTTTAAATCACTGAATTTGGATAAGTAACCACTGAGAAACACCTCTGACAAGATGAGTGAAAAAGTCGGGTACCTGACAGAGAAGTGAAAATGCACAGACACTGTTGACTTCAACTGAACATAACTGAAGATTGCAACATCCAAATGACATGAAAATTTGTGAGCATATAGTAGACTTATAGAGCTAACTTTACCAAGTTAAATAACTGAAAATGATGCACCAAGCTCAGAGAAAACATCTCTGCAAGCTAACTGAGAAAAACTGAGAGTAATGGTAGTGAGTAGTACACTTCACAAGAACATGGAAAGATGAACTCAAATAATCATGAAAATGAAAGTATATTGCTTGAACAATACAATGACTTACTGATACATATGTGTGCCTTGTAATCACACCTTGATATGGCATAAAGCTCAGCTCTTGGAGGTCTTCACATAGGTCTCTCTAACCACGACTAAAACTGCCATCTATTTATAGTTGAGTTTGGGAGGCTAACTTCCCTCAATCACTCTCCAATCAATCAATGATTGATTTGATTCTCTACCTACCACAAATCACGAATTCGTGGCTCCTCTTTCCATTCTTGATCAAGTGGACTCAACCACTCAAGATTCTTTCACTTTTACATTAAGTAAACTCTTCAAAAGTTACAAGAGGTAGTTCACAAGTGAACTTTACATAGTCTTCATTTTAAGGCTTTTTCTTTGACTTTGTGGGACTCAAGCCAATACTTAGGCTTGTCATAGACTTGCTCCAACAAATTTGGATCTATGGCACAAACGAATAGGTCCCATAAACCTACAAAAGCTCAAGGACATGCAAAGGAGGAGCTTGGTAAGAGGCCTATCAAATTTTGCATCTAAAATGTTGTATGAAATTTGTGTAGCTGCCAACAAGGAAAACAATCAAGGCTTCCCTTCAAGAAGAGTACCTATGTAAGTGCAAATGTTTTAGACCTCATTCACATGGATGTTTGGGATCCAACAAGAGAAGAATCCCTTGCTGGAAATAGGTATTGTGTAACCTTCATTGATGACATTTCAAGAAAAGTATGGTTGTATTGCATTAGAAACAAATCAGATGTGTTCCACTACTTCAAGAAATTCAAAGCACAGGTGGAGAAGGGATCTGACAAGTTTATCAAAACTTTGAGATCTGATGGAGGGGGAGAGTACTTCTCCCATGAATTTTCTGAATTTTTTAAGGTCAATGGCATCAAAAGACAATTTACATGCAGGTATACCCCTCAACATAATGGGGTAGCAGAGAGAAAGAACAGACACATAGTAGAGGTAGCAAGGTGTATGCTCAACGAAATGAATATGCTGCATTGTTATTGGGGAGAGGCTACATATACAGACACATACATAATGAATAGATGTCATACATCAGGTATACATCAGCTAACCCCTGAGGAAGCATGGAGTGGAAGAAAACCTTGCATTTCACATCTTCGAGTCTTTGGTTGTACATGCTATGTACATGTACCTCAAGAGTTGAGGTCAAAATTGTTGGAATACAATGTCATATAGGACATTATCCCATTGGTCCAACAATAGCTTCATAGGAAGCTTGCTCTTAAAGTCTTTCATCTCCCAGAGTACGCGACGTCGTATAGATATCTTTAGATATCTTCTTCAACAAATACCGCGTGGCAGCATGGTTAGAGCATCCCCCTTTCATCCAGTCGACCTGGGTTCAAACCCCGTGTCCAGCAACGGCGCAGCACATAAGTTAAATTTTAGCTTTTGGTTTATTAAAAGCTCATCGCAAATAAAAAGCACAAGCGAAGGCGACGGATGGCGTTATTGTTACGGATGCGGAACAAGTTGATTTATTCCAGAATCACGATCGATATTCTTCGCAGCTTTATTGCTTTATTGAGGAGCTTTTCAAGGATCATCAAATACTATAAAAGAAGCACTTTGGGCTCATTGTATCTATCCTTCACCTAGGATCAACACAAGCTTTCTAGAGCTTGGACCTCAGTAGAGGTGGTGTTTCTTCTAGCACATGGGGCAGCCATGGTGCTAACTTGAAGCATGTTGAGGAGCAGCTATGGAGTTCTTCTTGGTGATTCTTCTTGGAGAAGATGAAGGGTGTGCTCACACTCTAGCTCATGGAGAGGAGGTCATCTCTTGTTCATGGCAAGAAGACTTGGTCATTAGCAGCTTGATGGTGAGGATCGCCCATCTACATAATGCCTTTGAAGATTATCTTCTACAGGAAGATATTAGGTTGAAGATTCTCTTCTACAAGAAGATGTCTGGCTACTTCAAAGACATTGGACGGGACCATCTACATGGCGTATTTGAAGATCATCTTCTACACGAAGATGTTAGGTTGAAGATTGTCTTCTACAAGAAGATATCTGGCTACTTCAAAGACATTGGATGGAGTTTAACATAAGATTCACATCTTATGTTAAAGTATTCAGGTACATATTCTCTTTATGCACACAGGTACTACTTGAAGTTTATGGAAGCTGTGGCGTTCATATCAGGAGGAGTCCTATTCGGCATAGGTACAAGAGAATTAGTACTTATATGCTTTATGCATATTTGATGAATATGTTTGTTACATTGTACATTCACTCATGCATCTATTTCTCATCACATAGAGTGGTTGAGAGTTTTGCTCCCACATTGTACATGGAACATTGGTATATATGATACTATGAGTAAGCGATGGCTTACGTAACACCTTACACATGTTGTCTATTCTTTCTCTATCTTTGTCTCATCATTTGTATGATTAAGTTGTGGTATGTTCATGTTTTGTCAATATGGAAGATTGCTAGAATTAATGTTGTATATATATACTGGACCTATGGAACCATGGACATATGACATGAGCTAAGGGCCTACCTCACTTCCAACATTTGGTATCAGAGCACTAAGGTTTTGGTTTCAGAACTTTAGATCTTTGGCATCAATTCATTAAGGCTCATTCATATCTCAGGTTCCAGAATTTCAGATTTACAACATATGATTTGAAAGCATCTTCTAATATTTGACATTTGACATACACACTTAATCTAGATGAGTAGAGATTTGAGAATTAGACACTTCAGTTACATGTGTATTCATCAGTGTGGAGTATGAAGTTGATGATCTGTTAGCAGCCGAATATTTTTTAAGAGTATGCAAATACTTTACAAAAGTATTGTTTGAAGACCCAGACTTGATGAAGAGAAGGCTACTTCAAATTCAAGGAAGAACAATGGTTTAGAGAAGATGAATGAAGCAGATCAACATCAAATCAGAGGTATCACTTTCTACTATCAGATTATCATTTGCAGGTCATATCTTAGAAGAGCAGTTATGAAGAGATTTGAAGAAATTCAAGGAGTACTTTTATACACTTTCAGTATTTGAAAGTTAAAGGCTACATCAAAACAGGTATCTAGAGGTTTTTTCTAGAGAGTTTTGAGAGATCTCTTTCATGGCAAGAAAGTTCATCTAAGAAGACAAGTGCAGAGATGAGATGAGTTTTTTCAGCCAATTTTCTGTTGTAAGTTGGTTGGATATCAAGGTACAAATGTATCTAGAGAAGGTAACTCTAGAAGGGCAATTCATCATTCAGACAACGATTGGTGAATTTAGTCGTTTCAGACATTTGAAGCAGAGTTTTTTTTCAGAGATATGAGGAGATGATAAAACATGATCCTATATTCACTTCCATTTGTATACCATATTTGTTTTATCTCTTACTCTTACATTAGAGGAAGAGAAAAGTTCGTTTGAAGAAGTCAAGAGTGTTTGCTACTTCAAGATCAAGAGAACAAAAGGTATGGAAGAGAAGTTTGAAGATGTCGACATTATCGTCAGGTGGAAGAAAGATGCAGAAGAAGAAAGTCCATCATTTCTAAAAGAAAAGTAAGGCTTCCTTTTCTCATTTATTTTCCATATACTTTTCCTATTTTATCCTCTACACCCAAAGACAAGTCTACGAGAACATCTTGTTTAAAGAAGAAGCAGTTTCTTGTTTTGCATTACACTTGGTCATGATTTAGTAGATTTGACAAAGAATTGCATTGAGAGAAAGAAAAGCAGCAGATATATGTTTTGACTCATATGTATATGAGTTATGAAGCTTTTAAGCAGGCAGCTTATATGTTCCCTCAAAGAATTCTTGGAGTGTCAATACAGAGCTACTTGGTATATGACAAGTTGCAGAGAAGTATATTTCTTCTTTATCTAACTCTTGAGGTAAAAGAGTTTTCTATAGCAGATGTTGAAGACTTGGGTTGAGGTTTTATGTTTAGAAAAGGTTACCTCATATTCAGTATTTTCAGAAACTTCAGAAAATTCAGACTTGTTGATGTACCAGTCAGTTGAAGAATCTACTTTTTATGATTGTCTTGATTTTTGGATACATGCTTGTATTCAAAAAGGTGTTCCATTAGATCCTATAACTTGATTGAAAAGTGGAGTTAGCCAAAAGAAAGTCAAGCAGGTACTATCACATTTCACCCGGGTAAAATATGAAAGTTATGAAGTATCAACTTGCAGCTTTTGGAGTTCTCAAGGTGAGAAGTTTGTCCACTTATATTTCAAGTAGGAGTTGCAGATTCCTTGAAGGATTTGTTTGAAGAAAAGTTTTATAACTTTTTGAAAAGCATGGACACTTAGAGACATTCAGGAAGTAAATCAAACATTCAGTCATGAAGGTTTGATAAGAGCAGATTCTACACAAGAGAGATCATTGATCTTGAATGATCTTGTATGATCTTGAGTATTTATGATTCAATTCTCTATCCTTTGTTAGTGAAGATTCTTAACATTGGAAGAAGTAAGTCAAAGATTCAGATTCTATCAGATTTGTGTTGCAAAGACATGAAGATACATGTTATGTTACAGAAGGTTATGAATCCTAAAATGCTTTCAGCAAGGTTTTGTTATGTTAGGTTCAGCTAACCTTATTCTACAATATGGAAAGCTGAAGACTATAATGGAAGCAATTGGCAACTGCGCAGTGCTAATAAAAAGGGTTCATAGATTTTGTTTCAGATACAGGTATTGATCATTAAACATCAGATTTATTGAAAGAAGGAAGACGTTCCAGATTTCATAAAGTCTGATATATTTGAAGAATACTGGATACTAGTGTTAAGTCATCCAGGGGGGTGATGAAACATGAAGACTTATTTTCAAGCCATATGTAAAAGAATGCAGAGTCATACCTACAGGTATTCCTATTTCAGGTATTCCTATATTTCCTTTGTCAGGTTCTCTTTATGTTCCAGCTTTGAAAGAAGAAGGAAGAAGAAGAATGTTTGGAGAAAGATCCTGTTAGGATGTTCCTGTTCAGGAGAAGGTTCCAGAGTTCTATTGAAGAGAAGCTTGATATTTCAGAAAGGTATATTTCAGAAGTGCGCACATATATGTTTATACCAGATTCTGAAGGAAAGAGGTATGAAGGATTTAAAGGATGAAGACATGATGACATCATAGATTTTTTGACTCATATTGACTTGAGTACAGTAAAAAATGAACCAGCAGTGTTCATAATACACTACGTTGTGAGTTGACAGTCACAGGTTCCAGGATTCAGTTCTTGATTTTTAGTGTATTTACATGACACAGCAGAAGTACATTGAGAAACCTTTGTCATAAGGTAAATGCAAATATAAAGATCCGAGTGTATGTTTTCAGCTTTTTGAAGACAGGAGATAGCAGGTTCAGAGTCAGTACATGCTACATTTGTTGGCAAGCAGTGATTGCTTGATAAGTACACTATTGGATATCTAGTTTGCATATTTTCTCAAGTATTATGGTTCATATTCAACAAGTTCAGATTTTTGAAGGAAAGTCAAATTCAGTTTTGAAGAAGATTTTTTTCCTGAAGTACGGCAGTACAAGCTTGAAGCTTGTAATAGTTTGCAGCTTATGAAGTTTGCAGATACAGTTCAGATTGTACCAATATGCCATTGCAGGGGGGATTGTTGGAATACAATGTCATATAGGACATTATCCCATTGGTCCAACAATAGCTTCATAGGAAGCTTGCTCTTAAAGTCTTTCATCTCCCAGAGTACGCGACGTCGTATAGATATCTTTAGATATCTTCTTCAACAAATACCGCGTGGCAGCATGGTTAGAGCATCCCCCTTTCATCCAGTCGACCTGGGTTCAAACCCCGTGTCCAGCAACGGCGCAGCACATAAGTTAAATTTTAGCTTTTGGTTTATTAAAAGCTCATCGCAAATAAAAAGCACAAGCGAAGGCGACGGATGGCGTTATTGTTACGGATGCGGAACAAGTTGATTTATTCCAGAATCACGATCGATATTCTTCGCAGCTTTATTGCTTTATTGAGGAGCTTTTCAAGGATCATCAAATACTATAAAAGAAGCACTTTGGGCTCATTGTATCTATCCTTCACCTAGGATCAACACAAGCTTTCTAGAGCTTGGACCTCAGTAGAGGTGGTGTTTCTTCTAGCACATGGGGCAGCCATGGTGCTAACTTGAAGCATGTTGAGGAGCAGCTATGGAGTTCTTCTTGGTGATTCTTCTTGGAGAAGATGAAGGGTGTGCTCACACTCTAGCTCATGGAGAGGAGGTCATCTCTTGTTCATGGCAAGAAGACTTGGTCATTAGCAGCTTGATGGTGAGGATCGCCCATCTACATAATGCCTTTGAAGATTATCTTCTACAGGAAGATATTAGGTTGAAGATTCTCTTCTACAAGAAGATGTCTGGCTACTTCAAAGACATTGGACGGGACCATCTACATGGCGTATTTGAAGATCATCTTCTACACGAAGATGTTAGGTTGAAGATTGTCTTCTACAAGAAGATATCTGGCTACTTCAAAGACATTGGATGGAGTTTAACATAAGATTCACATCTTATGTTAAAGTATTCAGGTACATATTCTCTTTATGCACACAGGTACTACTTGAAGTTTATGGAAGCTGTGGCGTTCATATCAGGAGGAGTCCTATTCGGCATAGGTACAAGAGAATTAGTACTTATATGCTTTATGCATATTTGATGAGGTGTTTGAGAAGGTGTGTTCACATGAGTTTGAGGATTTCCGTTCACACTGATCCTTCCTCATTCAGTCACTCATATTCACTCTTCTATAACCTATAAGGTCACACATCTCATGTATATTCAGATTACTGCCCACACATCTGAATATGTTTGTTACATTGTACATTCACTCATGCATCTATTTCTCATCACATAGAGTGGTTGAGAGTTTTGCTCCCACATTGTACATGGAACATTGGTATATATGATACTATGAGTAAGCAATGGCTTACGTAACACCTTACACATGTTGTCTATTCTTTCTCTATCTTTGTCTCATCATTTGTATGATTAAGTTGTGGTATGTTCATGTTTTGTCAATATGGAAGATTGCTAGAATTAATGTTGTATATATATACTGGACCTATGGAACCATGGACATATGACATGAGCTAAGGGCCTACCTCACTTCCAACAAAAATTAGATGAAAGGTGTATTTTTTTGGGATATTCTATTGAACAAAAGGGGTATAAATTCTATAATCCCATCACTAAGGAGATGAAGGTAAGTAGGGATGTTTTCTTTGATGAGTTGAAGCCTTGGTATGCATGCACGAGTCCATTGCAGGTTGAAGACATACATGAGAAAGATTTGAAGAATGATGATAGAGTTCAAGAAAGCATGGATTTAAGTGGTCCAAGCAACTCATGCAACACAAGGACACCTCATCATGGAGTGGAACGCTTAGAGAAAGAGAGACCAGCTCTGAAGAAAGCAAAGTCAAAGGCAAAGTGAAGATTTCAGTTGAAGAAGGAAGCTATGTGGACGAGAGCATGTTGGAAGATGAAGAGATAGAAGAAATTCAAACTCTAGGAGTGGCAAAACAAAGAAAGAAGATGGCAACCACACCTAAAGGAAGTGAAAGAAGGTCTTCAAGAGTAAGATACCCAGTACAAAGGTTAACATATGATAATTTCATCACAAAGCATTATGCATACATGACTCAGGTAATAAGGACAAAGAACCAACTAGTTATGAAGAAGCTAAGGATTGCAAGGAATGGTGTTGAGAATAGGGGAACAACAAACCCTAACCGCCTCACATGGAAGTGAGAGGTTTCTCCAAGTTGGGGCAAAGAATGAGAGGAGAGGTTCACCCACACTCATGGAGCAATGGCAACAATGGCCAACGTCACAAGGAGCAAAGGGGAACATCCTCCCAACCATGCACACACACATGCAAATCCATACACCAAGACCAACGCCATTGCACACAAGGAGGCAAGAGAGTAACAAATGACATCTTCTTCCATTACCAAAATGGAGGCCAAGGCCATGGCCAAGGGACCCCCCTTTACAAATGAGGCTCTTCTTTATATAGAGAAGAGAGGCATATGTGAATAAAAACATGTGGTCAAAAGACCACATGTGCTAAATCCAAAAAGAGAATCTCATGTGATATGGGAATTTCAAAAAAGCTAACTACCTAGAGAGAGAGGGAGCGCATGGATTTGGATACGTGGGATTTTTGGATGTGTGACAAAGAGTTACTTCATGGAGAAGGCTTCCATACCTTAGACTTAGGGGAATTATCAAAAAGGGATTTTAGGAGAGTGTTCACATGGACATCTCCTTATTTACAAAAAGATGGAATTTGTATGAGGACTAAAGGATGCCATAACATGAGAAAAATTATGGGCAACCCTTGTAGCAACACCCTCCTCCTCCTAGACTTTGTCGCCCTCGACAAAGCTGAGAAATGAGACGCATATATTGCTGGGCTGGTCCAAGTTTTGAGTCTTCAACTCTTCAAATATGCAGCAGTTCCAATCTGAATTTTGCAAGGCTGCAAATCTTTTGAATCAGCAAGCCGTCTGCCTGCAAATCTCTAATCCAGCAGTGCTGAGCGACACAATCCCCTGGGGGGGCAGTCAGCCCAGCCTCCTTCCCATGCCTTCACTCAAAGCTCCAATACCTGAAAATTAAACATACACAACAAGTAGACTGATTTTTGAAAAGAAGCAACAAAAAAATGTTAATTCCATTTTTAGTTTCCACTTCAGGGGGCATCCATTGCCACAAGACTTGCTCTATTAGAGAGAAGTCTGTATGAAAAACCGTCTTGCTCCTGCAAAGAAAAGAAAAACCATAGTCCTGAAACAAGGAGCCCTTATCAAGACCATGAGTGTCTGTCCCTTATGTCTCAATGATTCCATACTCTGTTATTTTCAAGTGAAAGTGGGACATTTTTGCAATGTAAAGCATGAGATGAATGTAGCCTATGGTCCTGCCATCATTTATACTAAGCTTCTAGTCAATCAAGCTTGCAATTTAACATGAGTGTTCTGTGCTCATAAAATCAGTAGATAATAATGCAACTTTATGAGTCCTAGCATCTTACAAGCATTCATGAGATTCAACAACTTATCCAACTCTCTTCCTGCCATCTATAATAGCAAAACATCCATAGGAGGTAAGAATGATTAATATGAGTGTCTGCATGTAATGAATTTGAGCCTTAAATGAGAATGTGGAACTAGAGAGTTACCTCCCTAGCAAAAAACAAAGATTCATTTATGACTTCACACTTAATTTGGTTCAGGTCTAAGAATTTCACCTCCCTATGTGCATGTTCTTCTGCAAATATCTTTTAAAGAATGCATGCTTAGATCATGAAGAACATTTTAAAGTATAAGCAATATGCACTCAACCCAAGAATTTTACTAGAAGCAGCTACTTGCATTAATAAAGAATGCAATCAAAAGAGTAAAATTGGCAAGTAGCAGGAGTTGTGTAGCATTGTACCTCCTTTCTGTTAGTGGGTCAATGGATATCAAGCAACATTCATACCAGTGCTAGATCAAAACAAATTGGATGACCCCTTTAGCTTTTATGCCTAAAATATTGAGCAGACACTCACCTGGAGCCAACCAAGCTTAGCACAACATTCACACATCAACACAAATTTCCAACATATAGAAGAAGAAAGAAGCAATTTTATCCATTTCCAATAATTATGACAAGCATGAAGTAGAAACATCACAAGACCAGGAAGCAACATCCTCCTTCTTTCAAACCTGCAAGCTTTTTATCAAGCAAGAAGATCACATATATGATGAATGCATAGATGAGATGCCTAAAGGAGTCAACCATCTTCACACCCAGCATGTGTATCACCCCTTGGTAGGGCTTCAAAAACTCGAGAGAAATCCTTTATCTGCTCCCCATGATATCAGGACTCCAAGAATCACATATGTCAACTACTAACATCTTTCCCATGAAACATAAGTGAATCATCAATAGGCACGACATAACATATGAAGAAAGCTAGTGAGTTATGGACTTCCAATAGTAATAGCTAAAACCCGAGCTACCTGTAGGTTAGGATTAAAACATTCATCTCATGATGGAGGAAATCAAAGACAAGCCCAATGCATTGATGAATACAAAAAATCATTCAACTTTTTCAATGCTCCCTAACAATAACCCGGAGTTGAATAGTAAGGCAATCAACAAAGCTATGCCTATCAAGAAGTTTTTAGTATGCATCGTCATTGAGAGATTTTTAATACATATAGATGACATGCACCAACCAACCGGAATGCCTGCTTTAGCAAAATGATAAGACAACAAACAATTTCTTGTTTAAGCACTCTAGCATTCTAATGTGTCCTTGCAAACGTAGGTCTTATGAGCTCCCACAACCTTGGGACGCATTCTACCTTTGCCCAACTCAACAGTAGTTCCAACTTTCAGTTACTCACATGGAATTACCTAAGATGTTCAGGCTAGGATTTTAGCAGAGCACTCATAAATCTCTCCATATGTTTCTGGAAATGGCTGCCCTTTCCACGCTTGATAACCAAGAAAATAAGCATTTACTAGCGCTTAAATGACTGCTTGTCATGAGACTCAAAGAGAACCTTTATATGCAATAGTGGACTGTGGAACATTCCTTCCTCAAGCATTGAGTGATGCCCGAATGAAAAGCAAGGACTCACACACTGAGTATTCCTAATTTTCAACGAGCTAATCCAAGAGAGTTGGGAAGTTACATTGACCCCTAAGGACAAGCAACACCCAAAAAGCTTTCTATGCTGTCAAGCTACCTGACGGAGGCCATCGTGTGATCCTAGAGCATAGTAATGACAAGGGATAAGGACATAAGCGGCTTTATGTAAAGCCTCCAGACATCACACGTTTCGATAGTCACATCTTTAGTCACTTGTGTGTGCACCTAGTAGGTCTACATACATTGCACCTGCGCCCACGGATGCCTAGTCTTTGAACCACAAATTATCACTTCCTGCAAGTGAACAGAAAAGGAAATCGAGGTGTGTGCATTAAGAAAAGAGTCCTAGCATCCACATAGAAAATCAAAGACATCCTTAAAGAAAATGGTTCTCTTAAGGTGAGAATCTTGTTCACAAGGTTCATATCCTATGACAAAGATCAAGAAGGTTTGTAACTGCAGAAACAGAGAGGTTCATCCCCTTCGTTGAGAAGAAATTGGCATGGCAGAAATATAAGAATAATAATGTGTAATTTCTAGCAGTATCAACTATAAGACAACGGATGGCTTTCTTGCTAGTCAAATCAGCATGCCTAAGATGACCCTCTGACCAACAGTGAATGTCTGGTTAAAAATAGCACGGCTTTCACACAAAATTTCAAATCTCACCAACATGATACTCAAGGGACAGCTCAACAAACCAAACTTTAGAAGTGCCAATCATACAGCTAACATACTCCAATGCTTCTCCTTATTTCTTCCAATTTAACTCACTTCCTATGAAAACATGCATGACATGGCAAGACAACGGTCTCATGGAGAGCGATCCCGAGCTGAGAGGCACGTAAGAAAAAACTCAGACCGTATGTTCTTAGACGTGGGTGCATAAAAGAAACATTGATACCACCAATTACAAATAGTTCTGTCCGTCAAACACTCTATTTTCCACCTGATATCCCCTAAACAACATAATAGAGATTATAACCATTTGTCGACAAGCAAACATATCGATCTTCTGCAGGCATAGATATATAAATTTCCTTGTCATCATGCCTCCCGTACTTGCCAAAAGTCCACACACCATTATATAGTTGAAGAAAATACATGAGAATGAGTCAATACCAAAGCACATATCCTACATGATGATCCGAGTTCCCAGCCTGCAATCTCACAAAAATTCCCTGCAACAGGTACGACACTAAAGCAAGCAGTGGCAGGGCAAAAAGGAAAGTATGGCCGAACTTAAAAACTTCTCACGAGAACAAAAGCTTTCCACAAGAACCTGTCTGGCTTCGCCTCCAATGGTGAGCATAGAAGCAAAACCCGGATCCAAGCAGCATGATGCTTCATGCATAGGGGTTGTATTGTGAGATCACTATCTCACTCCACAGAAACCCATAGCACAAGGGCCGCCTGCCCTCCATAACTACAAGCAACCGAACCTGCATGAAAGAGAAGACGTACGCAAAGTGTGTGGATGGAGGAGAAGCCTGATTCGAAGTTACACACATTACAGAGAGGAACCAATGTGATGAATCCTCAATAGTGTGAATGAATAAGCCCAATATTTGCCCAACTCCGATAATGGCAGAAGAGAAAGGCGTGATGGTATGACAAATCGGCGATCATGTAGATGAGCATGACCCGCGCAGCGACCTTCCAGGCGACAACCCTCAACAGTTCATCAAAAGAGAAGCACAGAGCTGCGATGCCCACTAGACGAAGGAAGGGAACGGAAACTTCGCACGCCACACCAAGAGTGTTGGGGGCAGAGGGTCCTCAACCCAAGAAGTGCCTCCAGTCCTGCTCATCCGAGAGGGAGGGTCTACAAGCAGGGAGAGAGCATGGTGAAGCTCGGTCCCTGACAACGCCCAGGAAGAGGGCTCGCAGGAGCGCTCAACCTTTAGCCCTAATTGAGAAGAGGGAGCCAAACGAGCACGAGCCAATCAAGAGATTGGGAGGGAAGGAGGGAACCTCCTCCCACCTACCTGCATTCAAGCGATCGACACCTCTTTTCAATGCCAGAGAGCAATACCTCCACGTTCTTCACTTCGCACGCTTGTGAGATAAATGCGAGAGGCCATGAACGTAATCGGTTTGTCCTTCAAAGACTAGGTCATTCGAGAGTTTATCAGTATGGTGTTTTCTAGGAATGAGAGAGAGGGAGGGATAACAGAGAATGTACTACCCAACCTCCCACCCAAAGCAGACACTGAATTCAAGAAAAATGAAAGAGATGGGGGGGGGGTGATGCCAGAGTGTGTGTATGTGGAAGTGAATAGAAAGAAGAGGGGTTTATAGGGGGTGTTTTTTTTTATTTTTTTTTTTTATGCAACAAACAAAAACAAAGAACTAAACTACTCAAAAATTAAAAGAAAGAGAGGTACCCAGGGCCAACCGAAGGCCACACGTATTCATCCTCCTCCAAGTGTCAAGGTGCATCTCACGAAGTATGGACACGCAAACTTGGAAAAACCAATGGCTAAAGGCCGACGTCCCCGGCAACGGCGCCAAATTGTTGAGAATAGGGGAACAACAAACCCTAACCGCCTCACATGGAAGTGAGAGGTTTCTCCAAGTTGGGGCAAAGAATGAGAGGAGAGGTTCACCCACACTCATGGAGCAATGGCAACAATGGCCAACGTCACAAGGAGCAAAGGGGAACATCCTCCCAACCATGCACACACACATGCAAATCCATACACCAAGACCAACGCCATTGCACACAAGGAGGCAAGAGAGTAACAAATGACATCTTCTTCCATTACCAAAATGGAGGCCAAGGCCATGGCCAAGGGACCCCCCTTTACAAATGAGGCTCTTCTTTATATAGAGAAGAGAGGCATATGTGAATAAAAACATGTGGTCAAAAGACCACATGTGCTAAATCCAAAAAGAGAATCTCATGTGATATGGGAATTTCAAAAAAGCTAACTACCTAGAGAGAGAGGGAGCGCATGGATTTGGATACGTGGGATTTTTGGATGTGTGACAAAGAGTTACTTCATGGAGAAGGCTTCCATACCTTAGACTTAGGGGAATTATCAAAAAGGGATTTTAGGAGAGTGTTCACATGGACATCTCCTTATTTACAAAAAGATGGAATTTGTATGAGGACTAAAGGATGCCATAACATGAGAAAAATTATGGGCAACCCTTGTAGCAACAAATGGCAAGAGGCAATGAAGGAAGAGATCAAAGCACTTCATGAGAACCATACTTGGAGCTTGGTAACAGCTCAAGAAGGCATGAAGGTGATAGGTAATAAGTGGGTTTACAAAATTAAAAGAAATTCAGATGGTTCCATTGTTAGGTACAAAGCAAGGTTGGTGGCGAAAGGCTTCTCCCAAAGTTACGGGATAGATTATGACGAGACTTTCAGCCCCGTAGCCAAGATGCCAACAATTAGGACTTTGATTGCAGTGGCCATATCAAGGAAATGGACCTTATATCAGTTGGATGTGAAGAATTCCTTCCTCAATGGAGAGCTTGAAGAAGTAGTCTACATGATCCAACCTCAAGGATTTGCTAGTATGAGGTACCCAAATCATGTTTGCAAGCTAAGGAAAGCATTATATGGACTAAAGCAAGCCCCAAGGGCCTAGAATCAGAGGTTAGTGGATTATTTATCAAGTTGTGGATACAAAGAAAGTGTTGCAGATCCATCACTTTACATGAAGAAGCAATTAGACAAGACAGTATACATATGCATCTATGTGGACGATTTGATCATCAAAGGAACTGATATTGCAGGTATTAAAGATGTCAAATCAAACCTAGGAAAGGATTTCAAGATATCTGATCTTGGTTTTCTCTACATATTTTGCAGAAATTTCACTTTTACACACTCTATCTATCTAGATGATTTTGGCAGACCCCCCCGCCTTGTAATTGTTGTTTCTCCTTCATCCGAAATCTATTTTCAATTAGTTTTGTCTTTTTGGAAAGCTTATAAGTTCTACTTTCAGTGATATAAGTCTCGGGTTCAGTGCCTGCACATGTGCAGAGAAATGTCTAGAACAGTGTCTATCTAGTTAGCTCATACTCTATAAAGAGATCAAGTTATCTGTTTTGTTGCAGTTAGTTGAGGCATCATCCAGTATCCAAATGGAGTGATTTTAATCTCATTTGAAAGCTCTAAAAGTTTAGTTTAATTTTGCAAAGTTTCATATTCAGTGTCAGCATGTAGTGAGAGAAACTCAGAAAATACAGAGCCTATGTCAGAAAAATGTTGAGGATCCTAGGAGGGTTCTTTTGCTTTTGTTGTGCACATAGGAGTGTTTATCCTCCAACAGAAGTCACATTACAGTGCTAGAGGTGTTTACTTTAAAAACACTCGTCATGGGGATGGTCTACTCCAATCAAACTATTTAGAAGAAATGTTCAACTGATTTTTCCATGCGACATTCGCTAGAGAATATGTAATGGAACGAGCATGTGAGTCACGAATAGAAAAGATTACACGAAAGCTACAACATGATATTGCAAGAGAGAAGTGGATGTCATTATTAGGACCACTACATCATGCTCAATGGCATGCACAAAGAGTCCGCAAGGGTTCTTCTTGGAAATAGTTTTCAAATGCTTAAAATGCATTATTTTTTCAAGGTTTTTATAACTCCGTTCACTTCAAATAAACTTTCAATGTTTTTGTAAATATACTTTTAATGTTTAAAACTAATTTTTATCCATTTAAATGTGAACAGGACAATTCTTAAGTGAAAGGCTATAAATAAAGGCGTCCTTCCTCATTTTACCACTTTACAACCTAAGAGAATGGCACTCACAAAGCAGACTACTAGAAAGGATCATGTCTTCTATGCTAGCCATGTGTAAGGTACTCAATGCCCAACATGGATGACACCCCACAAGAAGCGTCGAACCACAAGCCACTCTTCTAGACAAAACTTGGGTGCAGGGACACACTGTGGTAGCATTCCATCGCGGGGGGATTGTCATATTATGGATGCACACTCTTGAGTGATGTGGCATAGATGCCACATGGCATCACTAAGGGCATTATGCCCATTTGGTAGAAGGGGGAGAGAGCAATCTCTATGACTAGAGAGATTATTAACACTACACTAAGTAGTAGTAGTTTTTAGAGGGCTCTCTCACTATCTCTTGAGAGAACTTAAGAAGTACTCAAGCTCGGCGGTTGGGAGGAAACAAGATACGCATCGGCTGGTATGCTGCGTGCTACGTCGCAGCTGTAGAGCAAAATGATTAACAACTTAATAGTGGTATCAGAGCTTCAGGGGACGACTCGCCAGCATTCTAGGAGGCAAATGGCTTACCCAAGTCGCCATATTCCATTATACAACATTCCTTCACTTCATTTTTCATTATCTCTGTGTATACAGAGTCAAAGAACTCAAAGATGGAGTTTGTCGACTCCTAAGGAGATACATTTTGAGTGATGTTGGGGGCTCAAGGACATTCGTTTTCAGTCACCAGCATGGATTTCAATTAGAAATCAGAATATTCAAGGACTAATGGCATGGAGGAGAGAAAGGATTTCCTAGAGACCCCCCTTCATCAATTTGAGGTAGCTTTCAGAAGCTAAAATTAGTCAAACTCCATTTTGGGAAAGGGGAATGAAGAGGGATTTTTCTTAGTTTGGTAAGAAAAATCATGCATACACATAATACAGTGTATGGAATTTCATATACCATCAAGAAATTCAAGCATTAGCTCAGTATGATGGGAGTTTGAACCTCCACAAAACCCCTTTCCATCACTGTTGAGAAAATAATTTCAGCACCTCAATTTAAGAAATTCCCATTTTGGAAGAGGGAAAAAGAGGTGCAATAGCTATGGATGGATGGGAAAAAGTAAATATACTGAGAGTATGGTGTATGGACTTCTTAGGTGAATCATTAGATTCATCAAAATGATAAGTTAAGGAGGCATTTTGTATCCTCAAAGACCCCCTTTCCACCCCTTTTTGAAAAAATTTCAGATGTTAATTTTTATCGAACTCCACTTTTGGGAGTAAGAAAAAAGAACATTTAAGAGGCTTCCCATGGAGTATTGCATACGTACATGAAGTATGATGTATTTATTACCATGGAAATTAAGAAAATCTAAGAAAAATTCACATTTGGAGTGGATTAGAAGCTTGCTAAGAGCTCCCATTTAAGTTTTTGCATGAAAGTAAAATCTTGATTTACACCTCCTTTGGGGAGCAAATTAGCATGCACTAAGGGAGGATTTGGAAAGGCAAAAATAGGCCCAAGCATGTTCATATACCACTATCTGAGATTATGGAGAGAATTTTAGGATTTGCATGATGGAAGAATGTTTTTGGGCATCCCAAAAATCACATTTTCACACTTTTTCCAGCCCCTCCAACAGTCCACTAGTTTGGCATGTCCCACTTGGAATGGCCATATCTTGGGCTAGAAAACTCCAAATTGGATGTGCTATGGCTCGTTTCGAAGAGCACAAGGTCTAATTTCAGTTTATGAAAAGAAAGTTTGGAAAATATGTAGTTTTGCAGGTCTGTACAGCTCTGCAAGGTCTGGATAATTTTTGGCAACTACCTTCCGGGAGCCATATCTTACAAACTAGGAAGGCGATTTGAGTAATTTCACTTCCAGCTCTTTGCAAATGCTATATATTTCAGTTTATGGACATGTACAAGTCCTAAAGTGGTTTTTTCAGGTCTAAAAAAGAATTATAAATGCATTTTTTGACTAAATTTGCATTATTTTGGTAATCACATGACCATGCTTTATGTTTTGGGAAGTGATCCGATGTTTTTGGACACTTCAAAGCTTATATTAGGATCTGAGGAGGAAGGTGTAGAGGTCTCGAAGCTCGTCGAGAAGGATTGGATGCATGCAATTCCAAAACCAAACTATTCAGGGACGTATGCTTTATGCTTCAGGCATTTTACTTTATGTTATGGCATGTTTGATATGTACATGCATAAATTGGATTGCATACATCAAATATTGATCATTGTTTAAATTCTTAAAGTATGGATGAATAGGCAAGAAGTACACTTGTTGATTGTTTGTAGGAAAGAGGATTGCAGAAAGTATGTTTTGCAGGTTATGGAGTCCATATATCAGTTTATGGCGTGCATGCCATGGGCCTATCAAGCCCTATGTTGTTGGATGGCCTGTGTGTCACTGAGCTTATGGTTTAATTTTTTTTTTGGGATTCCATTTCCTGGGGAAATGTATCGAAATTTTCCCTACCGCATGGCGTTATATATGCACTTGCCTTTAGGTAAGAATGTTATGGCATAGTAACATGCCCTTTCTGCAAACTTCAATAAGGTGTAGGCATGCTTCTAAGCATGTGTTTGATGGACTTAGTACCATCATAGTATCATAGATAAGGCAACTTCATTAGAAACAAGATCCCTACATATGATCCTTATGGATTTCAGACCATAGGATTGCTAAGGGGAAGGACATGTACCTTCACCATTAGGAATGTGCACAAGCAATCCTATAGGTTATAGGAAGTTGCATAGAGGCACGGGAGATACATTTATGAGAATCTCCAATGTAGTGAAGATTTATTTATCTTCAAAAGAGTCTCAGGGGATGATTAGGAGACTATGGGGTATCATGATGCATACCCAAAGGGTGACTAGTTTCACTCATGCACATCACTTGACCAAGTAGTGAAGCATTTCTACTACACTACTAAGGAAACAAATTAGATGGGATCACACAAATGGGTTTCATGAGATAGCATCGACGGGTGCTTATGTGATTCGAGTGATGGTTAGAAAAGCCATAGGTTTGGCACTAGCTCTATGACTCAGAGCATAGATCCCTTAGTCAGGAATAGTTGGGGTACCCAATACATATATATATGTATATAGGGATCTATAGAGAGGTACTTAGACCTAGTCTTGGTACCTAGGAACAAGTTGGTTTGGAATAGAAAGGGATATCCATTGTCACATATTGAACCAAACTAACTAGTTCGAGGACATGGGACTCATTTGAGTTCACCGATATGACTTTAGGGTATGAAAATCTAGCGGTAGTGATCCCCTCGTGGGATAAAAAAACCCAAGTAGCCGAGTACTACTCAAGTAGCAAAAGATGCGCTTAACCGCCTGCCAATGCTTCACTCCCTGGGCAATGCATAAACCTGCTCATCTGTGAGAGAGCAAACTGAATATCTGGCCGAGTAATGCATAAGTAAATCAAACATCCAACAGCCTGCTGATAGAGAACAGCATCAAATGCATCTCCAGCATCATGAAGACTCAATCATAAACCTGTCTCCATAGGAGTGGCAATAGGCTTACAGTCTTCAAGGCCAAAATGCTGCAATAATGTGTCAATATATTTCGTTTGACACAAAGCCATTCCACCATCAACTTGCATAAACTGAATGCCCAAATAGTGATGCAAATGCCCCAAATCCAACATCTCAAATGAGGCATGCAAATCATCCTTGAAATCAGCAATATGCTTCTCAATAGGACCACTGAGCAGCATGTCGTCAACATAGACAACAATGATTAGAAGCACATCATTAGCACGCTTAACATATAAGGTGCTTTCAGTTGGACTGTTCTCAAAACCATGTGCAACCAGATAGGCATGTATCTTCTCATACCAAGCACGTGGTGCTTGCTTTAAACCATATAATGCCTTTTTTAACCTGCACACTTGGTTTTCTTGCCCTTTCTGCACAAAGCCACGGGGCTGAAAAACATACACTTCTTCATGCAAGTCACCATTCAAAAATGTTGTTTTCCTGTCCAATTGATGTACATTCCAACCATGATGGGCTGCAAGTGCACAAATACTCCGAATAGTAGTCATACGGCATGTAGGTGCAAAGGTCTCATCAAAATCAATGCCTCTTTCCTACGCATAACCCTTTGCAACAAGCCTAGCCTTATACCTGTCAATTGTACCATCAGGTTTACGCTTCAACTTGTATGCCCACTTAGTGCCAATGGCCTTCTTGCAAGGAGGCAAGTCACATAAAGACCATGTACCATTCTTCATCATATTCAGATTGCATAGTAGCCATCCAATTTTCTGAATTTTGTGCTTCATCAAAAGAAACAGGCTCATTCTCATTACAGAGACTAGACGCAGCCATAGCATAGCAATCTGATGCAAAGGAGGCACTATGAGAGCTTGAATGAGTATGATATGACAAAGGTGCATCTAATTTGTTGTCACGCAAAGTCTGCACTAGCCATTTTGGCATAGTTTTTGCCTGCTCAATATCAGCTCTCTCATCAACAAGTGCATCATGTAAATCTGCATCAAAAATGGAATGATCTGCATCATCATATGAAACGTGCAAAGGCTGAGAAGTTGCCTCATTAGGACCAGCACTAGACTGTCCACCTGTAAAAAGAGGCATTAAAATATCATACATGTCTTTGGAGCTAACAGATGTCTCCTTAGTACATGAAAGCAATGGCTGAATAGCATCTTCCACAAAGACAACATCACGGCTAACCAGAATGCGTTTAGTTTGTGGATGATACAAACGATAGCCTTTACTTTCAGAACTGTACCCAACAAAATACATTTTACTGCCTTATCATCCAATTTTCTACGATGTTGTTCAAGCACTAGTGCATATGCCAAACAACCAAAAACACGCACATGAGCAACAGATGGCTTGCGATCATGCCAAGCCTCATATGGAGTGATAGACTGCAGCGCTTTAGTGGGACACCTGTTCAGTACATATGCTGCACACATGACAGCCTCAAGCCAGAAGCTATGAGGTAAAGCCTAACTCTTGACCATACACCTCGCCATCTCCATGAGAGACTTATTCTTCCATTCAGCAACTCCATTTTGTTGAGGTGTATACGGCACTATACACTGGTGTTTTATCCCACATTTAGCCAGAAATGCATTAAAATCAGAAGACATATATTCCCCTCGATCAGAACGGAGGGTGCCCATTTTACATGCTGATAGATTTTCAGCCAAAACCAAAAACTGTTTGAAGCACATGAACACTTCGGACTTTGCTTTGAGTGGATATACCCATGCATGCCTGGAAAAATCGTCAATGAAAGTCACGAAGTAAAGGTAATTTCCAAAAGAGGGTCTCTGCATAGGACCACAGACATCACTATGTACAAGCTGCAATTTCTGTGTAGCCCGAACTAAACCATCTTTTGGAAAGGAGGAACACTGCATTTTGTCCAAAATACAACCTTCACAAACATGTTTTCCAGGTGCCTCAAGTTTGGGCAAAGAGGACACCATTTCAGATTTCTACAGGCATAGCAAACTAGCAAAATTCAGATGACCAAAGCGTGCATGCCAAAGCTTTGCATCTGACATAGCCTGAGAATCATTTACTGCACATGCCAAATCATTTTTAGATCTTTCATAGTCTATGAGCTTATACAGCCCACAACATAAAATGCTAGAAGCAATAATCACATCGCCATTTGACAGATCATGAACTGTACACCTGTCATCAACAAATTTCACAACCAAGCCAATCTTGGCTAATGTAGAAACTGATAACAGGTTCTTTTTTATCCCTAGCACAAATAAAGCATGTGAAAAAGTGAAAGAACTACCATCAGCAGTAGTCAAAATGATCTTACCAACTCCCATAACAGGATAAGAGGCGTTGTTGGCGCATGTAACAGTATTCCCTGTATGGGCATGCTTGAGTGAAGAGAAGAAACTGCGCTGCAAGGTAATATGTTTGGTAGCCCCGCTGTCAAAATACCAAACATCTGAGTCTATTGCAGACATGCACTACTCATGAGAAGATGGGTCAAAACTGCAGATAGTAGTAAACGCCCATTCTTCTTCCTGCACAAGGTTTGCAGACTCTATTTTTGGTGTAGAGGCCTCTGCAACAACCATTCCAGCCTCTTTCTTCTTTGCCTCTTTAGCAGCCAGTTTTGCACAGCTCTTTATGATATGATCATTCCCTTTACAGTACTTACAAAACAATTTCTGCTTTTCTGATTTCTTCTCATCTTTATCTTCCTTCTTTGAATATGCAGAATTAGCAGATTTCTGCTTACTAGTTGAAGAGCTCCATTTTTCTTTGCCCTTCTGACTAGCCAGGAAAGCTTGATCTGCAACTCGCATAATGGACCTGTTCTGTCTGGACTGATCTTCCTGCAACAGAACAGAGACTAACTCCTCAAATGATAAGGCATTCAGATTGCCTTTCATCATCAATCGAAGAGTAGAAGCAAAACTCTGATATGAATCAGGAAGACCATTCAGAACGGTCTACACAAGTGAGCTATCTGGTATAACCTTATCAGCAGAAATCAACTATTCCTTCAAGTCTTTGATCTTCATTAGGAAACTATCCATAGAATCACCTTCATTCATGTGCTCACTCTCCAACTCTTTTCGGATTTAAGCAACACGAGCCTCATTCCTAGCTTGGTACAATGTGGTAAGTGTATCCCAAGTATCCTTAGCTGTTCTGCAAGAGCGAATATGAGGAATAATGGCACGTTTGATAGACAAAGCTATCAACGCATGTGCCTGGGCATCTCTGCCATGCCAGCGAATCTGCTCTGCAGTAGGTGCAGCAGAAACAATAGCACGAACAGGAATCTACAGAATATCATCTTCGACACCATTTTCATCAGCTCCAACACCTGTATTTGTAGTACCTGTAGTCAGAGGTGTGATAGGACGTCTTTCAACACCCTGCACAATGTTCCAAAATCCTTTTGCAACCAATACATGTCGCATCATATAAGCCCCACAATGGGTAGTTGGTACCATCCAACTTATCCTCAACAACCAACATACGAAATAAATCACTGCTTTCAGCCATGGCCGGTGACTAAAATACCTTGATGCAAAAAATTGACTGTATCTCAAAAAGTTGAACAGAACTACCCAAACGAGGTTTGCTACACGTGAAGCAAACTTCGAGATGCTTAAACTGGCAAACAAAAATTGGTATATACCTTTGGCACAAAAAGATGAAATAGCCTGCACAAGCAATGCGATAGTGCGTTCGGAGGCCAAACTGAGCTCAGATCGCGATTTCGGCACCACAGAACGAAGCTGTTTTGATCTCTGAAACACCCCGAGTATGCTCACCAAATTTTGTGTGAATCTGAGACTGCAAACGGAGGGTGTTGACGGTGCCCTAGATGAAGCTACGACCTTCTCTAATACCAATTGTTGGAGTTAGACGTCTGCGGAAGCACATGAACAGCACAAGGAAGAAGAAGAAGCTTGGAGCACAAACACACAATACTGAATGTATTACTAGAGAACGTACAAAGATAAGTAGCCCATTAGGGCAATAGGTGTATATACAAGCCGGGGGAAAAAAACCTCCTAAAGAGGAAAAAAGTGCCCCGACGGTCCTAGTGTGTTTATACACATCACTACCTAATTATATCAACATAGATGAGATGATCTAGTTATTGACATTAGTGAGACTGGGAGTAGAGATATGACTCTTCTCTTTACAGTTTATAGGAGATAGAGATATATCTAACCTATTAGGGCACCAAACTCTTAGTTGGTGTTACATCATGAGTATGATGAGTAAACATCAATTAGGAGGATGGGTACTTAGGGATTATCTGAATCTCAAAAGGTTTTGCATTCATATGGCAAACTATAGGGAAGAGAAATATTAGAGTTTGCACAAGTGCCAATAGATGCTCTTCCAAGAGAACTTAGTCCACAGGTAATGGATGAAAAACCACAGGCTTCTTGGTTGGTGAAATGTAGAGATTGCATGTTACTACCAAGAAACTCTGATATAGGAGCTGGATGATGGATTTGCATAGTTCACAAGGTAGTTTAGATTAAACTATTACTTGTGATTACACTCAAGGTTACGAATACATGGAGTGTTATGAGGGCAATCTATCATTTAGTCTGAGATGGGTTTGGAGTCACTTATTATGGAACTTTGTTCTGTATTTCATAGGATTATATGGTTTATTATCTCCATTATGATATGCTCAAGCCTATAAGCTTGGCACTTTTACACTTGCTTTACATGCTATTGCTCCAAGGAGGATACATCATATGGACTTAGGTCATTTGGATGATGTTGTATGTCATGGAAGTGAGTTTGGAGGTTGAGTGTACATGGGAGATAGTAGGCTTCACTCAGACGGTTTCCCACTTTTGAGATGATCTCATATGAGACTTCTTAAGGGAAATGATATGGGAAACCAACACACACAGAGATGACCATGTACATAGAGTACATGGGGTTCAAGGGAGTCCGAGCATTTTCTTCTACCATTACGGATATTTCACTTACATTTTCGAGGATGAAAATGCTTTCAAGGGGAAGGAAATGTCATATTGTGGATGCACACTCTTGAGTGATGTGGCATAGATGCCACATGGCATCACTAAGGGCATTATGCCCATTTGGTAGAAGGGGGAGAGAGCAATCTCTATGATTAGAGAGATTATTAACACTACACTAAGTAGTAGTAGTTTTTAGAGGGCTCTCTCACTATATCTTGAGAGAACTTAAGAAGTACTCAAGCTCGGCGGCTGGGAGGAAACAAGATACGCATCTCTGTGCATGCATCAAAGGGCTGGTATGTTGCACGCTACGTCGTAGTTGTAGATCAAAATGATTAACAACTTAATAGGGATGAAGCTTCACAAGAGAGAGAGGGATGTAACACAAGAAATAAATTATTCCCCTCCCACATCTGATGATGAGTCCCCAATGAGGACACCACTCAAGGCAAGGCCCAAACAAGGAGGACGGATGCAAGTTGTGATGGAGACTACATCGAATTTAGAGAGTTCCTTGGATGAAGAAAGTGTTAACGAGCCACCATGGAACCATGATCATATCCCCGTGAGCCATTGAGTAACACAAGGAGGCAAGACACTTCCCGCAGGACAAGGAGAAAGACCAATCGATGAAGAAAGAGAGCAAAGTCGGGCAGAGCAAGTAAATGATGAGGTAGGACCATCGAGGCATGCTCCAAGAAGAAAGAAGAACTATCAATCGCGTCGTAGAACACAACGACCACAACTCAACATCCCCTCAAACGCAAGAGCACCGCAAAGGCGCAGAAAGCAAACCAGAGTCTTTGCAGAGATTCGACACTATCAAAAGTCTGTGGAGCTTCTTATTCCATGAAGGTCATTTGCAAGAGTTGTGAAGAAAGAGATCCAAAGCTATTGCGTTGGACTTCGTATCCAAGGGATAGCCATTGAAGCTCTCCAAGAAGCTGCAGAGGCATACCTTATCTCAATGTTGGAGGACTCTAACCTGTGTGCCATCCATGCATGCAACTAGCTAGAAGATTTACAGGGAATAACCCTTAACAAATATTTGTACTCCCTTGTTTGGAGAACTTTTTGTATATCCCAAATGATGAATATTCTGTTAATCCCAAATGATGAATATAATCTTTTTCTTATGATATTTGCTCTCCCAAGTGTTTATCTCTTAGTGTACATGTTTTGAAGTCTATTTCTCCTATGTATCTAGGTATCTTTTTCCTGTACCTCTTTGAAGTGTTTTGCATAGTTTAATCACTCTTTTTACTGTATTTCTTGTAAGTGGTGTTGCTATAAAATGCATGCAATGGCCTAACAATGCAAAAAAAAGGCCTGCCATAGAAACACGGGGATGGGCCTTGCAAAAGTTTTTCAAGGCCCATCCCCGCGTTTCTGTGGCACGCATTTTTTTTGCATTTCTAAGCCATGAAACCACATGCTATGCACATTGGAGCATATGATTGGCCTTAGATAGGGTGCAATGCATGCTTACCCTCTAACCAATAGATAAACAATGTTGATGAACATTCAAATGTACTTATTTATTGCTGCATGCTTATATGCACCTAGAGGAGTCTAAATTTTCTCTAATTATTGCACATAAGAAGAGTCTTCCACAATTCCCCAAGTCTAGGTTGTAATTGAGGGACATAGACTTCCAATATAGGGAACCTAGTGCATGGGATGGCCTAGGAATGCAAAAAAAGTCCTGTCATAGAAACACAGGGATGGGCCCTGCAAAACTTTTGCAGGGCGCATCCCCGCATTTCTATGGTAGGCCTTTTTTTTGCATTCCTAGGCCTTTGCATGCATTTTGGGCAACAAAAATAGCAAGAATGATGGAAAAATATTGATTAAAGTGTGCAAAAGTTAAGAGATGGTAAAAAACATAAAGACAATGCACATGGAAATTGGAAAAACAATAATTGGTATTATAAAGTTTTTACAATTTTCTCTTGGCCTTGAGCCTCTTGACTACATTCTTTCTTCTCTAAAAAGACAGTGGCGATTGGTAAGTCAAAACTGATTGGGATATTAACCGAGGGTCTAAAGCTATTCCTATTTGACCTAATATTTTTCCTCTAAAGTTAACTCCTAGGGGGAAAGTCCTTGTGGATTATGATAAAATCTTCCTTTGGCAATTTTCCAATGTAATGTGCCAAGGAAGAGCCATGGCCATGGGCAAAATGGTCACCACCACTCTTTGCTGCAAATTTATCCACAGACAATCATAAAATTAAATAGATACATCTTCTATGAATATGATACAACCATAAATGTCATTAGATACTTACATCTTGAATCCTATCTTCATCCTCTCCTCTTCCCATTGCATCTAGTGGAATCGATGAGTGAGCCATGCCATGCCACTTTGGCATTTTGGTTGGCATGGCTCAAAATCTCTTCACACACAAACGCAATGGTGTCTACAACTAAATCACCAAGTGGAATTGTTGTCTATTCGATAATGTCAGAAGTGTTGTCCATGGGAACATCTGAGGTTGAGCAAAAAATACTAAGGCATTCGTTGAAGCATAGACCGAATGCCTTCTCAATATCAAGCAGGAACCAAAATTCCTCTCCGTCGACAAGTAAAACTGAAAACATTTCCATCTCTACCTCTGGTACAGTGGATTCCACGGGCTCTAAGTTGGAGGGTGGACTATTCTGTGTACTGGCTTCCTTTAATTTGTCCACTACTCCTTGTGGAAATTCTCTGTAAATTTTTTGACTCTCTACTTGAATTCAAGAAATACAAAGATATGTGGTTACATGGGAAAAAATCATCTAGCCAACACTAGAGTGTGCCCATGTATAGGGAAATGGTGCACATCAAATCGACTTGAGGGACACATAAGTGTAACAAAGTTTAATGAGATTAGTCACACCAAATTGAATGGTTAACCAAATATTCCTAAAAGGAAGTTGAGATTCGTTGTGGTTTATATAAGCATCTTAGGCCTTCATAAATTGGCACCATAAGTTATAATTTATAGAGAGCATTAAAGACAAAAAAAGGTGAAACACAAAAGTGTAGAGATGCAATTATGTGGATGAAGAACCCACTAGTATAAGACAATGGGAACTGAATCTGATTGTCAAATAAATGGACTCATAATCCGATGGAATGCATCAAATAGATAATGTCTTCTTAATGCATTCCAACAAGATATTAAAGATTATATCTTCATGTATGTGGAGTTAGTACTAAAGAGAGAATCCAATACTTGGATTTTGGAGGCAAACTCCCAAGATTGAAGCCTAAAGTTTCATCCAAAAAGTATGGCTTGAATTCAACAAATAAAAAATTGACCTAAAGTCAGGCCTGTAAGAAAGATCATCTCTGAAACCCAAACATTTTCTTGAAAATTCAATTCAATGGTAAGAATAAGAAAGATCTAGTCACGATGTCAATATTGGACATCTTAAAACATATCTAGAATATAAAGGAAGATAATTCTTGAAGGATCAAGAAAGATATCTAGGATGTTGAGATCCCACTAAAGATCCATGAGGATTGAGTATTAGAAGAATGAAGAATTGGTTGAAATGGTCCATTCTTATGGGTACTTGTGACCTTAAAGATAATACAATCTTTTACACTATGAGTTCCCATTTGGGAAGTAGTTTTAAAGATCTTAATCTTTTAGAAAGAAAAAGTAAAATAAATTTCAACCAATTAGAGTTTTGAAGCGCTAGATCATTCTCTATGGGATTTATTCTCTTAAATTGGACTCTCAAAACTAGGTAAAGTTTTGAAAGAGCCTTAAGTGCACCTTAAGTAAATCTATTCTCTCCAAAGTAAAGAGGAATTTATATCTTAAAGTAGATAAATAATCAAACTATACCATTCTATTTGTTGGGAAAGGATTATAAAAAAAATTCATCTCTTAATTCGAGGGAAAAAATTCTATCTAGATTCATCTCTTAATTCGAGGGAAACTGCACGTAAGAAATCTACCCATTTCACTAGCCTAGAGATACAAAGTATATGTACACGTATGAAAAAGTAATTTGTGTAAGGATTATGAAAGATTAGTCTTTCTTTTAGAAGAAGATATATTCTGACTTGAGAGATGAATCTGATGAGGAATTCTTAAGCAGTTCCATCTATCTTGCTAGGTTCATACATAAGTGCTACATAAAAATGAACCAAGATAGCAATTTAGTTGGCTCCACCTAATTGACATGTTTGAGCTATGAAGGCCCAACTTACACATAGCCTAAACAAGGAAATAAGATGGAATGTTTTGTTCCACCCTTGTCATTCTCTCCATACGTTTCACTTGATCTAGTTTTTCATGTGCAAAAGTAGATGGAGATTTGAATGATTGGGGTAGCGATCACAACACACATTGATTCTCCTCTTTTGAGATTCAGTCAAGGTAGGATCCCCTGTTTTTTAATAAAGGAGAAAAATAGAGAGATGAAGACCATGATCAAGGCGAATGATCATTGGACATGGGGGAATACCCCGAGGTAAATATCTCCACTCATTTTTGAGGGCAGAAATGTTTTTAAAGAGGGGGGATGTTGTATAACTACATGGGTCTAAGGGGTAGAACCCTTGGCTTTCTAGGTGTGAAACCCTTCGGATTTATTGTTTATTTACTCCTATTCGAAAGATATTGAACCTTCGGGTTAATTTTTAAGTTTGATTATCTTAGAATTGATTGAAGGTTTCTCCTAGCCACTTGATTTGTACATGGAAGCTTGTAGGTTTTTTTTAGAAGACACGTATATTTGATGTGCTTTCCTAAACTTGGAAACCATGTGATTCCCTTAGGGACCCATGTGATGAAATGTACACATGTCTCCTTGTGGCTTAGTTACACTCTTGGACTTGGAGCTATCTATTGGAGCTATCTTAGACTTAGAGCTATCTATTGGATCTATCTTAGGGGCTAGTGTGAGCTTTGCTAGTTTGATTTGTTGTGGAGGCTATGGCCCTCCAACAACAACATGTGTGTATGCAGGATCACCCAATGTATTACGAGAAAGTAACAACATGGAAATGACACTTGATTATTTGTGGTGCTGCTTAAATCAAAAGGAGCCAAGATTTCTTTGAAGAAGTCAAAGATAACACTCGTTTATGAGCTAAATCACAAGCTCAATAACATTTCTTGCACGCAAAAGAAAGAATAATAAAAACATTCAAAAATCTTGTAAAGTTCATTCTATATTCAAGAACTAGGTTGGCTTTCCCCTCCACCTTAATGTACAAAAGGAAAATGATTATAGATTCCACCCTTAATACTTTTGGTGTTCCTTCCAAGTGACCTTGTGAAAAATTTGAAAGGAAGTTACATGAAAGGCAACACTAAGCCACCAATTCTTACACTTGTGAGAAACATACATGTTTTAAGGTTAGCAACAGGGAAAGTATCATTGAAGTGTCCTTGAAGTGTCCTTGCCCAAGGGTGATGTGTATCTCACAAGGACTCCCTTGGTTTATGAACCCAATTAAAGTTAGCGTCACACTATGGTCGTGGAAAACATACTTTTATTAGGTAACTATGGTATAAAAAATAAAAAATCAAATTTGATATGATAGAGGAAAAAGAAGGTTGAGAGTGATAGAATTCTTTGAAATGATATAAAATGAAAACAAGTCTTTGAGAGTGATAGAAAAATCATTTCCACTACGTACACTAATATGTTACCATTCTTCTTTAGAAGTCTTAGTGTGAAGCATGCGAAATATAAGAATGTCATGTGGCAAGCCATGATTCATTAAATTTTTTATCTTTACCTGTCTCTCTCTCTACCATCTTGAAAACATGATTTTAGTAGTTAACTTCCACCCGATAGAGAGAGTGGAAGAAAGAAAAATTCTTCTTCCTTTTTTTTTCATGTTTTTGTGAGTAGAGATTGGTACAAAAACAAAAAAGAAATCAAATTAAATTTTATATGATAGAGTCCGAAGTCTTTTCGAGGGTGAGAGTGATAGCAAAATCATTTTAACATTACCTACACATAGGTTACCATTCTTCTTCAGAATTCCTAGTGTGAACCATGGAGGAATTTTATGTGGCAAGCCATGATTCATTAAATCTCTCTCTCTCTCTCTCTCTCTCTCTCTCTCGCTTTATCTTCTACCACCATCTTTCAAGAACATGAAGCTCTCAATTATGTGAGGTAGCACAAATGAAAACAAATCAAAGCAAGCATTGTGACATCCCATTATACATAGAAACGTAGACAACAAAAATCCTAGACATGAAAACATGAAAGATATTGATGAGATACTCCATCCTACAAGCTTTGTGTGCTTGTTTTAATGTGGAATTAAATTGAACAACCCCCTCTTGCCTCTTGCATTTCCATTGTCTCACATTTACTGTAAATTCTGAGATGAGACAAAACCGGAGACATACGAAAAAATCGGAATGTGATAACATGAAAGGGTTAAGGGAGGCTAGGGTTCTGATGGTGGGGCTCTATGGCAAGGTCGTGTAGGAATTTGGTTTGCCCTATGGGAGGGTTGGGCCACCCTCCCAAAGTTGGCCACTCGGTTCACTTCCAACCTTTGCCTTCATAAAGTCTCTTGCTCTATAAAGCTATGAGTTTTTTCTCCTTCTATGCAGGGCCTCCTAGTGAGGGGAGGCATATGGTTTCAAGTTGCTCTAAAGAAAGGATTCTCAAATGTGGGAAACAATGCTCACTTGTTTGTGGCTGGCTCATCTACGACACCTCCTGTCTAAGGCTCCAATGCATCAATCATCAAGGCCTATGCTGTAAGTGTTAACATGCAAGTCCCTAGTAAAATCTCAATGTAAAAATCGATTGAAGGTCCAAGTAACATCTGCCCTAACCAAACTTTTGGGAATTTGAAAGGGAAACAAAAGATAAGTGATTGCCTCTATTGTCTCAAAACAATGAAGTGAATGAGAAGCAAGACCCAAGTTTTAGCACAACCTATATGGATAACTCCAACAAGGAACATGTCAAACCTATGGTAACTGCTGTGAGAAAATTCTGTCCTAAATCTAAAAAGACAAATTGTTTTAAATATTTTGATGTTTTATCAGATAATGACTGTAACCCCTTCCAAAAATATCATGATTCTTCTGCTTTTGATGCTTCAAAAAAAGTCCAAGAAGATAAAACAAATGAATTAGATTCTCAAGCTAAGAAGAAGGATAATTAATATAAAAAAGCTGAAGTGGAAGAATGATGGACTCAGGTTAGAGGGATGAGAAAGAAAGAATCTAAATCCAACTCTAGTAATAGTTCTGGATCTAACTCTTCTGATGAGAAAGGAGATCATAAATAGGTAATATATGATACTTTCACTGCCCAATTACATAAAAACGATGAAAAGCACATTATGGAATTTCAATCATCTAAGGATACCTTTGAAGATGTTCCAATGACCCAATATGTTGATGTGCATTCTAAATCATAGGTCCCCCCCAAATTCGAAATGCAAGACACTGTCAGAGTTTCAAGTTCAGTGTTAAAACCTTCCAAAGGACACAAAAAATGATTGTTCCTCCTCACAAGATGGAGGATTATTTTGTTAAATTCTATGTGCTTTGGATTTGGTTGACCTCCTCTAAAGTTTCTATTTTTTACCATGTCTTTAGAATTAACAAAAGTGTTTGGTGTTTTCGCATTATTTTTCTTTGTTATGGATACTATAAAAATGATCTCTCTCAATTCTAAAGGTCTGGTTGAGAGGCAAAGTGATTCATAGCTGGATGAAGTATCTATTTATTATTCCTAGGATTATTTGCATTCAAGAGATTAAAGTGTCTATTTTTAATCTTAAGACGAACTTTAATATTCTTCCCTCCAATTGTAGCTGGTTTTGCACTAAATCACTCTAAGGTGAATGGGGTACTTCCATTGGTATTATTTTCAGTCTTGATCTCCTTGTGGAAGAAGTGTTGATTAGTCCCTTTAACTAGTGAGTTGGTATTAGATTTCTCAGCCCCTTAACTACATGTACACTATTATCAGTATTTATGCTTTCAATAGATCTAAGGGCACGGTTGAGTGTTGGTCTAAGATTTCTAGAATGAGTGGTGATCTCATCCTTCTTGGTGATTTCAATATGGTTTTCAATGTCCATGGCACAGACACTAATGAAGGGAATATTGTTCACGATAAAGAGAAAGAGGTCTCATTTCATTTATTGAATAGTAATGACCTTGTTGATATCTTTGTTAGCTATGGGAACGTTTGGAACAATAGGAATGAGCACAACTTTCACTCAGCTAGACTTGATACGTTCTACATGAATATCAATAGTTATCAAGAGCTTTGGCATTCCTCTTGTGAAATTGATCATACTTTACATATCTCTGACCCTTTGTTGTGCAATTTTTTTAGGAACTATCCTGACTACAAAGCTGGTTGACCTCATCTTGAAGCTTCCTCACTTAAAATCCCTTGTGTAATTGACAAAACTAGAGAGGTTTCTAGGAGAAATTTTAATAAGAATACTCCCCCCTCTCTTGCTTGGGAGAGATCCATTAGAGAAATCCAAAGACTGTTCACTCACTTTAAATCCTTTGCAAAACAAGCTAGGTACAAAAGTAAAATGATGATATCTAGAGAGATTGAATTAGGGTTTGCTACTCTGATGACCCATTTGGCGTTCATAGGATCCTAAAGCTTTAGGAGGGATTAAGGTATGAAGATTACCTTTTAGATCATGGTTGACTTGTCACATCAAGAGAATTCTAGGCTATCAAGTTGATAGAGTTAATAAAAACATGTTTGATTTGATGAAAAAGGAATCACCTAAAGATTTTATTCCTATGCTGAGGAAGAGTTCAGATGGTCATGCTATTGATATCAAGGAGAATTCATAGGAGGCTATTGCCTTATTTAGATGTGAGAAAGGGCACTCTATCTCTCTTTTTCAAGACTGGAGTTATTAAACTTGTGCATAAAAAAGGATCCAAGGATGGCCTAAACAACTAGAGACCTATCTTTTGTGTGAATCCTTTATACAAAATCTTTTCCTCTTCTCTTGCCAAAAGACTTAGTCCTATCATGGACATGATCATCCTCCATAAGTAGAAAGGTTTTATCAAGGGAAGGTTTATTCTTGATGCCATCATATCTATTTGGGAAGGTCTTGAGTATGCCATCTCTATTCTTGAAGATATTGGACTTGTTGGAAACTTTATCAAGTATGTTAGTGTTCTATTTAGGAATGCTCATTGTAGGGTTACCATGAATGGGTATGTGTCTAATCCCTTTAGGCTTCATAGATCTATTAGACAAGGCTGTCATCTCTCCCCCCTCCTGTTTTCCATAGCTAGTGATGCTCTTGGGTGGTTAGATAGAGATTGTATTAACCAAGGTTCCATTAAAGGGATTGACATCTACAATGCTTCTTCCACCCTTTGCCTTCAAATGTTTACCGATGACACCAATATGATCAATATAGCTGAACAAAGATGTGTTGGTTCCTTTTTGTCCTTTTTGAATATCTTTTGTCTAGCTAGTGACCCCATTGTTAATCAATAGGAGACCTCCTTAAAGTCCACCAACAATATCTCCCTTAGATCTGTGGAAAATAATGGCTATGAGATCATTCAAGAGGGTAGGGTTTTCATAGTTCTTGGTATTCCTATGGGTTTCAACATCTCTTTTGACCAAATAGATTGAATAATTGAGATCCAAAGTGCTAAGATGGATATCTCTTCAGTCCAACCTTCCTCACAGAGCCTTTGTCCTTAACCATTTCATCTTGTCCTCCCTAACCTAATTCCTCTCTTGTTGCAACTAGCCAAGGCCATATGTATTGCTAGGAGGTTTTTGTGGGGTGTCTCCAATGACTATCCTAAAGTCCCTAGAGTTGGTTGGCACATATGTCGTAGAAGTAAGGAGGATGGGGGTCTTGGTTTAATCTGCCCCAACATAATGGCTTGTATTATGTTTGCTAAATGGATTTTAAGAGCTTCATTGTCTAATAATTTTTGGGTTTGTTTGATTAAAAGAATTGTGATAAGTTTTGTTTGAAGAATTATAAAGCTTGGGGGGTAATGAATTAGGGGATATAATTGTTTCTCCTAAACCCTTTATTCCTAAAAGTAGTAGACTTTTGCGTAGCATGTGGAATGGTTGGATGGTGATAAGACAATCCTACACTCTGCACTTTGATTTTTCCTCTAACTCATAGTTTTTCTCCTTGGAATCCATGTGGATAGGTTGGTTATTCCATCGGATAAAAGCGGAAGCCTGTGCGAGAATGAATTAGTGTAGAAAAACAAGATTTGAATCTCAAATAGTCTTTTGAAGAATGAGGTGACGCTTGATGATGTTGAAATATGGCGATATCTGATTTGTTTGTTTGGATGTAAATAGTTCCTCATTAGGCAAAAGAAGATCTTGCATGGTTGAAAAGTTGGAAGCTTGCTCTCACTATAAGGAGTTGGACCTTTTCTATGTTGTTGAAGATATATATTTTCAATTAAAAAAGAAGGACCCTCCTTTCAAACCCACTGTGGACAAACTCACCAATGTTTGGGATGTGCTGTAGACTCCTTCTTAGTGGAAGTATAGGTTCAGAAGTATTTGGGCATTTCCCCTCTTAGTCAAACACTCTACATTATAGTGGTTGATTATGTACAAAGGGGTGTGGCCTGTCAGCAAAGCTAGGAAATTGAATATTAATGCAGACACTTGTTACTGTTGTGGCAAGGAAGAGGACCTTGCTCATCTATTCATAAATTGTTTCTATGCTAAGAATTACTTAGTGTCTTTGATACTTTTTGTAGTATTGTGGGCATCCCCAAGCTTGGGTATAAAGAAATTCTCCTTAGAACAAACAACAAAATGGATGTGCTTTTATGGCACCTCTAGAGGCCTCTGATTTTGTGATGTATATGGAACAGTGGGAATAATAAAGTCTTCAGTATAATCCAGAAAGACTTCTACTTTGGTTGTATTAGTAAGTTAAAGAGGATTGGTAATTTTTTGTATTAAGTATACTGACTGTGGATGCTCCTCTTGAGCACTTTAGAGTCTAGACTTATGCTCCTCTTGAGCACTTTAGAGTCTAGACTTAGTGATATTACTTGTAAGTTCAAGTTCAATTACACTAGATGTAGGGAACTTATGTTTGTTTTTTTAAATGGAGGTTTGGCGGAAGCCTACTCCCACGGACTTTAACTTTGAAATTGCAATTGTACAAGGAAGGGCATAGTATCCATGGGACCCCCCTTATCCCACAAGAACAGGGGTTTACAAGACTGATTTAAATGGCTGTCAACACTACCGCAGGAATAGACAAACGGTGGCACTCAGCCACAATGCAAAATCTTTTCAAATTACATGTCCCTTACATGTTGCTGCCAGGGATTGAACCCTCGCCCCCGCCTGAAGAGGGGAGAGGCCCAACCACTAAGCCAACAAATTGGAACGTAGGGAACTTATGTTAGCCACTGCTCTGCTCTGATGTGACATTCACTATGCTTTACTCCCTTTTCAGGGTCTTTTGTATTGTGGATGAGTGCATGTCCCTGGATAGATTGTAACACTGCATTAATATTCAATTTTTATCTTTGTTGTTCTCGATATAAGAAAAAGCGGAAACTAGAGACATACGTGATGGCTGGGATGATATTTATCTCTCTTACACACATCCACGCACTCATGCACAAAGCACAAGCAGTCGCACGCATGCGCACTGCGCAGAATCCATGCATTTAAAATAAATGGAAGCATGGCACATGATCATAGATGCGACATCGCGCGTGTCAGTGCCCGCAACTCCAATTTCTTCCATAGAGCCATCATTCCTCCCTCTCACTATGTGACGAGGTATCCATAATCCCGAGTTCATGCTTGAAGAAAATCCTGAATCCTGGCCTTTGGATCCCGACATTCTGAGAGGACGTCTCTCTCTCTCTCTCTCTCTCTCACTCAGACAACTTGCAAGCGCACACACAAATATGCGCAGATCTTTGTATTGAAACTTTCGGAAGTGTTTCCGAAGTCGCAGAAAACTCGAAGTGCTGCTTTGTGATGCTCTAGAGATTGTCCAATCCTGAGGCTGTGACAACTTACAAGCGCACACACAACCATGCGCAGATCTTTGTATTGAAACTTTCGGAAGAATTTCCGAAGTCACAGAAAACTCGAAGTGCTGCTTTGTGATGCTGTAGAGATTGTACAATCTTGAGGGATCTACTGGAGACATACCTGTACAATACTATCTTTTCAACTCCATTAATGTGGGAAAGGCTGTCGGACGTTCTCCATTAATCTCGATGCTCTTCGGAAACTTTTCTTCGCTGTACCTGTCGGAAACTTTTCTGCAAAGGTAAAATGGCACATTACTCGTAAACAAGCCTTAACGTTGATATCTGCACTCATATGTACACCCCTATGTATCCATTTTGTCGACTCGTATGTATTTTTTTCTGATATTTTCCCCTTCATATAAATATGTACAGTGCTCCAAAGTAAATAGAAGAATGCATTCACGTATTCATAGTGATAGATTACTATGTAGTACATGCATATATTTGTAGATCTTTCATGAGAGCGTGCTATTTATTCACCCACAGACTTGATTTTCATGTGTACTCTTGGCAGTATTGGTTTTGTACTCTGTACGCATGCCTGTAGTCAACACAGAGAACGTACTTCGATTTCCACTAAATCGAAGAATTTTTT
>CM035428.1:59205478-59212978 GCA_020310875.1 Ceratopteris richardii
TGTCGTCTATACTTTGCGTACCTTTTCCAAGTTAAATCATTCCAAAAGACTGAGTAGGTCTTGAGAAATGATATAAACAATTCACCTATGTCTAAAACTATAGTTCTTTATAGTTGACTTTGACACCTATAACTTCTAAATCATGGTTCTCCCAAATTACAACCCCTTTATTCAAATGCTTTTAGCTATAGGTAGCTTACCTTCCAACTTAAAGAATGAGTGCTTGTTTGCTCAAAACTTTACACTGTGGAAGGAGAACTGACCAAAACATTAGCATCCAATTTTTCATCTCCTACAACTTCACTTCTTCACATTTACACATGTAAATGTTCCTACACTCAATTCTCTCAGCCTGATCATAATTACAAGCTGAAAACTTGTACAAAGGGCAATCAAGTATATACTTAGACTTGTACAAAATCATTTTACAAAAGATTAAACGCAGAAGGAGTACACGTAGAAATATCATGCGTAACTTTTCTTCATTTTTGAGAAGTTTTACATCTGAGTGATGAGAGAGATCTTACACACTTCTAAAGTGTCTAATGACTCAAAATACTTCTAATTCTTCTCTTCACATGCTCTCTCCTCTTTGTCCCGATATTTTTCCTTGTATATATAAGCAAATATGTACAAGCTCATAACCATACAAAAGGTATAAGTGAGCTAACTATAAATTAAGGTAGTACATATGTGTACAAGTCTTCATCTTCTAAACATGTACTTTCTTCAGCTTCATAAATTGATCTTTTCTTCAATCCTTGACTTCAATCCTTCATCAAAACTTCAATTGGTGATTGACTTGCACCAACAACTCCCCCTCAATCATCAATTGAGGTTTTCTCTATCTTCTTTATACCTGCCATGTCTTTGAATCTTTGTAGCTTTGGTCCATCCAAGCTTTTGGTTAGCATATCAGCTATCTGATCTTTTGTTGAAGTATGTATGACTTCAATCTCCTTATCCATCAACTTCTCTCTTAGAAAGTGATATTCAATCTCAATATGTTTAGTCCTGGCATGGAAAACAGGATTAGCAGCTAAATACAATGAACTCATGTTATCTCCATGAATAGTGGGTGTACTCTGAATAATGTCAAAACTCTTGATAAGAGTCTTAAGCCATATCACTTCCTTTGCAGCTTCAACCATACCTTTGTACTCTGCCTCTGTGGATGATAAAGCAATTGTGTGTTTCTTCTTTGAACACCAAGATATTAACTTATCTCCCACATAACACAAGTATCCATATGTTGATCTCTTATCATCAAGATTACCTGCCCGATCTGTATCACTATATATCTTGATGTTTGTATGTGATGTAAAACCATAATACAAACCTTCTTTGAGTGTACCCTTAATGTACCTCAACACCCTTTGTCCTGCAACCCAATGTTCTTTCCTAGGACAATGCATGAATTGAGACAACACTCCTACTGCATATGACAAGTCAGGCCTAGTTAATGAAGCATAGATCAGACTACCAACCAAACTTTGATATAGCTTCATGTCCTTGAATTCTTCTCCTCCATATCTGCTCATTTTGTGATTCACTTGCATTAGAGTAGGTGCTACTCTGCAATCTTCCATTTTAAACTTGATCAAAAAATTCTTCAAATACCTTTCTTGAGTTACATACACTCCATGTTGAGTGTATGAAATCTCCATGCCCAAGAAATATGACAAGTCTCCCAAGTCACTAATCTTGAACTCTTTCTCCATTTTCTTTTTTAGGCTTTGAATGCCTTTCTCATCTGTACCTGTAAGAATTATATCATCAACATATATGCACATGTAAATGAACCCATCATCACTTGCTTTGACAACCAAGCTACTAACTGCTTTAGATACTTGAAAACCAAGTTCCTTCAAGAACTTCACAAGTCTATAATTCCATGCCCTTGGGGCCTGCTTCAAACCATACAAAGCTCTCTTGAGCTTACATACATGATCTGGATACCTTTCATCTCTGAATCCTTGTGGTTTCTCCATGAAAACATCATCTGAAATATAACCATTTAGAAAAGAATTCTTCACATCTAATTGACATAGTTTCCAACCTTTACATGCAGCAATGGCTATGAGTGTCTTGATGGTTGTCATCTTTGCCACAGGACTATAAGTCTCATCATAATCTATACCATATGTCTGAGCAAACCCTTTCACAACAAGTCTAGCTCTATACCTAGACACACTTCCATCTGCATACCTCTTTGTCTTGTAGACCCTTTTGCATCCAATGATCTTCTGACTATTTGGTTTAGGCACCGAATCCCATGTCTCATTCTCCATCAATGCATCATAATCTTCCTGCATAGCTTTCTCCCAATTTTCCTTACCTTTTGCCTCTTCATATGTAGAAGGGTCTTCATCGCCTTTACCATATAAGCATAATCTTTAGTAGCCAAAAAAGAAGTGTCATAGCTACATCTTGTAGGTTGTCATTTGTGTCTTGATGACCTTCTGAGTTCTCCACTTCTTGAGGTTGTTGGTTCATCTTATTCTGAATCAAACCTTGGAACTTCTTCAACTTCAACCTGTACTTCATTATTCTCTTCTTCATCAAATATTTGAACCTTTGATTTACTTTTCTTCTGATTCACAACTTCTTCATCACCTGCATTAATATTGATTGTACCTACATACCAAGTACCTTGATCATCAAATGTAAAATCTTTTGACACAAGGAATTGTGTTGTGGATGGACTCCACAACCTATATCCCATCTGCTTATCATCATATCCAATGAACACATATTTTTCTACTTTAGGTTCTAATTCGTGCATTAATTGAGATGGCACATATGCATATGCCAAACATCCAAATACTTTGCAATGATCTAGGGTAGATCTCTTACCCCACCATGCCTCATATGGTGTCATACCCTGCAAAGCTTTACATGGTAATCTATTGACCAAATATGTAGCTGTATTTACAGCCTCAACCCACAAATAATTGGGACAATTTTTCTCCTTCATCATGGATCTTGCAAACTCAACAAGAGTTCTATTCCTCCTCTTTGCTCCACCATTTTGTTGAGGAGAGTACCTGCAAGTAACCTCTCTTTTTATACTTGCATTCCACAAGTAATCACTGAATTCATTTGAGAAATAATCTCCCCCTCCATCTGACCTTAGTCTCTTCAACTTTTGACCTGTAATTCTTTCTGCATACACGTGATAATGCTTGAATGTATTGAATACCTCTGATTTATCTTTGATCACATAGATAGTGATCCACCTAGTAGGATCATCAATATAAATCACATAATACCTTGAACCATTGATACTGAAATCCTTTGAAGGTCCCCACACATCTCTATGTCCTAATTGAAGCTTCTTTGAATACATAAAACCATGCTTGGAATAAGATTGCTTATGAGCTTTACCTATGCCTCACATTTGTATGTCATATGTTGACCTGCAACATTAGGCAATCCAAGCACTAAACCATTGTTAACCATATCTTCAATACCTCTTTCATTGAAATGTCCAAGCCTTTTGTGCCAAAGATCTAACTCAGAGATCTTATGTCCTCCATAAGTGAACAAGGCATGAACAACATTACCTTGAATCTTTAATGTGAAGAGTCTTCCTTCTTTCTTCCCTAAAACAATTTGTTTATACCCATTGCTAGGGTCTTCCACAAAAACTCCTTCATTAGTGAACCTTACTTCATAAGCTTTTTCAACAATTTGTCCTACACTTATCAGATTCTTTGGAATTGTAGGAACATACAAAACCTTACTCAAAAGAGTACTTCCATCCTTGGCCTTCACTGATCCAATTGACTTCACATTATGCTTTGTATTATCACTTGTTTGAACTACATGATTAGTTACCTTATTCTCCAAATCAGTCATCAAGGCTATGTTGCCACTCAGGTGATTGCTACACCCTGAGTCTATGTAGAAGACTCTTTGGTCTTCACTTTGCCTTTCACAAGTTGCATTCATGATCAAGGTTGAATCCTCCTTCTGATCTGAAGCATAATTGTAGTAGGTTGTTGTAGGATTGGCTTTGGAATCCTCTACCTGCATTTCTTTCAAAGTAACCTCTACTACCTCTACCTCTGAAATTACCTCTTTGATTTCTGCCATCTCTTCCTTTCGAATTAAAGTTCTGATTATATCCACCATTGTTCTGCGTATTATGCCAACAATCATGAGCTAAGTGATTTGTCTTACCACAAATCCAGCAAGCTTTGACTCCATCTTCATTACTTCTACCTCTTCCTCCACCTTCGCCACCTCCTCTTCCTCTTAGGAAGTTAGCTTGGCTAGTTGTACCTTCCTCTTCATTTGCTTGTTGCTTCCCTTTGCTATTCTTCTTCTTATCCTTTGAATACATTGGTTGTTGCTCAAAAGTTAGCATGTGTGCTAGCAACTGATTTAAATCAGGAGTAAAATGATCTAGTGAAAATTCAGTAGAAAAAATGAATGGCTTCCATTTGACATCACCTCTCAAACCTGTGAGGATTTGCTTTACCAATTTATCCTCCTCAATATCTTCATCAAGTGCTCCTAATGCATATGCAATATCCTTCATCCTTGTTACATAATCAGAGATGGATTGAGAGGCCTTCTTCTTGAATGTGGTAAACTCTGCCCATAAAGATGCCTTCCTTGACTTTGTAGTGTTTTGGAAATGCTCCTCCAAAGCATTGCATATATCACTTGCACTTTCAAGACCTCTAATGTCAGGTGGCGAGTAGTCATTGACTCCCATGTAGATAATGCTCCTTGCTTGAGCATCTCTCTTCATCCAAGTCTTCAAATCTGATAGTTCATCCCTAGTTGGAACACTGGGATCTTTGAATTGAGGCTTTTCTTCTTCACTTGTGATATAACCTATCAGGTCTTTGCTCATAAGATGAGCTTCCATCCTCCTTGACCATGCTCGATAGTTTTCTCTATCCAATTTCTCTATCTGAAGAGAATCTCCCATCCTTTCTTCACCTATGTATTAAATTCTTTAACCTTTATAAGGAATAAGTGTACCTTTACTTCAAATGAAGTTCCTTCTGGTCTTCTTGATATCCTTTGTCCTCCTTCTCAAGCTTTGCTCTCAAGCTTTCACCTTTTGAATCTTCAAATGTTGAATTCTTTATAACTGCAGCAGTCGGGGTCCTCCTTTCTTCAATTTTGATGATTCCTGCTCTGATACCACTAATGGAGAGTGTTGATCTCCAAAAGAACAAGCTATCTTTGAAGTTAGAGCACCTCTATATCAAGAAAAACTTAAAACCTTTACCAATTTGGAGGATCAATGCTCAATTACCAAAATCTTGAACAAACTGTGAAGAGAGTAATTACTCAGAAAGTCTACTGCATATATCTCACTCATTGACTGATCAAATGTGTAAATGTTTTGATAAAACTTTGCACAAGGTGTTGTCTATAGTATGCGCACCTTTTCCAAGTTAAATCATTCCAAAAGACTTAGTAGATCTTGAGAAATTATCTAAACAATTCAATCATGACATCGGTATTGCGGTCAGTATGCGCATCGAAAACATAGCGCCGGTATGGGTGCTGGTATAGGCATCGATATGAGCACCGGTATAATCGTCGGTATGAGCGTCGATATTTCTGACGCTCATACTAACGATTATACCAACGATTGTGCTGGGAGTACTGACGCTTATACGGGCGATCGTGTTGAGAGTATCGATGCTTATATCCGCGACCATATCTGCAATTTTTTTTTGGGCAGGGTGTGTTGTCTTTTGCTATAGCAACATTACCATGATGTTCTCTAGCAAAAGACAATACACTCTACCCAAAGAAAACCGAATACATGTGATATGTACTCTAATGGCAACCAAAACATGATTTTATATAGCAAAATACTGTCGGACACAAAAGAGATGAGCAAAAATGAACCATGAATCATGTACAAAAAGTTGTATATTTCATAAATGATGGATGTACAAGAGTGTGGCAAAGCACTTCCATAGAGGAACCGAATACAAAATGTGACAAAGCACTTCCATATAGGAACGGAATACAAAATTATGACTTCCATATAGGAACCGAATACAAAATTATGGTGCATCATTGCCACATAGGAGTGTAATACAAAATTGTGGCAAAGCACTACCATACATATGCTCAAGGGGATCAAAACCTTTACACCTACAATCCTGCAACAAAGCATATGCGTAAAATAAGACAAATTGACATGGCATTTATAAAGAACAACTAAAAATACAAAACCAAGCTATAAGTTTACCTCATCATAGATTCTCCCATGAAATGATCTCACCTCGTCCCTCTAAGTCCTGCAACAGTGCAACCAATCCATGATGATATCCATAAGCTTCTTTGATTCGCGTCGGAGGACGACGCACTACCAACTCCTATAATAGATATGCAAAATGTTAGATGAATATACATGATGTGCTTAACACAAACAAATTTAATAATTAAAATGATATTTACAAATTGGTAGCACATATTGTCGTATCCACTACTACCTAAATACGACATTCCAACCATATCTAAACATGTGGTCGGCGCATCTCACTGCTATTGATCAGGACTATGTTGCTGCTCATCTTGAATCCATTCCCACTCTTCAACATCTAACCATACACGCTTTGGTAAGCCTACTCTGAAAGTATCGTGAGCCTCGGACCACTGATGAGACATCACCTCACATGTCGTATGCTGAATCCATTTTGAGCTCACAATAGGATGCCCATGTGCTGGCCGGTACTCTTCATATATCAACTCTGTGTTATAATTTTTGGAATCCTTATCCTCTTCGCTCCATTTTAACATGACAGAATGTCCAAACTCTATGGAGCAAAGCTGTCAAATGCATTGATGCATGGACTTTCTGGTCCCATCCATGACCAGAGCTCCATCACGTATGTGATATATCTTGGATTCGTCATGGTCATGCGCTCCCCAAGGTGTACGTGGAGATCCCATCTGATCCAATGTGGAGATGTTAAAATATGTATATATAAACCCTAAAAAATCTATAGATTTATTTTTTAGATATTCTCACATATATGTGTGTATGTATGTGTGTATTTATATGTATGTGTGTATGCATATGCATGTGTGTATGCATATGCATGTGTGTATGCATATGCATGTCTGTATCATATGCATGTGTGTATGCATATGCATTTGTGTATGCATATGCATTTGTGTATGTCTATATGCATATGCATGTGTATGTATATGCATGTGTGTATGCATATGCATGTGTGTATGCATATGCATGTGTGTATGCATATGCATGTATGTGTATGTATATGCATGTGTGTATGCATATGCATGTGTGTATGCATATGCATGTGTGTATGCATATGCATGCGTGTATGCATATGCATGTGTGTATGCATATGCATGTGTATATATACGCATGTGTGTATGCATATGCATGTGTGTATATGCATATGCATGTGTATGTATATGCATATGCATGTGTTTGTATATGCATATGCATGTGTATGTATATGCATGTGTGTATGCATATGCATGTGT
>CM035428.1:59217978-59222978 GCA_020310875.1 Ceratopteris richardii
GAAGTAGTGTGTGAGCTTCCTTCACCGAATGAACTTCCTTCTGGAAACTTCACAGTTCTGAAGTGCTACTTTTCGGTTAACTTTTGTACTGTGTGTACATCTTCATTCCACCGGAAACTGTGATCAGCTTAAAGTAGAGGCGTCTAGCTACAAGATGAGCTATCTCTCATACAAAGCTTCGAAGTCTGCTATGAGTTATACTTCGTTGTTCTACCGGAAAATCCTGATTTCTGAGAAACTGTAACTGACCGAGAATTACTGAAATATGTTTTACTGAGTAAACTGTTATTCACCTAAACATGCGTTTACAGAGAAGGTACTGAAGCACGTTTAGTAACGAGTCGTGATAGTTAACGATAAACTAAGCTTCCTACCGTAATACGAAATAACTTCAGATTCTTCACAAGTAAAGATTGCACGCAGACATCCACATGAACATGTGTTTTCGATTAGAGAAGATGTGTACAAGTAAGCTTGGCCTCTTCTTGCTCAAGTTACAGAAACTCTCCTACAGTAAGTAGTTTCTTATTACCATCTCTCTTCAGATGAAAAGATCCGACACTTCAGGCTTGTGTTATTCATCTGTACATACGCGATCTATGGCGTCTTCTAAGAACTTCTAAATCTCTCTTCACTCATACGCGATCTATGGCGTCTTCTCTCAGTCTCTCGTTCTCCTCTGTGTATCATCTACGATTCTCTCTCCGTGTATATCTGCGTCGCGTTCTTCAAATCTTGCTGTATATATATACAATTTCTTTGGCGCTCCTCTGCCCTGTCATTCTTCAATTCGCGTTATGCGCGCCTTACGCACCCGCCGCGGTTAATTGCTCTGTTATGCGCACACCACGCACTAACTTCGCATACTGTACACCTGTGCATAGATTTTCCGGAAGATTCTGTTTCTCTCTTGTTTGTTGCGTCAAATTCGTGAGTGTTTCCTTAACAGCTCCCCCTCAATCACTAATTTGACCTCTTCCGGTCTTTCATATATCTTTCTTTCTTTTATTCCTGCCATCTCTTTGAATCTGTTTGTTTTTGTTCCATCCAAGCTCTTTGTCAGAATATCTGCAATCTGATCTTTCGTAGGAGTGTAGACTATTTCTATCTCTTTCTCCATTACTTTTTCTCTTAGGAAATGGTACTGAATCTCTATGTGTTTTGTTCTTGCATGAAACACAGGATTCGCTGCAAGATACAGCGAGCTCATATTATCTCCATGTATGATCGGTATACTTTGATCTATACCCATGCTTTTAAGTAAAGTCTGCATCCATATTACTTCTTTTGATGCTTCTACCAGTCCTTTGTATTCTGCTTCTGTTGATGATAAAGCTACTATGTGTTGTTTCTTCGAACACCAGCTTACCAGCTTATCTCCTAGGTATATCATATACCCGTGCGTTGATCTTCGGTCATCTTGACTTCCTGCCCAATCTGAGTCACTATATGCTCTGAGCTTTATATCTGACGTAAAAGGATAATATAATCCTTCCTTTATAGTTCTTTTGATATATCTGAGAACTCTTTGTCCTGCAACCCAATGTTGCTCTGTCGGACAATGCATAAACTGTGAGAGAACTCCCACCGGAAAACTGAGATCCGGTCTTGTTAGCGTAGCATATATTAAGCTTCCTACTAACGATTGATACTTCTTCATGTCTTTAAACTCTGTACCACTATATTTACTGAGTTTATGGTTTACTTCAAGCGGTGTTGAAGCTTCTCTGCAATTTTCCATGTTGAACTTCTTCAGTAAGTTCAGGAGATACCTCTCTTGTATGACATATACACCATGATCTGTATATGTGATTTTCATTCCTAGAAAGTATGATAATTTTCCTAGGTCACTGATCTTGAATTCCTTTTCTAGCAGTTTCTTTACCTCTGTGATTCCTGCATCTGAGGTTCCTGTAATTATTATGTCATCTACATAGATACAAATGTAGATCATTCCTTCTTCTGTTCTTTTGATGAGTAGACTTGCATCTGCCTTCGAACTTTGGTATCCAAGTTCGTTCAGATACTTCACGAGTCTGTAGTTCCAAGCTCTTGGAGCTTGCTTCAGTCCATAAAGAGCTTTTCTTAACCTGCAAACAAAGGTTGGGTATCTGGAACTTATAAACCCTTCCGGTTGTTCCATATATACTTCATCTGATATATATCCATTCAGGAATGCATTCTTTATATCTAGCTGACTTAGCTTCCATCCTTTTGATGCTGCTATAGCAATCACTGTTCTTATGGTTGACATCTTTGCCACCGGACTGAACGTCTCGTCATAGTCTATGCCATGCGTCTGAGCATAGCCCTTGATAACCAGTCTCGCTTTATGTCTGGCTATCCTTCCATCTGCAAGTTTCTTAACTTTGAACACCCATTTATTTCCAATTACTTTCTTACCGTTCGATTTAGGAACAAGCTCCCATGTCTTGTTCTCTTCCAGTGCGGTGAATTCTTCTTTCATTGCTTCTTGCCATTGCTTCTTGCCTTTAGCTTCGTCATAGCTCTGAGGTTCCTCCTCTTCTTTAACCATATATGCATAATCTTGTTGAGTTATATATGATGTATCATACGAGTATCTTTCCGGTTGTCTTCTTACTCTGTTTGACCTTCTTAGCTCATATTCTTCGTGTGTGTCTGAGTACCCGTCTTCATCTTCGTTCCTTATACCTGTTCCGGTCCTGGACGTACTTGCCTCTTCATCTTTGTTTACCTGAACAATTGATTTTCCTTTCTCTCTTCTTTTTATCTCTTCTTCAAATTCTTCAGCTGTATGACTCTGATCTGCATACCAGCTTTTCTGTTCATCAAATGTTACATCCCTGGAAACAGTAAAATGTTTGGTTAGAGGGCTCCATAACCTGTAACCCATCTGTTTCTCATCATATCCGATGAATACATATTTCTCTGCTTTTGGTTCAAGCTTATGTCTCAGTTGAGACGGTACATAAGCATACGCTACTGATCCAAACACTTTGCAGTGATCAAGTGTTGGCTTCTTTCCCCACCAAGCTTCATAAGGGGTCATTCCTTCTAACGCTGTACATGGTAACCTGTTTACCAAGTATGTAGCTGTATTTACAGCTTCAGCCCAAAGATAATCCGGGCAATTCTTTTCTTTTAGCATAGCTCGTGCAAACTCGACTAGAGTTCGGTTTCTCCTTTCTGCTACACCATTCTGTTGTGGTGTATACCTGCAGGTTATTTCTCTCTTAATACCTGCATTCCAAAGATAGTCATTGAATTCTCGGGAGAAGTATTCTCCCCCTCCATCAGACCTCAGTCTTTTAAGTTTTCGTCCGGTGAGTCTTTCAGCATATGCATGAAAATGCCTGAAAGCTCCAAACACTTCTGACTTTTCCTTCAAAACATAAAGAGTTATCCACCTTGTTGCGTCATCAATGAATAAAACATAGTACCTTGATCCGCTGATTGATCCTTCTTTCGTTGGTCCCCATACATCTGTATGTATGAGTTCTAGCACGCCATCATGTTTGAATTCTTTCTTCTGGAAAGGTAACCTGTGGGCTTTTCCCATTTGACAGGCTTCGCATTTGTGAATCATATGTTGGTTCTGTACGTTCGGTAATCCCAGTACAGACTGGTTCGCTATCATAGCTTTAATTCCTTTTTCGTGAAAGTGACCTAATCTCTTGTGCCAGAGATCAAGTTCTGTAATTACCTTTTCATCATGTGTGAGCAGCGCTTGGCCAATGTTCCCTTGTACTCTTAAGGTAAAGAGTCTGCCTTCTTTCTTACCAGAAATGATCTGATAATATCCGTTCTTGGGATCTTCTACAAATACTCCTTTGTTTGTAAATCTGACCTGAAAACCTTTTTCGACTATCTGTCCCACACTGATCAGATTTTTCGGTATTGTTGGAACATACAAAACATTGGTTAGCAAATCTGCTCCACTCTTGCATTTCACTTTTCCGATTGATTGTACTTTGTGTCTTGTATTGTCACCTGTTTGAACAGTGTGACTAGAACTACCTTTCTCTAGTTCTGACATTAGTTCTATATTTCCTGACAAATGATTAGAGCATCCAGAATCAATGTAAAATACCTTTAGGTCTTCATTTTCTGATGTGCTGATTGAGTTCATCATCAATGATGTATGACTTTCATTCTGTGTGTCATTTGCGTAGTTGTTGTAGGTGGTGTTGTAGGATTGGCTCTGTCCCCAACTTCTTACTCCACCTCTACCGTAGCCTCCTCTTTGGCTTTGTCTTCCTCTTTGGAAGTTACTTTGATTTCTTCCGCTACTGCCTCTGCTATTGTTGTTTTGATTTTGATTTGATCCTTGTTGATTGTGCCAACAATCATGCGCCAGATGGTTACTTAGTCCACAAATCCAGCAAGCTTTCTTGGTGGTATTCTGGCGGCTTCTTCCTCTTGCTCTTCCTCTGCCAGTGCCTTTACCTCTTGCGTAATAGGCCTGAGAACTCGACGCTTCTTCGTCTTTTGACTTACCCTTTTCTTTCTTCTTGTTCTTCATATACATTGCTGAGCTATGTCCTTTGTCTGCGTCTCCTTTTAGGTCTTGCTCATATGTGAGCATCAAACCAAGCAACTGATTTAACTCTGGTACAAAATGATTTAGGGAGAGTTCAGTTGATAGTACGAAAGGTTTCCACCTTTCATCTCCTCTCAACCCTGTGAGCACTTGCGCTATCAATCTATGATCTTCGACTTCTTCATTTATGGATCCAAGACTATCTGCTAGATCCTTCATTTTAGTGACGTAGTCACTGATGCTTTGACTCGGCTTCTTTTTGAACGTTGTGAACTCGGACCATAGGCTGGCTTTCCTAGCTTTCGTAGTATTCTGGAAGTGATCTTCCAATGCGCTCCATATGTCCTCTGCTTTCTCCAGACCTCTAATGTGCGGTAGTAGATGATCTGACATAGTGTTGTAGATGTAGGCTCTTGCCGTTGCATCTTTCTTCTGCCATAGCTTTAGGGCGTCTAGTTCTTCTTTTTCCGGTTGACTA
>CM035428.1:59230478-59240478 GCA_020310875.1 Ceratopteris richardii
TATACCTGAGTTTGTGTAGACCAATTCAAGTCCTAGGAAGTACTTCAATAATCCAAGATCATTGATCTTGAATTCCTTCATCATTTGACCTTTGATGTGTCTAATTCCTTGAACATCATTTCCTGTAATAATGATGTCATCAACATAGACACACAAGTATATTACCTCTGAATTGTTCTTCTTTATAAACAATGAAGTATCTGCTTTACTCATCACAAATCCTTGATCTAGGAGATAGGTTGTCAACCTGTAATTCCATGCTCTAGGTGCCTGCTTCAATCCATACAGAGCCTTCTTCAATTTACAAACATGATTTACCTTATTAGGATCCTCATAGCCAGGTAGTTGTGACATGTAGACCTCTTCAGATATCCATCCATTCAAGAATGCATTCTTCACATCCAATTGGTACATGTTCCAATTCTTGGATGCAGCTACACTCACCATAACTCTGATAGTTGGCATCTTGGCCACAGGAGAAAATGTCTCCTCATAATCAATGCCTTGGGTTTGTGCAAAACCCTTGGCTACCAACCTAGCTTTATACCTGTTTATTGTGCCATCTGAGTTCCTCTTGAGTTTGTAGATCCATCTGGATCCTATCACCTTCATGGAGTCCTTCTTGGGTACCAAGTCCCAAGTATCACTCTCCTTGAGAGCCTCCATTTCTTCATCCATTGCTTCCTTCCATTCTGGTTTAGTAATTGATTCTTCAAATGTACCTGGTTCTTCATTCAAGATATCCTTTGCAAGATATACAGAGTGCTTGGTTACAAGTGAAGTATCATACCCATACCTAATTGGTTTCTTCTTTTCTCTTTGAGATCTCCTCATAGCTTGAGTTGAGGATTCTGGATTGTCTTCTAGTTGCTTCATCTTCATCTTCCCTTTGGATTTCCAAGCCTTGAATTCTTCAATGTTGATGGTGTCTTCATCATCTGAGCTTGTGTCCTCTTTCTGAGTTGGTTCTTGCCTGATAAGTTTTGGAAAGTCTTCTTCCATATCATAAGGTAGGCTAACTTTCCTGCACTCATTTTCATACCATGAGTCATTTTCATCAAATATGACATCTCTGCTTACCTTGAAGCCTTTGTTTGAGGGGTTATAGAACCTGTATCCCTTCTGATTCAAATCATAACCAATGAAGATACACTTTTCAGCCTTAGGGTCTAGCTTTCCCCTTACCTGTGAGGGAATATGCACATATGCAACACACCCAAAGATTTTGCAATGATCGAGAGATGGTCTCTTACCATGCCAAGCCTCATAGGGTGTTATTCCATCAAGTGTCTTTGATGGCAACCTGTTGATTAAGTATGTGGCAGTAGATACACTCTCTGCCCAAAGATAATTTGCTAGTTTTTTCTCATTAAGCATAGACCTAGTTGTCTCTACAATGAGTCTATTCCTCCTTTCAGCTACCCCATTTTGTTCAGGTGAGTACCTTGTAGTAATCTCCCTCTTGATGCCTCTTTCCTGCAAGAAATCTTCAAAGTCATTGGAGAAGTATTCTCCACCACCATCAGACCTTAGCCTCTTCAAATGTCTACCTGTTTGATTCTCAACTAATGCAAGATACCTTTTGAAACAATTAAATACTTCATCTTTATGTTTCATGAAGTACAAGACAGTCCATCTGCTATAGTCATCAATAAAGGACACATAGTACCTTGATCCAGATATGGATGGCTCCTTGCTTGGTCCCCAAACATCTGTATGCACCAATTCCAAGTAATCTTCATGCATAAAACCTTTCTTGGTATATGGCAATCTGTGTGACTTACCAAATTGACAAGCCCCACACTTGTATATCATGTGTTGCTTGGATACATTAGGTATCCCAAGCACACATTGATCCCTGCTCATTTGTTTTATGGTCCTCTCTCCAATGTGACCTAATCTCTTGTGCCACATCTCCAATTCTGATAGGGTTTGGTCCTTATAGTTGTACAAGGCAATATTCTTAGTATCCTCAAGTTCAAAGGTAAACAATCTACCTGATTTCTCTCCCTTGGCTATCCTTCTGAATCCATGTCTTGGATCCTCCACATATGCACCATGTTGAGTGAACCTGACCTGTAGACCTTTTTCAACAATCTGACCTACACTCATTGTTGGTGCAAGACAAGCCTACACACATTGGCTTGGAACCTTGGACTCATGGAAGATTAGCATGGATATCAAGGCTTCACTTAAAGCAAGGCTCATATGAGCATATGCTTATATGTTCTTACCTCTTTACCCCTTGTAAAAGTCTAAGTGACTTGTCATTTATTTGTAATCACTTGAAGTCATCCACCTACCTCATTAGTCGTGGAAATTTGAATGTTGTGATGGAGAGAATATCTCCCTACTTTTAGAGGAGAGATTCTAGGGAGCCTTAGTTTGAATTTCAAATTCAAATGATCTCAAAACTCCTATAAAAGATGAAGTGAAAAAGTCGTGGGTAACACACTCATTCTAGCTCACTCCCCGAGGCATTTTATCATTGTAACTCATTGTGTGTGAGGGCTACCTCATAGCTAACACCACAATACCTCATTTAGCTATGCTTGTCAAGCTAATGAGATTGTACAAACACATTAATCAATAGAAGTATACATTCTCTATCTCTGATTTTCTCTGAGTCATCATCTTCAAGTCTGTCAACTTCAAAGGAGAATATCTCAGAATCTACTGAACCAAATCAAGAGATCTATAGCTCATTGGAACCAGCTCAAGGTCTCCTACAAGCATACAAAATCTCAGAGGATTTCATTCAGCCATTTGGGAGAAATCCAACTCGAAGTGCACACTGGTCTGTGTCTGTAGAGTTCCTAAAAAGTCGGGGGTAACTAGAATTTTGCTAAACTTATTTCTCAGTGCATAGTTTATCAATTGAAGTGATTCCACTTGTGATTGGTAGCTTACTAAGGTACTTTAATACTCCCAAAAGGAATTGTTCCAATTTTAAGTGTGCTGGTCACACTGAGTAAAAGTCTGAGCAGGTATCACTACAGGAATAGAAAGTTTTTCTTGATTCTTGAAGTATCAAGTTATCTGTTTTGGTTTGATCATTACCCAAACCACTTTCAAAGTACATATATGGTTTCTTTGTGTCATTTGGAAGCTAAGCAAGTGTACTAAGCATATCTGAAAGAAAAAGAGAGCAGGTGTGAAGCAGGTTTTGCAGCACCAACTGATTTCCTGAGTGCATCCAACCATCACTCTCAACAGTGGTATCAGAGCATAGAAGGTAAACATGGGTGATGGTTTCCCTTCCTTCATTGACAAATTGGATAGAAACAATTATCAGGCTTGGTCATTGAGAATGAAGACCTATCTACAAGGGAGAAGTCTATTTGGATACATATCAGGAGATGAGGAGTTGCCCTCATTCAAGACTAGAGGACTACCTACAAAGGATGAACATGAAAGGCTCAACCAATGGTGTGCAAAGGATGCTTTGGCAAGGTCTTATCTCTTAAACTCTATATCTGACTTTCTTTTACCTCATGTAAGGAACTGTAAGACTTCCCAAGAGACTTGGGAAACCTTGTCAAACTATTTTTCTTCCAACACAAGGGCTAGGAAGAATCAATTATGGATTGAGTTCACAACACTTAGGAAGCAGCCCAAGCAATCAGTCTCAGAGTATGTGACAAAGATCAAAGATGTGGCAGACCAACTAGCAAGCATTGGAGAGGAGATTGAAGAAGAGCAAATAGTCAGGCAAGTGACAAATGGACTCAAGGCAGATGATAAGTGGGAAAGTTTCACCACTGCAATGGATCTCTATATGGACATGCATACCCCTGATCTCACAACACTCATGGGCCAACTATTTACACATGAAGCAAAGTTTACAAAGGCTGGAGATCAATCAAAAGGTAATAACCCCTCTACTCTCTATACTGATAAGAAGGTTAAAGATAAAGGCAAGAAGAAACAGGATGAAGAAGGCTCTACCTCTCAAGCTAATTATGCAGGGAGAGGTAGGTCATCAAGAGGAAGAGGCAGAGGAGGTAAGTCAGGTAGGGGGAGACCCTACAACTCATCACCTTGCAACATCTGTGGATTGTCCAATCATACCACAGATGAATGCTACAAGAATTACAAAAATCAGAGAGGAAGAGGCTACTCAAGAGGTGGATACTCTCAAGGGAGAGGCAGATTCAACCAACATCAAAGCTACAATGGATACAACAACCAATACAACAACAACTACAACAACAACCACAATGGAAACTACCAAGGTGGATTCAGAAATAGAAGAGACTACAACAACTACACAGAGGAGCAAGATGACTCCTTATTGATCATGAATATGACCTCCAAGATAGGTACAAATGATGATCATTTATTTTACATTGACTCAGGATGTTCTAACCATGTAGCTGGCAATGTGGCACTACTTTCTGATTTGGAAGAGCCCAAGGGCAAACATCAGGTACAAACAGGTGATGACACTAAACACTCTGTTGTCAAAGTTGGAAATGTGAAGACATGTGATGGTAATCAGAACCTATTGAGCAGGGTACTCTATGTACCAACAATAACTAAGAATTTAATGAGTGTTGGTCAGATTGTGGAGAAAGGTTTGCAGGTCAGATTCACACAACATGGAGCATATGTGGAGGACCCAAAACATGGATTCAGAAGGATAGCCAAAGGGGAGAAATCAGGTAGATTATTTACATTTGAGCTAGAAGACACCAAGAATATTGCTTTGTATAATTATAAGGATCAGACACTTTCAGAGTTAGAGATATGGCACAAGAGATTAGGGCACATAGGAGAAAGAACTCTAAAGCAAATGTGCAGGGATCAATGTGTGCTTGGGATACCTAATGTATCCAAGCAACACATGATTTACAAATGTGGATCATGTCAATTTGGTAAGTCTCACAGATTACCCTACTCAAGGAAAGGTTTCATGCATGAAGACTACCTAGATTTGGTACACACAGATGTTTGGGGACCTAGCAAGGACCCTTCCATTTCTGGTTCAAGGTATTATGTGTCCTTTATTGATGACTACAGCAGGTGGACCATTTTATACTTTATGAAGCACAAAGATGAAGTATTTAATTGTTTCAAAAGGTATCTTGCACTTGTTGAAAATCAAACAGGTAGAAGCTTGAAGAGGCTAAGGTCAGATGGTGGAGGAGAGTACTTCTCAAATGAGTTTGAAGATTTCTTGCAGGAAAGAGGCATCAAAAGAGAGATCACTACAAGGTACTCACCTGAACAAAATGGGGTAGCAGAAAGAAGGAATAGACTTATAGTAGAAACAGCTAGGTCTATGCTTAATGAGAAAAAGTTGCCAAATTACCTATGGGCAGAGAGTGTATCCACAGCCACTTATCTCATCAATAGGTTGCCATCCAAATCACTTGATGGCATGACACCATATGAAGCATGGCATGGTAAGAGACCCTCTCTGGATCATTGCAAAATCTTTGGTTGTGTAGCATATGTGCATATTCCCTCACAGGTAAGGGGAAAGCTAGACCCTAAGGCTGAAAAATGTATCTTCATTGGTTATGATTTGAACCAAAAGGGATACAGATTCTACAACCCAACAAACAAAGGATTCAAGGTAAGCAGAGATGTCATATTTGATGAAAATGATTCTTGGTATGAGAATGAATGCAGGAAAGTGAGTCTACCCTATGACATGGAAGAAGATTTTCCAAAGCTTACCAAGGAAGAGCCAACTCAGCAAGAAGATTCAAGCTCAGATGATGATACAATAAATCTTGAAGAGTTCAAGGCTTGGAAGTCTAAAGGAAAGATGAAGATGAAGCAATTAGAGGATAAGCCAGAAACTTCTACTCAAGCAATGAGGAGATCTCAAAGAGAAAAGAAGAAGCCTATCAGATTTGGGTATGACACATCACTTGTAACTAAATATTCTGTATATCTTGCAAAAGACCTGTTGAATGAAGAACCAGGTACCTATGAAGAAGCAATTACAAAACCAGAATGGAGAGAAGCCATGAATGAAGAGATAGAAGCTCTCAAGGAAAGTGATACTTGGGACTTGGTACCCAAGAAGGACTCTATGAAGGTAATAGGATCCAGATGGATCTACAAACTAAAAAAGAATTCAGATGGAACAATAAACAGGTACAAAGCTAGGTTGGTAGCCAAGGGCTTTGCACAAACCCAAGGCATTGATTATGAGGAGACATTTTCTCCTGTGGCCAAGATGCCAACTATTAGAGTATTGGTGAGTGTAGCTGCATCCAAGAATTGGAACATGTACCAATTGGATGTGAAGAATGCATTCTTGAATGGATGGATATCTGAAGAAGTCTACATGTCACAACCACCTGGCTATGAAGATCCAAATAAGGTACATTATGTTTGTAAATTGAAGAAGGCTCTGTATGGTTTGAAGCAGGCACCTAGAGCATGGAATTACAGATTGACCACCTATCTTCTAGACCAAGGATTTGTGATGAGCAAAGCAGACACTTCTCTATTCATAAAGAGAAGTAGTACAGAGGTAATCTACTTATGTGTTTATGTTGATGACATCATCATTACAGGCAATGATGTCAATGGGATTAGACACATCAAAGGACAGATGATGAAAGAATTCAAGATCAGTGATCTTGGACTATTAAAGTATTTCTTAGGTCTTGAAGTGGTCTACACAAATTCAGGTATCTACATCACTCAAAAGAAGTATGTACAGGATATGGTCAAGAAGTTTGGTTTGCAGGATGCTAAGGTATCTACTACTCCAATGGAGGTTAACCAAAAGCTAAGTGCTCATGAAGGGGAAGAAATCATAGACATTACAGGATACCAAAGTATGGTAGGAAGTTTGAACTATGCTACCTTGACAAGAATTGACATAGCATATGGAGTAAGTGTGCTTAGTCAATTCATGCACAAACCAAGGGTGCCTCACCTAGAGGCAGCAAAGAAGATGTTGAAGTATTTGAAGGGAACACAAAGTCATGGTTTGTACTTTCCTTATACATCAGATATTGACATAAAAGTTTACTCAGATGCAGATTGGGCAGGATGCAAGGATGATAGAAGGAGCACCTCAGGTTACATTTGTTTTGCAGGAGATAAGCCTATCTCTTGGTCAGCTAAGAAGCAACCTACAGTGGCATTGTCATCCACTGAGGCAGAGTATAGAGGGCTTGCCAATGCAACTCAAGAAGCTATCTGGTTGAAGCTTCTATATACAGAGTTAGGTCTACATACAAGACCACCTATTATCTTTGGAGACAATACTAGCTCTCTTCACCTTGCAGCAAATCCAATTTATCATGCCAGAACTAAACACATAGAAGTTCATTACCACTATGTGAGAGAGAAGTTACTTAGCAAAGAGATTCAATTGACATATGTATCTACTAATATGCAATGTGCAGATTTACCTACAAAGGCATTGGATGGAAACAAGTTATGCAGATTCAAATCTATGATTGGATTGCAGGAAGTAATTGAAGAATGAAAGGGAAGACTTAAGCCTAAGTGTTTGGCTTGAGGGGGAGCTGTTGGTGCAAGACAAGCCTACACACATTGGCTTGGAACCTTGGACTCATGGAAGATTAGCATGGATATCAAGGCTTCACTTAAAGCAAGGCTCATATGAACATATGCTTATATGTTCTTACCTCTTTACCCCTTGTAAAAGTCCAAGTGACTTGTCATTTATTTGTAATCACTTGAAGTCATCCACCTACCTCATTAGTCGTGGAAATTTGAATGTTGTGATGGAGAGAATATCTCCCTACTTTTAGAGGAGAGATTCTAGGGAGCCTTAGTTTGAATTTCAAATTCAAATGATCTCAAAACTCCTATAAAAGATGAAGTGAAAAAGTCGTGGGTAACACACTCATTCTAGCTCACTCCCCGAGGCATTTTATCATTGTAACTCATTGTGTGTGAGGGCTACCTCATAGCTAACACCACAATACCTCATTTAGCTATGCTTGTCAAGCTAATGAGATTGTACAAACACATTAATCAATAGAAGTATACATTCTCTATCTCTGATTTTCTCTGAGTCATCATCTTCAAGTCTGTCAACTTCAAAGGAGCATATCTCAGAATCTACTGAACCAAATCAAGAGATCTATAGCTCATTGGAACCCGCTCAAGGTCTCCTACAAGCATACAAAATCTCAGAGGATTTCATTCAGCCATTTGGGAGAAATCCAACTCGAAGTGCACACTGGTCTGTGTCTGCAGAGTTCCTAAAAAGTCGGGGGTAATTAGAATTTTGCTAAACTTAGTTCTCAGTGCATAGTTTATCAATTGAAGTGATTCCACTTGTGATTGGTAGCTTACTAACGTACTTTAATACTCCCAAAAGGAATTGTTCCAATTTTAAGTGTGCTGGTCACACTGAGTAAAAGTCTGAGCAGGTATCACTACAGGAATAGAAAGTTTTTCTTGATTCTTGAAGTATCAAGTTATCTGTTTTGGTTTGATCATTACCCAAACCACTTTCAAAGTACATATATGGTTTCTTTGTGTCATTTGGAAGCTAAGCAAGTGTACTAAGCATATCTGAAAGAAAAAGAGAGCAGGTGTGAAGCAGGTTTTGCAGCACCAACTGATTTCCTGAGTGCATCCAACCATCACTCTCAACACTCATCAGATTCTTGGTGATTGTTGGAACATACAACACTCTGCTTAGTAAATTCTGATTACCATCACTTGTTTTGACATTGCCTACTTTAACAACTGAATGTTTAGTGTCATCACCTGTCTGCACTTGGTGCTTGCCTTTGGGTTCTTCCAAATCAGAGAGTAAGGCAACATTTCCAGCTACATGGTTAGAGCAACCTGAATCAATATAGAACAAATGATCATCATTGATACCTGATTTAGATGTCATGTTCATAATCAACAAGGAATCATCTTGATCCTCTGCATAATTGTTGTAATCCTTTCTGTTCCTGTATCCACCTTGATAATTGCCATTGTGATTATAGCTATTGTTGTAATTATTGTTGTAGCCATGGTAGCCTTGAGATTGATTGAATCTGCCTCTGCCTTGAGAGTATCCTCCTCTTTGGTGACCTCTTCCTCTTTGGTTCTTGTAGTTTTTGTAGCATTCATCTGTAGTATGGTTAGACAAGCCACAAATATTGCATGGAGATTGATTGTAGGGTCTACCCCTTCCTGACTTACCTCCTCTGCCCCTACCTCTAGATGATCTACCTCTCCCTGCATAGTTTGCTTGGGAGGTAGAGCCTTCTTCATCAACCTTCTTGCTTTTACCCTTGTCTTTAGTCTTCTTATCAGTATATAGGGCAGAGGGATTGTTACCTTTTGATTGCTCTCCATTCTTTGTGATCTTTGCTTCGTGTGTAAAGAGTTGTCCAATCAGAGTTGTTAGATCAGGTGCTTGGATGTCCATGTACAAGTCCATTGCTGTGGTAAAGCTCTCCCACTTGTCATCTGCCTTTAGTCCATTGATCACTTGTCTGACTATTTGCTCTTCCTCAATTTCTTCTCCAACACTTGCAAGTTGATCTGCAATGTCTTTGACTTTGGTGACAAAATCTGAGACACATTGTTTTGATTGCTTCCTAAGAGTTGTAAACTCAATCCATAGCTGATTCTTTCTCGCCCTTGTGCTTGATGAAAAGTATGTTGACAAGGTTTCCCAAGTCTCTTGGGAAGTCTTACAATTCCTTACATTAGGTAGAAGGAAATCAGAAATAGAGTTTAGAAGATATGACCTTGCCAAAGCATCTTTAGCACACCATTGGTTGAGCCTCTCATGTTCATCCTTTGTAGGTAGGCCTCTGGTTTTGAATGAGGGCAATTCCTCATCTCCTGATATGTATCCATACAAGCTTCTCCCTTGTAGATAGGTCTTCATTCTCAATGACCAAGCCTGGTAATTATTTCTATCCAATTTGTCAATGAAGGAAGGGAAACCATCACCCATGATTACCTTATTTGCTCTGATACCACTGTTGGAAGTGATGGCTGGATGCAATCAGAAGATCAAGCTGGTGCTGCAAATCCTGCT
>CM035428.1:59245478-59247978 GCA_020310875.1 Ceratopteris richardii
GTAACTTGTAATGTCTTGGAGTTCTTCCCCTTCATGAGCACTGAGTTTGTGGTTGACCTCCATAGGAGTGCTTGAGATTTTAGCTTCCTGCAAATTAAACTTCTTGACCATGTCCTGAATATACTTCTTCTGAGTAATAAAGATACCTGAATTTGTATAGACCAATTCAAGTCCTAGGAAGTACTTCAATAATCCAAGATCATTAATCTTGAATTCCTTCATCATCTGTCCTTTGATGTGTCTAATTCCCTGAACATCATTTCCTGTAATAATGATGTCATCAACATAGACACACAAGTATATTACCTCTGAATTGTTCCTTTTGATAAACAATGAAGTGTCTGCTTTACTCATTATGAATCCTTGGTCTAGGAGGTAGGTTGTCAACCTGTAATTCCATGCTCTAGGTGCCTGCTTCAATCCATACAGAGCCTTCTTCAATTTACAAACATGATTTACCTTCTTGGGATCTTCATAGCCAGGTGGTTGTGACATGTAGACTTCTTCAGATATCCATCCATTCAAGAATGCATTCTTCACATCCAATTGGTACATGTTTCAATTTTTGGATGCAGCTACACTCACCATAACTCTGATAGTTGGCATCTTGGCCACAGGAGAAAATGTCTCCTCATAATCAATGCCTTGGGTTTGTGCAAAACCCTTGGCTACCAACCTAGCTTTATACCTGTTTATTGTACCATCTGAATTTCTTTTAAGTTTGTAGATCCATCTGGATCCTATCACCTTCATAGATTCTTTCTTGGGTACCAAGTCCCAAGTATCACTTTCCTTGAGAGCTTCCATTTCCTCATCCATTGCTTCCTTCCATTCTGGTTTAGTGATTGCTTCTTCAAATGAACCTGGTTCTTCATTCAATAGATCCTTTGCAAGATATACAGAATGCTTGGTTACAAGGGAAGTATCATACCCATATCTAATAGGCTTCTTACTTTCTCTTTGAGATCTCCTCATAGCTTGAGTTGAGGATTCTGGTATATCCTCTAGCTTCTTCATCTTCATTTTCCCTTTGGATTTCCAAGCCTTGAACTCTTCAATGTTGATGGTGTCTTCATCATCTGAGCTTGTGTCTTCTTTCTGAATTGGTTCTTGCTTGATAAGCTTGGGGAAGTCTTCTTCCATGTCATAAGGTAGACTAACCTTCCTGCATTCATTTTCATACCATGAATCATTCTCATCAAAGATGACATCTCTGCTTACCTTGAAGCCTTTGTTTGAGGGGTTGTAGAATCTGTATCCCTTCTGATTCAAATCATAACCAATGAAGATACATTTTTCAGCTTTAGGATCTAGCTTTCCTCTTACCTGTGAGGGAATATGCACATATGCAACACAACCAAAGATTTTGCAATGATCCAGAGATGGTCTCTTACCATGCCAAGCCTCATAGGGTGTCATTCCATCAAGTGATTTTGATGGCAACCTGTTAAATAAATATGTGGCAGTAGATACACTCTCTGCCCAAAGATAATTTGGCAATTTCTTTTCATTTAGCATAGACCTAGCTGTCTCTACAATGAGTCTATTCCTCCTTTCAGCTACCCCATTTTGTTCAGGTTAATACCTTGTAGTAATCTCCCTCTTGATGCCTCTTTCCTGCAAGAAATCTTCAAAGTCATTGGAGAAGTATTCTCCACCACCATTTGACCTTAGTTTCTTCAAATGTCTACCTGTTTGATTTTCAACTAGTGCAAGGTACTTCTTGAAACAATTAAATACTTCATCTTTATGTTTCATGAAACATAAGACAGTCCACCTGCTATAGTCATCAATGAAGGACACATAGTACCTTGATCCAGATATGGATGGCTCCTTGCTAGGTCCCCAAACATCTGTATGCACCAATTCCAGATAATCTTCATGCATGAACCCTTTCTTGGTATAGGGCAATCTGTGTGACTTACCAAATTGACAAGCCCCACACTTGTATATCATGTGTTGCTTGGATACATTAGGTATCCCAAGCACACATTGATCCCTACTCATTTGCTTTAAGATCCTCTCTCCAATGTGACCTAATCTCTTGTGCCAAATCTCCAATTCTGATAGTGTTTGATCTTTATAGTTGTACAAAGCAATATTCTTAGTGTCTTCAAGTTCAAAGGTAAACAATCTACCTGATTTTTCTCCCTTGGCTATCCTTCTGAATCCATGTCTTGGATCCTCCACATATGCTCCATGTTGTGTGAATCTGACCTGTAGACCTTTTTCCACAATCTGACCTACACTCATTAGGTTCTTGGTGATTGTTGGAACATACAATACTCTGCTCAATAAATTCTGATTACCATCACTAGTTTTGACATTGCCTACTTTAACAACTGAATGTTTAGTGTCATCACCTGTCTGCACTTGATGCTTGCCTTTGGGTTCTTCCAAATCAGAAAGTAATGCAACATTTCCAGCTACATGATTAGAGCAACCTGAATCAATATAGAATAAGTGATCATCATTGATACCTGACTTAGAAGTCATATTC
>CM035428.1:59255478-59257978 GCA_020310875.1 Ceratopteris richardii
TCAATCTCTTTATCCATCACCTTCTCTCTTAGAAAGTGATACTGAATCTCAATATGTTTGGTCCTGGCATGAAAAACAGGATTAGCAGCTAAATACAATGAACTCATGTTATCTCCAAATATAATTGGTACCCCATGCACAATGTCAAAACTCTTCATCAATGTCTTGACCCAAATTACTTCCTTTGCAGCTTCAACCATGCCTTTATACTCTGCTTCTGTAGAAGACAAAGCAACTGTATGTTGCTTCTTAGAACACCATGAGATTAACTTATCTCCCACATAACACATGTATCCATAGGTTGATCTTCTATCATCTAGATTACCTGCCCAATCTGCATCACTATAAATTTTGATATTTGTATCTGAGGTAAACCCATAATACAAACCTTCATTGAGTGTACCCTTAATGTACCTCAATACCCTTTGTCCTGCAATCCAATGTTCTTTCCTTGGGCAATGCATAAATTGAGACAAAACTCCTACTGCATATGATAAATCAGATCTAGTTAGAGTAGCATAGATAAGGCTACCAACCAAACTCTGATATTGTCTCATGTCCTTGAATTCTTCACCTCCATACTTACTCAATTTGTGATTCACCTCCATTGGTGTAGGTGCTACCCTGCAATCATCCATTTTAAACTTGATTAACAAGTTCTTCAAATACCTTTCTTGGGTCACAAATACTCCATGTTGAGTATATGTAATCTCCATGCCCAAAAAATATGACAAGTCTCCCAAGTCACTTATCTTGAACTCCTTTTCCATTTGCCTCTTGAGCCTTTGTATTCCTTCTTCATCTGTACCTGTAAGAATTATATCATCAACATATATGCACATGTATATGAAACCATTTTCACTTGCTTTGACAAGCAAGCTACTATCTGCTTTAGACACCTGAAAACCAAGTTCTTTTAGGAACTTCACAAGTCTATAGTTCCATGCCCTTGGGGCCTGCTTCAAGCCATACAAAGCTCTCTTGAGCTTGCACACATGATCTGGATACCTTTTATCTCTGAACCCTTGAGGTTGCTCCATGAATACATCATCTGAAATGTAACCATTCAAAAAAGCATTCTTCACATCAAGTTGACATAGCTTCCAACCTTTACATGCAGCAATAGCAATAAGTGTCCTTATGGTTGTCATCTTTGCCACAGGACTATAGGTCTCATCATAATCAATACCATATGTTTGAGCAAAGCCTTTGACAACAAGTCTAGCTTTGTATCTAGACACACTTCCATCTGCAAACCTTTTTGTCTTGTAGACCCACTTGCATCCAATAATCTTCTGACTATTTGGTTTAGAAACCAAATCCCAAGTTTGATTCTCCAATAGTGCATCATATTCTTCCTGCATAGCACTCTCCCATTTTTCCTTACCTTTTGCCTCTTCATATGTAGAAGGGTCTTCATCTGTATTCACCATATAAGCATAATCTTTTGTGGCTAGAAATGAAGTATCATAACTATACCTTGTAGGTTGCCACCTATTTCTTGATGACCTTCTGAGTTCTCCACTCCTTGAAGTTTCTGGCTCTTCACATTCAGGATCAAATCTTGGTGTCTCTTCCACTTCAACCTGCACTTCATTATTCTCTTGCTCATCAAATATCTGAACTTTTGATTTACCTTTTCTTTGACTCACTTCTTCTTCATCACTTGTATTGATGTTGATTGTAACTGCATACCAAGTGCTTTGTTCATCAAATGTAACATCTTTAGAAACCATAAATTGTTTTGTTGATGGACTCCACAATCTATAGCCCATCTGCTTGTCATCATAGCCAATGAAAACATACTTTTCAGCTTTGGGTTCCAATTTGTGTCTTAATTGTGATGGCACATATGCATATGCCACACACCCAAATACTCTGCAATGATCCAAGGTAGGTCTTTTACCCCACCAAGCCTCATATGGTGTCATACCCTGCAAGGCTTTACATGGTAACCTATTGACCAAATAAGTGGCTGTATTTACAGCCTCAGCCCACAAATAATTAGGGCAATTTTTCTCCTTCATCATGGATCTTGCAAACTCAACAAGAGTTCTATTTCTCCTTTCTGCAACACCATTTTGTTGAGGAGAGTACCTGCAAGTAACTTCCCTTTTTATACCTACATTCCATAAGTAATCACTGAACTCATTTGAGAAATACTCTCCCCCTCCATCTGACCTTAGTCTTTTCAACTTATGACCTGTAATTCTTTCTGCATATGCATGATAGTGTTTAAATGTATTAAACACTTCTGACTTATCTTTGATCACATAGATAGTGATCCACCTAGTAGCATCATCAACATAAATCACATAATACCTTGATCCATTTATACTGAAATCTTTTGATGGTCCCCACACATCTGTGTGTACCAACTCAAGCTTCTCTGAGTGCATAAAACCGTGCTTGGAATATGAATGTTTATGAGCCTTACCTAATTGACATGCCTCACATTTGTATGTCATATGTTGACCTGCAACATTAGGCAATCCAAGCA
>CM035428.1:59265478-59270478 GCA_020310875.1 Ceratopteris richardii
ACTTCCCAAGAGACTTGGGAGACCTTGTCAACATACTTTTCATCAAGCACAAGAGCCAGAAAGAATCAGCTATGGATTGAGTTTACAACTCTCAGGAAGCAATCAAAACAATGTGTTTCAGATTTTGTCACCAAAGTCAAAGATATAGCAGATCAACTTGCAAGTGTTGGAGAAGAAATTGAAGAAGAGCAAATAGTCAGACAAGTGATCAATGGACTCAAAGCAGATGACAAGTGGGAGAGCTTTACCACTGCAATGGACTTGTACATGGACATCCAATCACCTGATCTAACCACTCTGATTGGACAACTCTTTACACATGAAGCAAAGATCACAAAGAATGGAGAGCAATCAAAAGGTAACAATCCCTCTGCCCTATATACAGATAAGAAGTCTAAAGACAAGGGTAAAAGTAAGAAAGTTGATGAAGAAGGATCCACCTCCCAAGCAAACTATGCAGGGAGAGGTAGATCATCTAGAGGTAGGGGCAGAGGAGGTAAGTCAGGTAGGGGGAGACCCTATAATCAATCTCCATGCAATATTTGTGGCTTGTCTAACCATACTACAGATGAATGCTACAAAAACTACAAGAACCAAAGAGGAAGAGGTCACCAAAGAGGAGGATACTCTCAAGGCAGAGGCAAATTCAATCAATCTCAAGGCTACCATGGCTACAACAATAATTACAACAATAACTACAACAATAGCTACAATCACAATGGCAATTATCAAGGAGGATACAGGAACAGAAAGGATTACAACAATTATGCAGAGGATCAAGATGATTCCTTGTTGATTATGAACATGACATCTAAATCAGGTATCAATGATGATCATTTGTTCTATATTGACTCAGGTTGTTCTAATCATGTAGCTGGGAATGTTGCCTTACTCTCTGATTTGGAAGAACCTAAAGGCAAGCACCAAGTGCAGACAGGTGATGACACTAAACACTCAGTGGTTAAAGTAGGTAATGTCAAAACAAGTGATGGTAATCAGAATTTGCTAAGCAGAGTATTGTATGTTCCAACAATCACCAAGAATCTGATGAGTGTAGGTCAGATTGTTGAAAAAGGTCTACAGGTCAGGTTCACTCAACATGGTGCTTATGTGGAGGATCCAAGACATGGATTCAGAAGGATAGCCAAGGGAGAGAAATCAGGTAGACTATTTACCTTTGAACTTGAAGATACTAAGAACATTGCCTTGTACAACTATAAGGACCAAACCCTATCAGAATTGGAGATGTGGCACAAGAGATTGGGTCACATTGGAGAAAGGACCATAAAGCAAATGAGTAGAGATCAATGTGTGCTTGGGATACCTAATGTATCCAAGCAACATATGATATACAAGTGTGGGGCCTGTCAATTTGGTAAGTCACACAGATTGCCATATACAAAAAAGGGTTTTATGCATGAAGACTACTTGGAATTGGTGCATACAGATGTTTGGGGACCAAGCAAAGAGCCATCCATATCAGGATCAAGGTACTATGTATCTTTTATAGATGATTATAGCAGATGGACTGTCTTGTACTTCATGAAACATAAAGATGAAGTATTTAATTGTTTCAAAAGGTATCTTGCATTAGTAGAGAATCAAACAGGTAGACATTTGAAGAGATTAAGGTCTGATGGTGGTGGAGAATACTTCTCCAATGATTTTGAAGAATTCTTGCAGGAAAGAGGCATCAAGAGGGAGATTACCACAAGGTACTCACCTGAACAAAATGGGGTAGCTGAAAGAAGAAATAGACTCATTGTGGAGACAGCTAGGTCTATGCTTAATGAGAAGAAACTACCAAATTATCTTTGGGCAGAGAGTGTATCTACTGCCACATACTTAATCAACAGGTTGCCATCAAAGACACTTGATGGAATGACACCCTATGAGGCTTGGCATGGTAAGAGACCATCTCTGGATCATTGCAAGATCTTTGGGTGTGTTGCATATGTACATATTCCCTCACAGGTAAGGGGAAAGCTAGACCCTAAGGCTGAAAAGTGTATCTTTATTGGTTATGATTTGAATCAGAAAGGATACAGGTTCTATAACCCCTCAAACAAAGGCTTCAAGGTAAGCAGAGATGTAATCTTTGATGAAAATGATTCATGGTATGAGAATGAGTGCAGGAAAGTTAGCCTACCTTATGATATGGAAGAAGACTTTCCAAAACTTGTCAGGCAAGAACCAACTCAGAATGAGGATACAAGCTCAGATGATGAAGACACCATCAACATTGAAGAATTCAAAGCTTGGAAATCCAAAGGGAAGATGAAGATGAAGCAACTTGAAGACAATCCAGAATCCTCAACTCAAGCTATGAGGAGATCTTCAAGGGAAAAGAAGAAACCTATTAGGTATGGATATGATACTTCACTTGTAACCAAGCACTCTGTATATCTTGCAAAGGATATCTTAAGTGAAGAACCAGGTACATTTGAGGAAGCTATTACTAAACCAGAATGGAAGGAAGCAATGGATGAAGAAATGGAGGCTCTCAAGGAGAGTGATACTTGGGACTTGGTACCCAAGAAGGACTCCATGAAGGTGATAGGATCCAGATGGATCTACAAACTCAAAAGGAACTCAGATGGTACAATAAGCAGGTACAAAGCTAGGTTGGTAGCCAAGGGTTTTGCACAAACCCAAGGCATTGATTATGAGGAGACTTTTTCTCCTGTGGCCAAGATGCCAACTATCAGAATTATGGTGAGTGTAGCTGCATCCAAGAATTGGAACATGTACCAATTGGATGTAAAGAATGCATTCTTGAATGGATGGATATCTGAAGAGGTCTACATGTCACAACCACCTGGCTATGAGGATCCCAATAAGGTAAATCATGTTTGCAAATTGAAGAAAGCTCTGTATGGATTGAAGCAGGCACCTAGAGCATGGAACTATAGGTTGACAACCTATCTCTTGGATCAAGGATTTGTGATGAGTAAAGCAGATACTTCATTGTTTATAAAGAAGAACAATTCAGAGGTAATATACTTGTGTGTCTATGTTGATGACATCATTATTACAGGTAATGATGTTCAAGGAATTAGACACATCAAAGGTCAAATGATGAAGGAATTCAAGATCAATGATCTTGGATTATTGAAGTACTTCCTAGGGCTTGAATTGGTCTACACAAATTCAGGTATATTCATTACTCAGAAGAAGTACATTCAGGACATGGTCAAGAAGTTTAATTTGCAGGAAGCTAAAGTCTCAAACATTCCTATGGAGGTTAACCACAAACTCAGTGCACATGAAGGAGAAGAACTCAAGGATATTACAGGTTATCAAAGGTTGGTAGGTAGTCTTAATTATGCTACCTTAACTAGGATTGATATCTCATATGGTGTTAGTGTACTTAGCCAATTTATGCATAAACCAAGAGTACCACATTTGGAGGCAGCCAAGAAGATAGTAAAGTACCTAAAGGGAACACAAAATCATGGTTTGTATTATCCATATTCATCAGACATTGACATCAAGGTATACTCAGATGCAGATTGGGCAGGTTGTAAGGATGACAGGAGGAGTACATCTGGTTACATATGCTTTGCAGGTGATAAACCAATTTCTTGGTCATCCAAGAAACAACCCACAGTAGCCCTATCATCTACTGAGGCAGAATACAGAGGGCTAGCCAATGCTACTCAAGAAGCAATATGGTTGAAGTTACTCTATTCAGAATTGGGCCTATACACAAGGCCACCTATCATATTTGGTGATAACACAAGTTCACTTCACCTAGCTGCTAACCCTGTTTATCATGCTAGGACAAAACACATAGAGGTTCATTACCACTATGTGAGGGAGAAATTACTTAGCAAGGAAATCCAATTATCATATGTGTCCACTAATATTCAATGTGCAGATTTGCTTACAAAAGCTTTGGATGGGAGCAAGCTATGCAGGTTCAAATCCATGATAGGATTGCAGGATATCATTGAAGACTAAAGATGAAGACTCAAGCAAGTGTTTGGCTTGAGGGGGAGCTGTTGGTGCAAACAAGCCTTAACACTTGGCTTTGTTGTGTGCCTTGAAGATTCAACATAAAGCTTGGACTATTGGTCCCTTGGAAAGCATAAAAGTTTGGACCTTTGAAGGATGTATTCATGTGAACCATATACCATAGGAACACATGCCTATGCTTTATTATCTTTTATCCAATGTAAAAGTCAATGTGACTTAACTCACCTCTTGTAATCATACCTACCTTCAAAAGTCGTGGATTGTGAAAGGTATGAATGGAGAGAATATCTCCATGTGACTAGATGAGAGATTTGAGGGAGCCTACATTTGAATTTGAAATTCAAATCTTCTTCAAACTCCTATAAAAGACTATGAAAAAGTCGCGGGGATGTGACACTCTTTCCGAGGCTAATCCAAGCAGATCATAGAGTGTGTGAGAGCTACTACTTAGCCTACACCTCTGAGTACCATTGGGCATCATTCTACATGCCAATGGGAATGTACATTTGATAGTGTCAATACAAATACTCATAGTTCTTAACTCTGTGTTCTCTGAGTCATTCACCTCAAAGTCTGTCAACTTCAACAGGGCATATCTCAAGATCTACTGAACCAAATTTGATGATCCAGGGCTCATTGGAACCAGCTCAAAGCATTCTACAACACTACAAAATTTCAAGTCATTCTATTCAGCCAATTGGGAGAAATTACTGTCGAAGCAGTCACTGGTATATTTCTGTGTTGTTCCTAAAAAGTCGGGGGTGTCTCTGATTTTGCTAAAGATCATGCTCAGTGTATAGTTTGTTAATTGGAGTGATTTAACTTGCTAATGGTAGCTTGTTAAGTTAATTTAATACTCCCAGAAGGAATTAAACCAATTGCAAGTGTGCTGGTCACACTGAGCTTAGGACTGAGCAGGTATCAATACAGGAATAGAAAGTTTTTGAAGTTGTGAAGGTTCAAAATCATCTGTTTTGATTTGGTCATTACTCAATCATTTTGTAAAGCACATATATAGTTTC
>CM035428.1:59277978-59284695 GCA_020310875.1 Ceratopteris richardii
CCTAGCCACCACAATTGCAGACACAAGGAAAAAGGAAAATTGCACAGGTACCAGTGATGCCATTGGACAGGCATTCAGCAGGGCTCATGAGGAATTGGATAAGTCAAATGGAGCCCAAGCTCTTAAGGAATCAGAAGCCTCCAGACTGCTCAAGTCCATGAAAAAGGAGGTTAGTATTCTTGATTTAATAAAGATGGATGGGAAATTCAGGTCAGAATTATTACAGATAATTGATGAAGCTTCTACGACAAGCTTAGTAGCTAAGACTACTATCTTACATCAAGGGATAATCAGGGGGGAAGCACCCCTTACAGATTATAAAAGCCCTCGGCTCACAATATCAATCAAGGGCCATGGATTTCAAGGTGTTATTGTAGATGGTGGTTCTGGCATCAATTTGATGCCTGAACATACCATGAAAAGGATTGGACTCCACCCTTCAAGACCTGCAAATTTCACGGTCACTTTGGCAGATCAGAGCAAAGTAAGGCCCTTAGGGGTAATCCCAAAAGTTCCACTTGAAGTACAAGGTAATCTATTTATCCTGGATTTTGTGGTTTTAAGATTGCCCCAGGTCGAAGGAGGATTTCCTCTCTTAATTGGAAGACCTTGGCTGAGGCATGCCAGCGTCATTCATGATTGGGGTAAGGACACCATGTGGGTACAAAAGAAAGGGCAGGAGCTGACACAAATTCATTTAGAAGAAGGCCCAGACAATCAAGGAAACACGAGTATGATGCAAACAGTGAGCATTTGCATGGAAACAGAAGCGGAGGATCAGCCCCAAATAGATTTTGAGGAAGAAGAGGATATTTTAAGTTGGCTTCATGCCGACAACTCTTCTTCTTGTTTTGGAATTTTTCTTGATAATCCTGGTACATCTGGAGGCTATGATGAAGACAAAGGAAAGGTCCAGGTTGATGGATTGGGAGAGCCCATCACTGACCACAGAAGGGGCAGGAAGATACCCCTCAAATACAAATTGGAGGAGGATGTGTCAACTAATAAGGAAGTTTCCCAAGCTAAAAGCAAGGTAAAAAATTCTGAGGTTGAATGTTCTTTCCCAATTCAAGAAATCCCTGCAGGATGGATACAGGACAAGGAGGAAAACATCGAAGTTCAAAATACATCTGCTTATGAAACAATGCACGAAAAGCTAGTAGAAGAAGACAAGGAAGCAGATGCACAAGAAGATAATCTGGTAACAAGAAATCCGGTTCAAGAAGTACATTTATGCACCCAAACAATAATCAACCAGTTCTAGTGGCCACTTGGTTGTGGAGCCACCCAAAGCTCCTGGAAAAGGTAAAATCATTCTTAACCCAGTATGCAGATGTTTTTGCCTGGCATTATAAAGACTTAGAAGGAGTGCCTGCATCTTATGGAGAGCACAGAATTCCTCTGGTTGAGGGAGCCAGACCCATCAGAGGAAGGAGTTATAGACTCAATCCAAAGTATGCCGAAGCTGTCTATGTGGAAATCCAAAAAATGGAAGATGCAGGAATCATCATTCCTGTGGAACACTCAGAGTGGCTCTCGCCTATGGTTATAGTACCAAAGAAGAATACTAATAAAATCAGGATTTGTGTGGACTTTAGAGCTCTCAACAAGGTGACCATTCCAGACGGGTTCCCTATGCCTTTTGCAGAACAGGTCATTGAAGAAGTGGCGGGGCATGCACTATATAGTTTTATGGATGGCTTCAGTGGCTATAATCAAATATCAATACACCCAGAGGATCGTGAAAAGACTGCTTTTATCACACCATGGGGAACGTATGTGTATGTAAAAATGCCATTTGGGCTAAGAAATGCTCCAGCCACATTTAACAGAATGGTCAATCTCATTTTTGGCCCCTTATTGCTGGAATCACTTAGAATCTTCATGGATGATTTCTCTTCATTTTCAGGATCTCACAAAGAAACTCATTTAGATTGTTTGGACCAGCACCTGAGACAGCTGCAGAATATTTTCCAAAGATGCAGAGAAACCAAGTTAAAGCTCAATCCAAATAAATGTCACTTCCTTGTGACAGAAGGAACCCTCTTAGGACATGTGGTATCCGCTAAAGGTATGGCCCCAGATCCTGACAAAATTCTCTCTATATTAAAGTTACCTAAACCCAAAACCCCTAAAGAGATCCAGAGTTTTTTGGGGCATACCGGTTATCATAGAAGGTTTATAAAAATGTATGCAGAGATAGCTAGACCTCTGACTAGACTCACAGGTAAAGAAGTACCTTCCAAATGGGAAGAAGAGGAGGAAAAAGCATATCAGACATTAAGGTCACGGCTAGTGTGTGCTCCTATCTTGGTCACCCCGGAGTGGTCAAAAATCTTTCATATACATGTCGATGCCAGTGCATATGCAGTGGGAGCAGTTCTGACTCAACCCAGTGAAGAATTTAAAATGGACAGGCCAATTCAATATGCCAGTAGAATCTTGACCAAGGCTGAAAGAAATTACAGTACTACCGAAAGGGAAGCACTAGCAATGGTCTTTGCAGTTCAAAAATTCCGCCATTACTTATTGGGGGTAAAATTTATTATTATATCAGATCACCAACCTCTCAAGTACTTACTCAACAAACCACATGCTACGGGTAGAATATGGAGGTGGTTACTGTTATTCCAAGAGTTCGATTTCTCGGTAATCCATAAGCCAGGAAGAGAAAATGTGATGGCGGATCACTTGTCCAGAATAAATAGGAAGGATCAAACCAGTGGTATCAATGATGATTTCCTGGACGCACACTTGTTTGCTATACAACCTAAAGGATGGTATGATGATATCAAGCAGTTCATTAATACTGGATTGTATCCAGAAAGTGCTAATGCTGTACTAAGAAAGAGGCTGCTTATCAAGAGTAGACCATATACTTTCATGCAGGGTAAACTCTACAGACAGGGCAAGGATGACAGGATGAGGAAATGCTTAGAGGAAGATGAAGTGAGGGAAATACTGCAATTTGCACATGAAGGAACAGGTGGTGGGCACCTTCCAGGGCATATCATGAGCCAGAGAATACTAGATGCTGGTCTATGGTGGCCTACACTCTTTAGGGATGCAGATAATTGGAGAAAAACATGTGATGTGTGCCAGAGGTGTGGACCTAAACCCACCAAGCAAAGACATCACCCTTTGGTAGTTTCCACTTCTTGGCAGCCCTTTGAGAAGTGGGGATTAGACTTTGTTGGGCCTATATACCCTCCGGCACTTCCAAAAAGGGAAAAGTACTTACTGATAGCCACGGACTACGCAACAAAATGGGCTGAAGCTATTGCATCAACGGATTGCTCTGCACAAACAGTGGCTGACTTTTTGTATTGTAACATCATTTGCATATTTGGATGCCCGCTGGAAATCTGTACCGATCAGGGTACTCATTTTGTTAACAAAATATTGCAGGAAATTTCCAACAGGTATCGCATTTTACACAGGACTTCTTGTGCATACTACCCACGAGCTAATGGACAAGCCGAATCAATGAACAAAGTATTAATTTCAATGTTACGAAAAGAATGCATGTTGCAGCCGACCTCTTGGGGACGGGCCTATCTGGGTACATTATGGGCATACAGACTGGCCTATAAAGAGACTGGGTATTCCCCTTTCAATTAGTTTATGGCTTGGTTCCTATTGAACCATTTGAATTTATCAGAGGCTCTATAAGAACGGAAAGACTAGAGAAAAATGGGATGGAAGTTTCAGCAAGACTGACTGCTTTGCATAAACTGGAAGAATCGAGAATTTTAGCATCCAAACAGTTAGAGAAGCTGCAATTACACAGGAAGGAGACTCATGACAAAAATCTATGGCAAAACAATTTGAAGCCTGGAGATTTAGCCCTGCTACACAGACCACAAATTTCTAATCAAAACAAAGGGAAATGGATCCCTCACTGGGAAGGCCCTTTTCGCATTACGAAGATGCTGTAGTGGGGTGCAGTGCAATTGGAAACACTCGATGGCAACACCCTACCTTTGGTTAACATTTCCAGACTCAAGGCTTATTATCAAGTATCATAACCATTGCATTTTCCTTTATCTTGTTGGTTTTGGATTGTTTTAATAAGTAGTAATAATCAGCTCACAGGATTGTTGGGCGTCGTTTTTTATGAAAATCAGAAATATGGGCGCATGTTTTTTTTTTTTCTTTTCTTTCTCAATAAAAATAAAAAAATGTTGGGCGCAAGTTTTGGGCGTCGTTTTTTTTTTTTATGAAAATCAGAAATATAGGCGCACGTTTTTTTTCTTTTCTTTCTCAATAAAAAATCCAAAAAAATGTTGGGCGCAAGTTTTCTTTTCCATCAATAAAAATAAAAAATTCATCACTTCATAAAAAGAAATTCATCACTTGAATGGCTCTTAGTTTTGCTAAGTAACTTTCAGTTTTGCCCTTTCCTTTGTTTGTCTCTCGGATGGATGAGATTAACATTGTCATCTCCTCTCTTTTTGATCACCTTTTTATGCTAGACCGCTCCTTCTTGAGAGGTGCTCCCTCATTCGAAATAGCTATATAATATGGCCTCTTTTTTCATTCTTGCTTCAACATCCTCAGGAATTCCGTTCTTATTTTCAGTGCACACACCAAGTTGTACTAGGGAGGAAAGAAGAAGAGCATCTCACACCCTCCTCACCCTCAATCCCCCTCAACGATCCCCCCTCTCCCACCCTATACGTTCAACCCCCCACCCTCTTCATCACCCTTCGGCACCCCAACCCCCCCTCTCCGACCCTCTACAACCAACCCCTGGCGGCACCCAACGATCCCCCCTCTCCCACCCTCTACGTTCAACCCCCCTCCTCTTAATCAACCTTCGGCACCCCAACCCCCCCTCTCCGACCCTCGACCACCAACCCTCTGGCGGCACCCGACGATCCCCCCTCTCCCACCCTCTACGTTCAACCCCCCCCTCTTCTGCAACCTTCATCACCCCAACCCCCCCTACCCGCCCGGCACCCAACGACCCCCCCTCAACACACCCTCCCCCCCCCCTCCCCACCCCGCCGCAGCCCCCCTCACCACACCTCAACCCCCCCCCTCACCACAGAAGCGCCCCCCCCCCTCGCCCCCCCTCACCGCACCTCAACCCCCCTCACCGCACCCCCCCTCACCACACCCCCCCTCACCACCCCTCCCCCCCCCCCTCCCCACCCCGCCCGCAGCCCCCCTCACAACACCTCAACCCCCCCCCCTCACCAAAGAAGCGCCCCCCCCCCTCGCCCCCCCTCACCGCACCCCCCCTCACCGCACCGCAACCCCCTCACCATACCCCCCCTCACCACACCCCCCTCAACTCCCCCCCCTCGCCCCCCCTCACCGCACCTCAACCCCCCTCACCGCACCCCCCCTCAACACACCCCCCTCAACACCCCTCCCCCCCCCTCCCCACCCCGCCCGCAGCCCCCCTCACCACACCTCAACCCCCCCCTCACCAAAGAAGCGCCCCCCCCCTCGCCCCCCCTCACCGCACCCCCCCTCACCGCACCGCACCCCCTCACCACACCCCCCTCACCACACCCCCCTCAACACCCCTCCCCCCCCCCTCCCCACCCCGCCCGTAGCCCCCCTCACCACACCTCAACCCCCCCCCTCACCAAAGAAGCGCCCCCCCCCCTCGCCCCCCCTCACCGCACCGCACCCCCTCACCGCACCCCCCCTCACCACACCCCCCCTCAACACCCTCCCCCCCCCTCCCCACCCCGCCGCAGCCCCCCTCACCACACCTCAACCCCCCCCCCCCTCACCACAGAAGCGCCCCCCCCCCCTCGCCCCCCCTCACCGCACCTCAACCCCCCTCACAGCACCCCCCCTCACCACACCCCCCCTCACCACCCCTCCCCCCCCCCTCCCCACCCCGCCCGCAGCCCCCCTCACCACACCTCAACCCCCCCCTCACCAAAGAAGCGCCCCCCCCCCTCGCTCCCCTCACCGCACCCCCCCTCACCACACCCCCCCTCAACACCCCTCCCCCCCCCTCCCCACCCCGCCCGCAACCCCCCTCACCACACCTCAACCCCCCCCCCTCACCAAAGAAGCGCCCCCCCCTCGCCCCCCCTCACCGCACCCCCCTCACCGCAACCGCACCCCCTCACCACACCCCCCCTCACCACACCCCCCTCAACTCCCCCCCCCTTGCCCCCCTCAACCGCACCTCAACCCCCCTCACCCGCACCCCCCCTCACCACACCCCCCTCAAACACCCCTCCCCCCCCTCCCCACCCCGCCCGCAGCCCCCCTCACCACACCTCAACCCCCACCCCCTCACCAAAGAAGCGACCTCCCTCCCCTCGCCCCCGCCTCACCGCACCCCCCTCACCGACCGCACCGACCCCCCTCACCACACCCCCCCTCACCACACCCCCCTCAACACCCCTCCCCCCCCCTCCCACCCCACCCGCAACCCCCCTCACCACAACCTCAACCCCCCCCTCACCAAAGAAGCGCCCACCCCCTCGCCCCCCCTACACGCGGCAACGCACTCCCCTCACCGCACCCCCCCTCACCACACCTCCCCCTCAACACCCTCCCCCCTCCCCTCCCTCCCATCCCGCCTGCAGCCCCCCGTCACCACAAACCTCATAGCCCCCCCCTCAACCACAGAAGCGCCCCCACCCCCATCGCGCCCCCACCTCACCGCATCCTCAACACCCCTCTACCGCACCCCCCCTCACCAACACCCCCCCTCACCACCCTCCCCCCCCCCCCCCTCCC
>CM035428.1:59297195-59302195 GCA_020310875.1 Ceratopteris richardii
TATCCATCACCTTCTCTCTTAGAAAGTGATACTGAATCTCAATATGTTTGGTCCTGGCATGAAAAACAGGATTAGCAGCTAAATACAATGAACTCATGTTATCTCCAAATATAATTGGTACCCCATGCACAATGTCAAAACTCTTCATCAATGTCTTGACCCAAATTACTTCCTTTGCAGCTTCAACCATGCCTTTATACTCTGCTTCTGTAGAAGACAAAGCAACTGTATGTTGCTTCTTAGAACACCATGAGATTAACTTATCTCCCACATAACACATGTATCCATAGGTTGATCTTCTATCATCTAGATTACCTGCCCAATCTGCATCACTATAAATTTTGATATTTGTATCTGAGGTAAACCCATAATACAAACCTTCATTGAGTGTACCCTTAATGTACCTCAATACCCTTTGTCCTGCAATCCAATGTTCTTTCCTTGGGCAATGCATAAATTGAGACAAAACTCCTACTGCATATGATAAATCAGGTCTAGTTAGAGTAGCATAGATAAGGCTACCAACCAAACTCTGATATTGTCTCATGTCCTTGAATTCTTCACCTCCATACTTACTCAATTTGTGATTCACCTCCATTGGTGTAGGTGCTACCCTGCAATCATCCATTTTAAACTTGATTAACAAGTTCTTCAAATACCTTTCTTGGGTCACAAATACTCCATGTTGAGTATATGTAATCTCCATGCCCAAAAAATATGACAAGTCTCCCAAGTCACTTATCTTGAACTCCTTTTCCATTTGCCTCTTGAGCCTTTGTATTCCTTCTTCATCTGTACCTGTAAGAATTATATCATCAACATATATGCACATGTATACGAAACCATTTTCACTTGCTTTGACAAGCAAGCTACTATCTGCTTTAGACACCTGAAAACCAAGTTCTTTTAGGAACTTCACAAGTCTATAGTTCCATGCCCTTGGGGCCTGCTTCAAGCCATACAAAGCTCTCTTGAGCTTGCACACATGATCTGGATACCTTTTATCTCTGAACCCTTGAGGTTGCTCCATGAATACATCATCTGAAATGTAACCATTCAAAAAGCATTCTTCACATCAAGTTGACATAGCTTCCAACCTTTACATGCAGCAATAGCAATAAGTGTCCTTATGGTTGTCATCTTTGCCACAGGACTATAGGTCTCATCATAATCAATACCATATGTTTGAGCAAAGCCTTTGACAACAAGTCTAGCTTTGTATCTAGACACACTTCCATCTGCAAACCTTTTTGTCTTGTAGACCCACTTGCATCCAATAATCTTCTGACTATTTGGTTTAGAAACCAAATCCCAAGTTTGATTCTCCAATAGTGCATCATATTCTTCCTGCATAGCACTCTCCCATTTTTCCTTACCTTTTGCCTCTTCATATGTAGAAGGGTCTTCATCTGTATTCACCATATAAGCATAATCTTTTGTGGCTAGAAATGAAGTATCATAACTATACCTTGTAGGTTGCCACCTATTTCTTGATGACCTTCTGAGTTCTCCACTCCTTGAAGTTTCTGGCTCTTCACATTCAGGATCAAATCTTGGTGTCTCTTCCACTTCAACCTGCACTTCATTATTCTCTTGCTCATCAAATATCTGAACTTTTGATTTACCTTTTCTTTGACTCACTTCTTCTTCATCACTTGTATTGATGTTGATTGTACCTGCATACCAAGTGCTTTGTTCATCAAATGTAACATCTTTAGAAACCATAAATTGTTTTGTTGATGGACTCCACAATCTATAGCCCATCTGCTTGTCATCATAGCCAATGAAAACATACTTTTCAGCTTTGGGTTCCAATTTGTGTCTTAATTGTGATGGCACATATGCATATGCCACACACCCAAATACTCTGCAATGATCCAAGGTAGGTCTTTTACCCCACCAAGCCTCATATGGTGTCATACCCTGCAAGGCTTTACATGGTAACCTATTGACCAAATAAGTGGCTGTATTTACAGCCTCAGCCCACAAATAATTAGGGCAATTTTTCTCCTTCATCATGGATCTTGCAAACTCAACAAGAGTTCTATTTCTCCTTTCTGCAACACCATTTTGTTGAGGAGAGTACCTGCAAGTAACTTCCCTTTTTATACCTGCATTCCATAAGTAATCACTGAACTCATTTGAGAAATACTCTCCCCCTCCATCTGACCTTAGTCTTTTCAACTTATGACCTGTAATTCTTTCTGCATATGCATGATAGTGTTTAAATGTATTAAACACTTCTGACTTATCTTTGATCACATAGATAGTGATCCACCTAGTAGCATCATCAACATAAATCACATAATACCTTGATCCATTTATACTGAAATCTTTTGATGGTCCCCACACATCTGTGTGTACCAACTCAAGCTTCTCTGAGTGCATAAAACCATGCTTGGAATATGAATGTTTATGAGCCTTACCTAATTGACATGCCTCACATTTGTATGTCATATGTTGACCTGCAACATTAGGCAATCCAAGCACTGAACCATTGTTAACCATATCTTTAATACCTCTTTCATTGAAATGTCCAAGCCTCTTGTGCCAAAGATCTAACTCAAAGATCTTATGTCCTCCATATGTGAACATAGCATGACCAATATTGCCTTGAATCTTCAATGTAAACAATCTTCCTTCCTTTTTCCTTGAAACAATCTGTTTATACCCTTGGCTAGGGTCTTCCACATATACTCCATCATTAGTGAACCTTACTTCATATCCCTTTTCAACAATTTGTCCTACACTTATCAAATTCTTAGGGATTGTAGGAACATACAAAACCTTACTCAATAATGTGCTTCCATCCTTGGCCTTCACTGATCCAATTGACTTCACATTGTGCTTTGTGTTGTCTCCTGTTTGAACAACATGATTAAAAACTTTACTCTCCAAATCAGTCATCAAAGATATGTTACCACTCAGGTGATTGCTACATCCTGAGTCAATGTAGAAGACTCTTTGATCTTCATTCTGCCTTTCACAAGTTGCATTCATTATCAATGTTGAATCTTCCTTTTGATCTGAAGCATAATTGTAGTAGGTGTTGTTGTATTGTTGACTTTGGAATCCTCTACCTACATTTCTTCCAAAGTAATTCCTTCCACCTCTACCTCTGTAATTACCTCTTTGATTTCTGCCACCTCTTCCTCTTGAATTATAATTTTGATTGTATCCACCATTATTCTGATTATTATGCCAACAATCATTAGCTAAGTGATTTGTCTTACCACAAATCCAGCAAGCTTTGCCTCCATCTTTGTTGTTCCTGCCTCTTCCTCTACCTTTGCCACCTCCTCTTCCTCTTAGGAAATTGGCTTGAGTAGTTGTTCCTTCATCTTCACCTGCTTGTTGTTTTCCTTTGCTATTCTTCTTCTTGTCCTTTGAGTACATTGCATGACCTGTACTCTTGTCACCATCTCCTTTAACATCCTGCTCAAATGTTAGCATATGACCTAACAATTGATTTAAATCAGGAGTGAAATGGTCAAGTGATAACTCTGTAGACAAAATAAATGGCTTCCATTTGTCATCACCTCTCAACCCTGTAAGGATTTGCCTTACCAATTTATCTTCCTCAATGTCTTCATCAACAGCTCCTAAAGCATCTGCAATATCTTTCATCCTTGTCACATAGTCTGAAATAGATTGAGAGGCCTTCTTCTTGAAGGTAGTAAACTCTGCCCATAAGGATGCCTTCCTTGACTTTGTAGTGTTCTGGAAATGCTCCTCCAAAGCATTCCATATGTCAGTTGCACTTTCAAGACCTCTAATATGAGGTAACAAGTAATCATTGACTCCCATATAGATAATGCTCCTAGCTTGAGCATCTTTCTTCATCCAATTTTTCAGATCTGCTAACTCTTCCCTAGTTGGAACACTAGGATCTCTGAACTCTGGCTTCTCTTCTTCTCCTGTGATGTAACCAATTAAATCTTTGCTCATAAGATGAGCTTCCATCCTCATTGACCATGCAGGATAGTTTTCCCTATCCAATTTCTCTATCTGTAGAGCATCTCCCATCTTGTATCCACCTGTGTATTGAAATCTTCAAGCTTTACAAACAATGTATGTACCTTTACTTCAAATTAGACTCCTTTTGCCTTTCTTGATGTCGAGTAGACTTCTCCTCAGGCTTTTGACTCCAAGCTTTCACTTCTTAGTTCTTCAAGTGTTGAATTTCTTGAATCTGCAGCAGTCGGGATCCTCCTTTCCTTGATTTGATGTCTCCTGCTCTGATACCATTGATGGAGAGTGTTAATCTCCAAAAGAACAACTTACTCTTGTGATTAGAGCACCTCTATACCAAGAGTAACTCAAAACTTCCACTAATTTAGAGGATCAATCTCCAACTTATCAAAATTGAGAAAATCTGTGAAGAAGATAAAACACAGAAAAGTCTGCTGCACTATTTCTTCACATTGACCTATCAAACGTGTAAAGTTTTTGATGAAACTTTGTACGAATCATCTCCTAGAGATTGCGCATCTCTTCCAAGTTAAAGTTCTCAAAAAGGTTTAGTATAACTTGAGAAATCAACTTCACAAGTTACCTATGTCCAAATCTGTACTTCTGAGAAGTCGATTTGACACCCCTAACTTCTTAGTTTTGGTTCTCACAATGTCGAACCCATTTTACAAAATCCTTTTAGATGTAGATAGCTTATCTCTCAACTTAGATTTTGAGCTATCATATGTGTAAAACTTTACACTGTGCACTGAGCACTACTCATTTCTTTCAACTCAAAATATGCGCCAGTTTCAGAGAACTGTGAACATTCAACACATATGAATGTTCCTACTTACAATTCTCCTAGCCTGTTTTCAATTAGACTCTGAAACTCAGGTCACAGGCTCATTAACTAACAACTTAGATATCCTCAAAAGGATTTCTTAATTGATCAAACAAAGATGGAGCAGACACAGAAACATCGGGCGCAAGATTTTCAATTACTCAGAAAAGTTTACAACTGAGTGATGAGAGCTAACTCAACTAAC